>CM035183.1:2904033-2935105 GCA_020233015.1 Callinectes sapidus | reverse complement strand
AAATGAAAAAATAAATAGAATAAAACGAACAGATAAAATAAATAGATAAAGCTCTCATACCTTTTCAGGATTTCGAAACCTTCTTTAAATATTTTCGGTGGAGAATGCATTGTTATAAGAAAAAGAAAAGAATACCCTCATGCTTATAGTCTATAACTTATTTTTCCAACATTTTCACATGCTCTTCTAGAAGATTTAATGTATAGGAAGAATTTTAGCATGTATATATTTTGGTGTCTCGGCTCTTGATTAACAAAGCCACGGCCACGCCCTCCATTGTACCACCACACGCTGAACACAACACCATGGAAGGAATAAGAGGGAGAGGAAAGCAAATTGGAATCCTGATGAGACCATGTACTTACGTATGTTGGTGAAGGGAAGGATCAACATCATCAAAGGGAAATTGTCACTTCTTAACCCCCATGACAAGAAGGCCGAGTGGGACAACATTCAAGACGACGCACTATTTTTTTTAGGACGGCCCAGCAGCAGCAGCAGCAGCAGCCCACGCCGCGAGGGACTTTCAAAAGGAGGAGTCACAATGGATAATTGAGATGACTCACTCAAAAGGAAATGGTTTGCCATCAGTCATAGTTATATAGACCATTGGAACTAATAACATTATTGTCAGTCAGTCCGGGCTGTCCTAACCTGACGACGAGTAGTGAGTGACATGATGATCCCTCCCGCTTCATTATTAGCTCCAGTTGGTAGAACACAGTGACCGACCAACCTACCAACCTACCGAGTGTCACTGTGGTGTGATGATGTGGCACTTTAGTACTGCTTGTAGCAGCAGCAGCAGCAGCAGCAGCAGCAGCAGTGGGCGTGGACGAGAAGCGGTGTGTACAACGTGGTGTGGTCGTTGGCGGCGGTGTTTGGGCTGCAGTAATTTTCCTATAGACTCTATTCATACGTTTGGTTGTCACCTAAACCGAAAATGTAGATGTGTAATGTTTTGTAATAGATTAGGACTGACTCCTTCTTTATGGATACTGAAAAGGATGTCTTAAGGCGCCATTCCACCGAGGCAACATTTTGCAACATGTGGCATGCTACATTGTCGCATAGGTTAATGAAAAATTTAGTGTACGATAATACAATAATTTGCAGTTTGCACATCTTTTTTTATGGAATGGAACTGCTGGTGTGTGTGGCTCTCATTGCGACGCCCACAGAACTCTTGGCTGCGGCAAGTCGATGCTTCCTGCTGGGAGTCACTCAATATGGGAAGGGAGCCCTTTTTTTCTCTATATTTTGTTTACTTCTTCCTTGCCTTGTATTTTTCATCATGGTCTTCTTGTATCCTTATTTACTATCTTCCCTCAGTTTACTTTCGAAAGGTGAAGATTGGATTGCAAGAGTAGGTAGGATGATTTAAACAACTGGCGAGGGTATTTAAAAAGCGCGGGCTGAGAATGTCAAAACAACTATGGAGGCGTGAAGACCATGCAGGCGGAGGACGCTAGGTATCTGAAAAAGTGAGTATTTCATCCTTTTCCAAGTCTCTGTGAGTCGTATTCACGTGACCATTAAAACATGAATGTCTTGTGCTTTATTTGACAGGTTTATTGGTATTCTGTGATGAAAGGAACACGTCAAAACTTGGATATTAAGAGATGGTATTTTGATTTTCCTCGATTGGAATGTTGAGTAAAAAATAATGTGAATATATTAGCTGCATGTGTTATACTGTTGTTAGTGTTGTGAATAAACGATGCGGACAAGGAATTTATATTGTACTCATAATTGCTTTACATATTGGGTTGTGCTTTCCCCCTGTGACGCATGACGAGCAATTATGGAATGTTCATCATTGAAAAATCTTAGTTTCGAAGATAGTTACCATATCTGATACCCCTGCGATATTATATTCTAGGCCATAATACCAAAAGGAAATTGTCAACTAAACTACACTCTGGATGGTACTTACGTAATTTGCAGGTTGCATAGTGATTCCAGAAGTTATTGATCTTTGATGGGAAATGCTGCAAATTCATCTTTTTATTGTTATAGACTTGCATTTAATGTCTTTGGTGTTGACAGTGTGCAGTTTGCATATATGTGTTCTTAGGGTGTGACAGTGGTAAGTGAAGGAGGTTTTGTGGGTTAGTTAGTATTATTTGTGCAGGGTGTTGTGCCACACAGACACCAGTAAATTTGCAGAATAAGGCCTTGCCTTTTGCCATACCCCGTCATTAAAACCAACAAACTTAGAGATCTGTTGGGAAAGTGGAGATTTTATTTAAAGAAAACCAAAATAGACCAAATTTTTATATTCCCAAAAAGTAACCCACACATATGTATGCAATTGGGTCTTATAATATATTAGACCAAGGAAGAAAAGAGGGGAGAGAGAGAGCTAGTGTTCTTCGTTGAGGTTAATAAGTACTTGTTTTATGATTACTGAACCTAACACTGTAACTATGCAAAATCTTTCACAAATTTATAGATAGTTCGATAAAAGTAGTTGGAAATTGGTTATTTTTTTTTACTGTTGCAATAGGTGAGTCATATTATTGTAGTCATAGTATGGTTTAGTATCCAAGTTAATTTTTATTCATACAAGAAAATGTGTTTTCCTTGAATGGTTACTTAATTGTTCTTTAAATTTTCAGGAAGGTAAAGGTGGGGTCACTAGATGTGCACCCCACCGAGAAAGCACTGGTTGTCAACTATGAGCTGGAGGCAACCATCCTCGGCCAGCTGGGTGATGCCATGCTTGGGGACAAGAAGGCTAGTACTGCTTAACTCTCTCTCTCTCTCTCTCTCTCTCTCTCTCTGTCTCTTACTGTGTGGTATATTATGAAAGGTTAAGTAGAATGTAAAGAAAGTTATAATGTTCAGTTTACAATTGATGGTTTTAGTTTGAAGTTGCTTTGTGTCAGAATAATGCTCTCAACATTTATTTCTCTTATAGTTAGAATACACATCAATATTTATGAATAACATCTCTTTGAATTTGCGTATGTGTATCTTATAATGATAACAAAGGAGTTAAAGTATTTACTGATTATACAGGAGTGTCAGAAGATCATTCGTCTGAAGAGTTTGGACAGCAACACAGATGTGGCTGTGCTGGCGAGGGAGGTGGTGGACAAGTGCAAGCTTATCCATCCATCAAAGCTGGGGGAAGTACAGCACCTCATCAGTTACCTTCTGTCTCGGAAAGAATGCAGCAAAGGTGACCCATCTATTCTTTATGTTCTACCCTAAAATTATTCCATATATTGAGAAGCTTTATATATGTTTGTTTATAATACGCTAGGTTGGTAAATCTCCCAAACATTTTTTATGGTCACCCAAAGAAGTTTATGGCTTTTAGAATTTTAGATGGAGCTATATCTCAAATGTGCCATTTTGATGTGCTATGACCAACAGACTTGACTAATGCAATTTGTAGAATTCAGGTCCTGAATTTTGTAATACTACAGAATGAAATGACTGTAGTTTAAAATGTAGTAAAATGTAGATTGAAAGAGTGGGACAGTGCTATTGAATACTTAGTGTTGTAACAAGATAGTAAAGTGACTATACCCTTGTATCAGATGGCCAAGTGTCCCTGAACCATCCTGACCCTGGGGAGCCAAAGGAGCAGGCTAACCTAAATGAGCTGGAGTCGTACATGGAGATGCTGTACGAGGAGATGCCTGACAAGGTCCGTGGTGCATCATTCATCCTGCAGCTGGCCAGGAACCCTGACTACCTGGAGGAGTTGTGCCAAAATGGTGAGAGAGAGAGAGAGAGAGGACAGGGGGAGGCTTAAGACTAGAACACTATCCTAAATAGTATGTTTGTGTGTGGGCGTGAGTAGTTTGAATTTTTCTATTTTATTATAACACTAGTCAATGATATTGGTCTGTACTTTAGTGGCTCCATTCTATCACCTCCTTTATAGATAGGTATTATACTGGCTTTTTTTTCCTTTCTTCAAGGACTCTTCCATCTTTCTGTGAACTAGTTGATCTGTGTGTGTGTGTGTGTGTGTGTGTGTGTGTGTGTGTGTGGTGTTAATGATAGGGTGTTTGCCACAGAGACAGTGCTGGGAGCCTTGGCACGAGTACTACGGGAGGACTGGAAGAAGAGTCTAGACCTCAGTTACAATATTGTCTACATATTCTTCTGCTTCTCTGTGTTCTCCAACTTCCACAGCGTTATCTCTCATTTCAAGGTCTGTACTACTCCTGCTCATATAAATGTTCTCATGGTGAATTAGGAGAAAGTAACCTTTATCTGGTCTTACTGATGATTTACTATATATTTTAGTAGATAAAGCAACATGTAAATTATCCTAGAGATACCAAAAGGGTTTATTCTATGTACTTGATACAGAGACAATAACCCTAGAATTTTGCATAAAATATTGTAAATAAACAAAAACCTTATATTACAACATTTGGGAAAGTTGGATGTAATGAAATAGGGATGTTTTAAGAAAATGCACTTAAGTGTGTCCTTATTGAGAAGTGCATAAGCAAAATTTAATGTAGCATAACTGCAACCCTATGCTGGCATTTTGTATAAGTGGATAAAGCAGGTGGCTGGGAAAATGTTCTTCATTTTTTTCCAACACTGAAGGAGGAACTATGTCAATATTTTCAAGGCATAGAATGCCAAGTGAAACAGTGAAGGAAAGGAAACTGGGGAGAATACGAATTTCTTAGCTTGCACTGTTGTATAGAGATGAAGCTCATGTACTGTATCTAATCAAAAGAAACAGTATATATATATAAATATATATATATATATATATGAGATGATAGCCAATAGCCTGACACATGCTGGTGGCTCAAGGCAAGCATTTGTTTATATTTAGGAAAACTGATCATACTGCACATAATTTTTCACCATTGTTATCCATCTATCCTTTTTCCATGAAAAGATACAAAAATAGGTGGGAATTTTGTTTTTAGGTTATCTTGCAATATAAGTTTCTGTATCTTACTACATTGGTAATTTCTTCAATGTGTTTTATTCATTGTACTAGGTTATCACCATCTCAGTTGTCTGGTGTTCAACAACTACCACTAAAACTTGACATTCTCCTCAGATTGGCTCCCTCTGCATGGATATAATTGACGGGGAGCTGCAGCGCACAGACCAGTACCGGGAGCAGCTCACCAAGAGAAAGAAGGGAGGGGAGCTTGGTGCAGATCCCACCAAGCTCCAGCAGGACTATGAGCGCAACTTGAAGAAATACCAGGCAGTTATTGAGAAGCAGGATCAGGTTAGTGTGTAGGGAGTTAGAAGAAGATTTACCACAGTAGTGACACTTTTTTTTGCAATGTGGCAGTGCTGTTACAGCCCTTCCTCTCCCTTATTTCTGACATGCTGACCAGCATGACTAGTTTTGTGGCTAACAGAATATAAATGTATTTATTTTTATTGTCTGTGACTTCTTTGTGTGATCTATACATGACTGAAGCTTGAAACTCAAAGAAATATTGTGAATTTAGGACTTGGATGCTGTGAAACATTGCATTTCTATGTTCAATATGCCAGTTACAGATGAATGAAGGGTACCTGATTTTTTTATGTTTTAGGGTGTGGTTGTCTTATTATTAAAGAGTTGGTGACATTAGAATGCATTTATATGTTCAGCTTACCAATAAATAGCTTGTATCTAAAGAAAAATTAGTGTTTGTAAAAGATCATTTGCAAATCCTTACAAGTCATCTCCTTGTTCTAGTGAAAGAGAAATACCAGTGGTACATTTCAACATAGAGAACATTCATACTCTTTTACCCTGCTCATCACCCTGTCATCCTTCACTCAGGTGCTGCGGGTTTGTACATATCTGCTGCTCAACATTGCGGAAGACGTGCGTGTGGAGGAGAAGATGCGACGGAAGAACATTGTGGGTCTCCTGGTGCGGATGCAAGAGAGGGAGTCGCCTGACCTTCTCCTCCTGGTGGTGTCATTTCTGAAGAAGCTCTCCTGCTATATGGAGAACAAGGATGACATGGTAAGGGGACTGACTAGAAATAAAGTGGAATGACACAAGTGTAATTTCAAGTATTAGAAAGACCTTTACATGAGGTGTTTTTTCTTTAGAAATTAGAATGTAATGATTGCATGTTATTTTACTAAGAAGATACAGAATTAGGAGTGGTTTCATAAATTTTTTTCATGCTGACAGTGTATATTTATGTGTGGGATGGAGTGTTTTTAATTAGGCTTTCCATCCTGAGTCTAGTTTGCTAATTAACTTTCCCATCCCACCCTTTAGGCTGATCTCAACATTGTAGAGAAAGTGAGCCGCCTTGTATCTACTGACAATAGTGACCTGCTCAACGTTACCATACGCCTGTTGCTAAATCTGTCTTTCGATGCTGGCTTGAGGGCAAAAATGATCAAGGTTGGACTTCTTCCCAAGCTGGTGTCTCTTATGTGTGAGTATGAAATCTTGTGTATTGATGCATCAATCTTTACTATATTTTAGGTATAATTTGCTTTGTCCTGGTCACTTTGTGTGGGATTGCCAGCTTGGTTTATAGATAGGTAGATAGAAAGACGTTGATGATAAATGCAGTGTTACATGTTCATGCAAGTAACTCGTCTCCCTGCAGCGGAGGAGCGACACCAGCAGGCAGTGTTAGCCGTTCTCTATCACCTCAGTGTGGATGACAAGTGCAAGTCCATGTTCACATATACGGATTGCATTCCAACGGTGAGTTTCGTTGCTTTAATGATGTTTGCTTTGTCTTTACAACTTAGTCTAAGCTTTATTATGTTCTTTATAATCTTCACATTTAGTCTAAGCTTCATTATATTTTTTTATGATCTTAACTCATGTTGTCTCTTAATATACTCTTATATATCAGCACATTGATGTGCATATTACACATCATTTGTTCATCCATATAGCTGTCTATGTGAAGTATTTATTAGGACCATTATGTCAAGCCTATGTAATGTACATCTCTTTAGTAGATGTAGTGATGAAGAAATGCACTACAACTCATGCATTTATAGGTTATGAAGTTGGTGTTGAATTCCCCTGAGCCTATGGTGCCCCTGGAGCTGATGGCATTGGCAGTGAATCTTGCTGCCAACAAACGTAATGCCCAGCTGATCTGTGAGGGCGCCGGCCTGAAGCTCCTGATGAAACGCGTTCTCAAATACCGTGATCCTCTCCTTACCAAGATGATCCGCAACATTGCCCAGCATGAAGGACCCACCAGGGCACTCTTCACTGTAAGAAGCTTAATTTAGTATTTAGTATTGAAATGTTCTGAAGTAGCTTGCTCATGTTTGTAACTCTTTGCTTGTTCCTGTATTTTCAACTTCCTGACTTGACTTTATTTACGAGGGAGTTTACAAGACATTTATGCTTTTCCTATGGATAACTCTCTTGGATCTGCAAGGAGAACTGTTACATAATTGGGCCATAAGAATTTTTTTTCATGATTGACATTAAAGAGTAAAAAGATTTTTGTAATCAACCATAAGAAGTAGAATTTTCTTAGTTTTAATTGATAAAATGCTGACATTTTCACAGTATAAGGATTAACTGCTATTCTTAGTAATGTGATATTGTAAATGAGAGAATTGTTTCTTTTCCAGGAATTTGTTGGGGATCTGTGTGAAGTAGTGAGTGGTGGTGAGAGTGACGAGTTTGTTCTGGAGTGTGTTGGGGTGCTGGGGAACCTCTCTTTACCTGACCTTGACTACTGCCAATTACTTACCAAGCACAACCTCATTGACTGGATCAAAGACAGCCTTCAGCCAGGTGAGTTTGGAGTGAAGCTGTAAAAGAGTGTTCTGAGATCAAGATGGTGATCCACAAGACTGGACCTTTCATTTGAAGCAAATGAAGCAAAGAGTGGGAATGATTTGAAAATGGATGTGTGGTGCGTGTTGTGGTAACCATGTGTGGTATTGCTGGCATGGTATATAGAGAAATAGCTAGATAAAGATTAGGACAGTGTAAGAGCAGGCTGTCATCATATTTCACTCACCTCTCAAGCGAAAGGTTACACGTGAATTAATAGATTTGTTTGATTAACAGATGCTGTGGAAGACGACCTGGCCCTTGAAGTTGTGGTTTTGTTGGGCACAGTGGCCGGGGACCAGTCAGCGGCTCAGCTCATTGTAAATACGGGGATACTTCATTCCCTAGTCAACCTCCTCAATGGTACTGTTCATAGATGGTGTTCCTTTTAGAATGTTGTGCCCAGCATATATCTGCCATATTATGTATTATGTTCCTGAGTCTAGTCATGGTTGAGATGGTAAGTGTAAGGTATTGCCATTATAGAGATTTGCTTATACATTCTGATGCACTTTGTGCCTTATTGGTGCTTTAATTGTTCAGAAAATATACACGCCAAATCAAGTTTTGTCAGGATATCCAGATCATAATATAATTTTCCTGTTGATTGTGTATATTTAACTTTGTTACATTTTGCCTAATATCTTTCATCTCTAGAATCCTTTCATTATCTTGACTTCCTGTTACAGCAAAGCAAGAGGACGATGAGATGGTGCTGCAGATTGTTTATGTGTTCTACCAGCTTACCCGACATGAGGCAACTCGGCCTCAGGTCATCTCAACCACTGAAGTTCCTGCCTACTTGATTGACCTCATGCATGACAAGAATACAGAGATTCGCAGAGTCTGTGACACCACACTGGACATCATTTCTGTGAGTTCACTTAATTGACCTTGTAAAGAAGAATTTTGGAGAAGCAGTTGAAATTTCACTCAGATTTTTGAAAAATAGATAGTGTATGGAAAGGCCAGTTCTGTAGTGAAACATATTGGGGTAAGATGATAGAAAGGGGCAGGATGTAACAGAGGTAGTTAAAACTTTAGCGAGATTGGATGATAATAGAAAGGTGAAAGCAAAGATCTTCAACATATAAGAATAAGATGGCAGAGAGAGCAGTAGAACAAAGATAGCTTTCCCTCTTCTGTATTTCAATTCTTGCAGCTCACACAGGATATGGTATGGGTCATCTCACTTATAAGGATAAGCATAGTTTGATGTTTTATTGTACAGAAGCAGTTCCCCCTTGTCTAATGTGTACTGTTCTCTTACAGGAAAATGATAATGAATGGGCAGTGCGGATCAGTGTCACAAGTTCCGATGGTACAACAGTCAGTGGCTGGACATGGTGGAGGAGGCGGAGAATATTGATACTATGGGTGGAGAGGAGATGGCAGGTGGAGAAGGGCTGGGCCACTCCTTCCTCCACCACTCTGATGTTCTGGACCACCAGGGACTGTATTCAGGTGAAATGCTGGTTTCTTTCTTCTGTTGTACTTCATCTTTCGCAACATAAGTGTGTGACGTGATGGAAACATTTTCACCAGATTTGGATCAATATTTCAATAAGTTTTTTTTATATATTTTTGGGGGAGGGAAGTTGTTTGTTTGAGATGGAATAGGAAAGAACATTTTTGTGATGAATTTGGTGCAGTTTTATGTTTGTTTTTCAAAGTTACAGCCCTTTAAAGTCTTCTGTTGTGTTTATCTCTCTAGCTTTGAAATTATGTATCAGTAGAAAGGATGTATTGAATGAACTTCATGACATGGAACTTATCAGAAGGCATTTGTTCAGACAGTGCAGGTATTCTCTTTATTACCAATCCTGATATGGCTCCATACTTGCAGATGGTTTGTCCTCTCCAGAGAGTGAAGAGTACCCTGGTATTAATGGTCACAGTGAAACTTCCCGTCCCTCTTCTAATTACACCAACCGGTAAGGCTATGTCTATGTGTGTGTTTTTGTGTAAGTGTCTGTGTGTTTTGGAGGGATAGCAATGCCTTCTAAGATTTATTTTGATGCTTTTAAAGGTTGAAACCAAGCATCCTTTGAGAGTTGTTTACCATGCAAATAACCAAAGATTAGCTTTCCTTAATCAGTATAGTAAATCCTCAGTTTAGTCATCAGTATGTGAAGTACAAAGTGATAAATTCAAGTCTGCAAAAAATTTTCAGAGCAGCCACAACAATAATTAATTTGTTCCTCTGTTATTAGTTGATTAAATTGAGGCTTTACTTTATCTGCATGCATTTTTTATAGAGGTGTTCATGGTTTAAAGTATATGATAAGTATGATCTAACATTACCTGAACTATGATATTATTTTGAGTAGATTTTGCATGGATGATTTGAATGGAGTGCAGCAAAGCCAAATGTAGGAAAATTTGAGTTATGCATTTGATTTGATTTGTTCTGTACTTAGTAAAATGTGCTGTGCCTCTCCCATGTTGATCAAATAATTGAAACATGGGATTGGTGAAAATTCTCTTGTTTAATTCAATTTTTGTTCCACAGTCTGGACTTTATAAAGTTTTGCTGCACTTTATAAAAAGATTACCAATTGATGGTATGCATAGGAGGAAGTCCCTATGTGCATTACTTTGATTTGCTTTTCATGTCTTTTTTCATTCTTTGAAATGGAAGAGATTATTTAGCATCTCTTTCTGTTCTTTGATATGGAAGAGACTAGCTCATATTGAGAATTGTAACCCAGGCTCATCATACCTGTAGTCTTATTCATGGTCTTCTCTGCACTATAACGTTAAAAGTTTCTTCTGGAAGGGCTTTATATATCTTATGATGGACAAGATTGTGTGTAAGTAAAGTAGGGGAAAGCAGTGTTGATATGAGGAGCTGAAGTGAACCAATCTGTTGGAAAGAGGGAGTGGAGAGTCTGGGAGAGAGGGAGAAAAATTGAGTGGGTAAGAGAATAGGCTACATAAGGCAAGATGGTAGAGAAGAGAACAGAATGCAAGATGACGCAGAACAACAGAGAAGAACACAAGAGAAGGCAAGACACTACAACTTGGCTGAGAACAGAAGATAAGAGGCAAGACAGTAGAGTATAACACAATACAAGGCAACTTGGCAAAGAACAATACAAGACTAAAGAAGACAGCAGAGAAGAATGAAATACAAAGCAGCTCATCAGAGAACAGAAGACAAGAGACAAGACAGTATAGGAGAATGCAAGACAGCAGGAAAGAGACACAGAAGAACACAAGATTCTCTCTCTCTCTCTCTCTCTCTCTCTCTCTCTCTCTCTCCTCTCTCTCTTCTCTCTCTTCTCCTCTCTCTCTCTCTTCTCCTGCCTCCTTGCAACAACCCCCTCCTTCCCCTCCTCCTCGCGCCCCCCCCTCTCCCTCTCTGCCTCCTCACGACCTCCCCCTGTCCCTCTCTGCTCCTCGCGACCCCCCCCCTCTCCCTCCCTGCCTCCTTGCAACCCCCCCTCTCCCTCCCTGCCTCCTTGTGACCCCCCCTCTCCCTCTCTGCCTCCTCGCAACCACCCTCTCCCTCTCTGTCTCCCCCCCCTCTGCCTCTTTGTGCCCCCCCCTCTCCCTCTCTGCCTACTTGCATCCCCCTCTCCCTCCCTGCTGCCCCCTCACATCCCCCCCCCTCTCTCTCTCTCTCTGCTAGTTTTGGGTTAGAGGTGATGAGTTGTGTGGATACAGAAAAAATGAGAAGCTGTGGTGGGTGACTGGTTCATAAATTATACAGTGATAAAGAGTGAGTGAGTGTTCAGGTCATAAGTAGAAGGAAGTACAGAAGCAGGTAGGGAGTTTGGTTTTGATCAAAAAGAAGGTTGAATGAATGGAAGTACTGGTTAGGTCTTACATTAGAATTGTAGACAATAGAAATGAAAGTAAGAAGAAAATCTTAAATTATGGTAGAAAATAGTAAGAGATGCAACATTGTGGTGATGAGAAAGCTGAACACTTCCACCCCATGGAATGAGGCCCCTTAGCAGTTAGGAAGGGGAGAAAAAGTGGCATAGATGACTCAGAACACCTCATAGAAGTAGTTTTAGCTTTGGGAGAGATGTGAAGTTTCCAGTTTAGATTATAAAGGACAGATTGAAGATATTCAGTGTAGAAGAGGGTTACATTAAGTGTCATTGAAGAAGAGGGACCCTATAGTTGTCTGGAATGTTGTGTGATTTGATAGTGGAAGAATTTGTTTTTGAGGCATTGAACAATACTGGCCCATCATAAATGTTTGACAGCAGAATTTATGCATATATGGTGTTCCTGCATGACCTGTTTACTTCGTGAAGGGTTGGTCATCTCTGAAAAGACTTAGGAAAGTGTTGGGTAGTATCATCAGTGTAGGAGTAGATAGAAGTTTGGTTTAGAGTATCACTGATGAATAGGAAGTGGATGATAGGACAGAATCCTGAAGAACACCACTGTTAGTAATGCGACAGTAAAAGGATGCAGTGTGGCACTATTTACACTAATTGAACTGTTTGAGCCTTGGTCTCATCTTAGCAAGCTTTATTATGAGCTCAGATGTGGCTTGTAGCAATGATTTCTTCTACAACTAGTGAGGGTGTGTGTTTAAGGAGGAGGCAGAAGCGAGGCCAGAGTAGCGCCATAAGTGTTGACTCCGTGTCTGTGAGTAGATAGACTCTTAGTGCACACTCATGTACTACCACCACCATCACCACTGCTTACAACCACAACCACCACACATGTCAATGGTCACCATGCTACTACTGATTGTTTCACCTTTTTCAGCTCAAAATAAGTACGAGTACCTTACTTTTTTAACGCACGATCTTGTCTTAATCTTCCATCATTTTGAGAGCCTTCAGCAGGTGGCTAAAGTTTGGTGAGCTGTGACCTGGGGAAGAGCAAATAATGTAATTTATTGTTTTGTTATGCACTACATTAGTTCAGCTGCTGAGTTTACTAACAAAGTACTGTGTGTAAAGAAAGGGGTGGGATATTCTTCTGTCTGAAAAAAAAGTAGACATGATTTGTTTTAATTTTGTCACAGTACATTATTGAAAATGCACCTCTATTTTGGTACATGGATTGTGATGTTACATGCACAGTGTCTGTCATAATGTGCTTGATAAAAGACATTACACCTTGATAAGAGTGAATGAACTGCCACTGCTTTATATGTCTTGCCTTACTCCACACTTGTAAAGTCACATTTAAGAAAGAAAAGTAAAGGACAGAAGAGGAAAAGTTTTCTTTATGCTTTTCCAGTCTTGTCTCAAAACAGATATTTCCCTTACACAAGACTGGAATATGGTTTTGTACCATGAAGTCTGACATATCAGGAATTGCAGTATTATTTGGGTGAGGTTTTTACAATATCAAGCGCCTGTGCTGTTTAAGGAGAGAGAGAAGCCCTTCAGTATACTATTTGTAGGATTAAAACTTTAAACCAAATAATTAATTATAGTAAGCAATGAGGTGCACAAGTGAGGGAGAATGGTGCTGACTGTATTTCTGGGATTTTCTAAGCCAGATATCTTCACTCTTCACTGTACTTCTTAGTATATGTCAGAAGGATTGTTAATCTAGCCAGCTTTGAATTGTGACCATTCCACTGATTTCTTCTGTTTTGAATCAGATTTAATTGAAGAAAGAGATTAATTAACTCCTCTGAAGCATGCCACCTGCCCATCTACCTTGCCTGCCTGCATTTTTTAACTTGTGTTCTCAGCAAGGTGACAACTGAAATCTTCCTTCTCATTATGCTTGTGATGAGACTTGTAATACCTGCCCCCCACCTATCCAAATTCATCCTATCTTCCCTCTGATATTCCACTCCCTTCTTAACTTCTTTTTTTGATATTCACTGCATTGCGTAGTGAGTCACACAGTGATGAAAGGCAATGGATCAGAATGTGGAAGCTAGGATGAGGATAAGAAGGAAAGAATAGGGATGGAACAGAGCACAGTGAAAAATGGCAGTGAAACCGCATTGAAAGGAGAGGAGGACTGTAAAAACCTCATTCAGTGAGAGCTCCCATGAAAGGCAAATTCAAGTGTCACCTTCCTGGGGTACATGCTTAAAAATATATTCTGATACTAACTTGGAAATGGTCATCATGGACCACACAGGTAATAAATACACCTCAGTTTAGTATTACCGAGTCGTCACTGAATAGATGCAGTCCCTTCAGTGACAGCCTGTTATTCTGAAGGGGCTAAAAGTATTGTGCTCTTCACTTCACTGTTTGGTGTCCACGTCTCGGCCATACAGCAAGCTTGCGGATATAAACAACGTGAAGATCCAAATCTCTGTCCTTCTGTACAGATATCGACAACATGTACTTATGTTGGGTGAGTCCACCATAGCACCCTGGGTGAGGCAAACCCGTTGGAAGCCTTCCTGATGAGACCCAACTCTTTTGAATAAGCTGTCAAGGTATGTACAACTCTGCAAGATGTCTCATTCACATGCATGACCAGACTGTACTGCTTCTGGCAAGCCTCAAAACGCCAAGGTCTTAAAAGTTGGCCCCAAGAGACCAGTGGCCCAACGGCTTTGCTTTCTCTCCTGTAGCGCTTCAAGAGCCATCATCAGTGTCTTACCTGACAGCAGTCTACAAAAACGACAGCATCACAGGCAATGTCATAATAAAGTAACATTGCTACCAAATGCTCCATTGATTCTAATCCATAACTTTGCCCCAAGCCTGAAGTGGAAACTAGTGCCCAGCAACTCCCTCAAGAGTGTACCAGGAGTCTGAGTGAGATTAGACTACAACACACATTATATATATATATATATATATATATATATATATATATATATATATATATATATATATATATATATATATATATATATATATATATTTTTTTTTTATGTATTAATACAATTACTTATTTTGTATGTTTATGTACAACAAACATTCAGGTCTAGAATTTGACTTTTTCTGAGTGCTTCTAACTGGAGTAGGTATGTGAAGTACCTCTTATTTACAACTGCATCACATTACAACTGAATTTTGATGTATATGTAGTTCAATCAAACTTACCTTAAAATATGTCTAGTGGCTCAGCTAAGTTTTCACTGCTAGCGGCTGACCACCTCATTGGAACAGTGTTGGCACCGTCTCATTTGCACCTCCACTACTTCTTGCTGATGCTCCTCTTTTATGACAAACACTGGTTGCACTCCACACATCTGAAAAGTGTAGTCTAGAGGTTTATTGAACTCAGCATACTTGACTTTTTTTTATAGTAAAATGACTTGTAAAAAAAAAGAAGGAAAAAAAAAAATTAGGTAGGTATATAAATATTCTTAACATCATTTCTCCCTACAGATTTAGTGCTGACTTGGAGCAGTTTGCTGATGAGCTACTGAAGAAAGCTGGTGTATAATGACTTCTGGCGCAAATACCTTAATTTTCATCTAACCTATGTGGAGTCTAGTCACTTTAGTTGTAATATTTTCACATTCCTTGGCTCTAAGAGACCATCACTGTAATAAATGTAAGCATGCATTGCCTCTTACAGTATATGTGCTTTAATTAATTTAAGGTCATAAGTATTTATAGATAATATGCAATATAATCTACTTATGAAATCTTGTATATTTGTGATAACCTTAATTACAAAAAACAAAATTATGTACTGTATGCACCATTTTTGTTTGAATTTAAAGATCTAAGGTCATATCAAGCTTGGCTTGTATATTTTTTTTACTGTTATCATAATGTAGTCAAGGAGTCCAGTAGCAGACTTCTGAGAGCACTGTCTGCATTTTGTATGGCAACCCTGGCAAGTGCAGCATGTATGAATCACTACAATTAACGCAACAGAAGAAGCTGCAGTTTTTATACTGCATAGGACCTCTAAATAAAAATCTACCCACTGTGGAGATGTCAAGATTGTAGTACTGTATTAAAAAATAAACTTTAAATTACTAGGTAAATGTGTGTAAATGTACACCCAAAGTGTGACTACCTATTCCTTGCTTCCTCGTAACAACTGTGTGCAATTTAGGAAACTATATCAAAGGATATAAGAAAATATATTAATGTAAATGAAATATAAAAGGAAATCATGCGTTAAAGGTAAATAATAAACCCCAAAGGATATATAACGGGAAATAATAAATGTAAGTAAGAAATCACCAAACTTGGTTAGCACTTAAAATGATTTACATAATCACAATGCCATACTTCCAAACACATTTGGCGAACATATTTTGACCTCCAATCCCAACACGGCCTCTCAATTCGAACACAAAAACACGTGGTGGCCGACACCGCCTTCCTGCCAGTCGGCTGGTCTTGTTTGCACTTCGCTGTGGACACCTCTCTCTATTGCAACTCGGGAACGGCTTTCAAATCACTCCGGCCCCTAGTTGCTTTGGTAACTACAGCCCTCATACATGAATGCCATAATTAGGAGGAGCCGGATTAATGTAACTCTAATGAAGTCACTGCGTATGTTAGTTAGATGCGTACAGGTAAGTTACCTCTCCCAGTTTATTTTCTGTTTTGCGTATTTTTTACCTATAGGCCCTTCTCGTTATTGTAGTATACCCCTATCAGACTGACAGTACTTAGTATCTTATCAGTTCTACGAGAGCCTGTTTTCCCTGAATTGGCTATTACTAGAGGCACTACTGTTCTCATTGAAAACTTGCCTGAGAACTTGGATCCAGTACTTGATCCCTTGACTGGAAAGAACCTCATCAAGAGAGGAAGGTAAGATTGAATTTGTCTTAATAGTATTGATAAAACTTAATTCTTTGTTATGATTTCTTTAGAAATGTTTGTGCACTGCAGACATTCATTTCACTCACATTTACTGCAATATACTATTTACTATGTTACTGTAACGAGCGGATTATCAGTCTGCCAATTAATTAATTATTTAACTAGCTTTTAAAATCCTCGTCTCTCAAGCTAATACCTCCTGATAGGCAAGTAGTTCCTATCTTCACCCAGTATATTATTTGCCTGTGATAAAGATGAACTTGTATGTATATTTTGCTTTATTTATTCTTAGTTAGGCATTTTAGATAGGGGAGGACTAAAAGAAATGAGAAAAATAGAGAATTCAGGACAACCGAAACAGCAGAAGCTTCGAGACGCAGCCACGTCACGCGGAGGAATACAAGGGAACACAGGCGACAAGAGACCTCTTCCTACCACAAGCCGGCAGTCAGCAGCCACCTGTCGCCACACCTACCCAGCACCCGGTCCCTTAACACCGCGGACACCGACTACTGCCACCGCTCGTAGCGACTAGAGTATCGCTGCCCCCTACACCTACCCAGCAGCCCTTGGTCCTGCCGAACACCAGCCAACCATGGTCGAGCGTTCTTGACCCTCAGCCGACCACTACGGTACCTTCAGTGGTCTCGGGCGCCGGTCTACAACTAGCGGGGTACCCACACCACCTGGCCCCCTCCATGACGGCAGCTGGGCAGCACTTCCCTAACCACTCCACCCTTGGATGGCTGTGCCTACCGCAGCACTACAGCGCCTGACTTCACTCTTCCGCCTGCCTGGTACCTTGGTCGGCCTAACATCACTACCACCCTCTGCCCCACCACTCTGACGTGCGCCAGCTCAGCTCGGATCTACTGTTCACACCACAGTTAAGCACCAAGTTTAGTCCTCCCAGTTAGGCTAGTTAGGTTGTCACTTAGATCCTTTTCTGCCAATTTATAAAGATAACTTTATTGCTGATTTAATATACAACGGTTTATTTCTCCTGGTGTTCCAGTTCTTCCTTTCTCTGCTTAATAACTAGAGCGATCAAACGGTGGCAGTACATTACTATGTTTTTTCTTTATTTTTCGTTTTTTCTATTTTTCCTTGTTTTTTTTTGTTCAATTTTCGATAATCTGAAAATATAAGATGGTTTTATATTAATTTATCTTGATTCTTCGTCTAATTTATCTTGTGTTTCGTTCAGTGTTCGATAATTTTAGTGAACTGTCATGTCTGGCTTGATAATTTGTCCTTTTTTTATCATCCTTTATCTCATTAATCATCGTTCTATCACATTTATAACCCATTAGATTAAAATATACCCAAATTAACATTCACTTTACACATTCATATTTTCAGATAATAATAAATACTCTTACTGCGCATTTAGCCATTCACATCTCCGAATGGGAAGCGGAAAGAGGAAGGAGAGAGTTTACTTCATTGCCCCACCAGTCGTCATAAAGGAAGGAAACTCGCCGCCAGCCTCAACACCGCCATTATCACAATTCGAGATTTGAAGGTTAGTATTGAATAATTTGCTTGAGGAAGTGAATAAAATGATTTTAAGGTTCCCTGGAGTGAATTGGTATAAAGTTATTAGTGTCTGTATTTAATTGTTACTAATTATAATTAGAAACTGGTTGTTAGCGTGAAGTTATTAGCCAGGGTAGTTAGTAGTTAAGGTGTTAGTGACGTAAGCTTATCATTGTTAAGTAGTTAAGTGATAGTTAAAGTAGTTCAGTGGTTATCGTTGGGTAATTAGTGTACAGTATAGTTAAGGCTTGGTAAGGCATTGGCTAGTTGGTGTGTTCATACTTAAATAACAGTAGTTTGCTGATAGTTTAATAGTTTATTCTGATTATTTATTTTCTACAGCTTCACTTTTAAATAACAGTAGTTTGCTGATAGTTTAATAGTTTATTCTGGTTATATATTTTCTACAGCTTCACAAACTGACGCGGAGATTCGAATAGTACAGACTTTAGCCATTAATCTTCTGACCTCCATAGACACTTGCTAATGTCAATAAAAGCGTCTAATCACACCTAAAACTCGTGATAAAAATGTGTCTCGGTACTGAAGTGGTTATCATAGTGCAGACTCTGGCCATTAATCTTCTCGCTTCCATAGACCCTTGCTAATGTCAGTAAAAGCTTCTAATCACACCAAAAACTCGTGGTAAAGATGTGTCCCAGTACTGAAGGGGGAATAGTTATGCTTGTTATGCCTGTTAGTGACCGAAGCAAACTAATGAAACCAGTCTAGAATCAACTGAACCTTAAATAGCAAAGGATAATTCGGTTGTTAACTAAAGAGCGAAGGGTAATTAAATGGTAGTTACGCTTAAGTTTATTTATTCATTTATTTATTCTCTCTCTCTCTCTCTCTCTCTCTCTCTCTCTCTCTCTCTCTCTCTCTCTCTCTCTCTCTCTCTCTCTCTCTGGTTTAAGGCTGTTTTTTCCCTTTTCTTTATTGTAAGTTAGCTTTGGTATATAATTTTATTTTTTTGCGTGTGTTCATTTATATAATACAAAAATAACATGAAAATACAATAATTATTTTTAAACTACAGGGAAGAGGAAGAGGGGGGAAGAAGAAGAGGGAAGGAGGACGAGGAAGAGGAACAGACGGAGGGAAGAAGAAAGAAGAGGAGGGAAAGGAGGAAGAAGCGAAAGAGGAACAGGGAAAAAATAGGAAAATAAGAATAAATGTAAGGAAAATAAGAATGAATGTAAAAGAAAAGGAGATAATTAATGGAGAAACTGAATTCTATAACAAACAGGAAAGAAAAGACAAATCAAACTATGTATTGAGGAACACTTTGCTCTTACCACAACCATTTTGTTCTGACTGTTTTGTTTTTCCTGTAGATGTTCCCGAGTGTCCACTACAAAGAAGGAAGAAAGAAGGAAAAGGAAGATGAATAAGGAACGAGGAAGAATGGAGGAAGAGGAAGAACAAGACTCCAATGCTGCCCCCTCCTTCACTACCCCCCCTCCCCCCCAGCACACAAGATCTCAGGATTAGCCCATTGGCTGATTTAGAGAAAGTGTGAAGTCCTAAAGGCTCCCTCACTATGCTTGTTGTTTGTTTTGTTTTTTTTTTTATAATTTTTTTGGGTGTGAATTTAGTTGTAGTCTTTCTCCGGAGACTCTTTGAGGTATAATAAAGACACGCGAGTAGTGGTATTCATGTATATCATCCTGCTGCGAGAAGATTGTGTAACTACACTCCCCTACTACTCTACTAAACCCTACCCACTACACTACTACACCTCCCTCTCTACTACTTACGCCTCGTTTCTCTTCTCTCCTTTCCTACTGTCTTTGAGCTCTTATCTCCTGAATCATCATCCTCTTTTCTTCCTGCTTCTGCTCTTCCATCACTCAATATTTGATTTCCTCAGATCTGTACGGTACAAGGAAAAATAAATGAATATACAAATATATACACCTACAAATAGCAAGGGTGTTTAAAAATTGAGGGGAAGCTTGAATACACATGGTTATATTATTCTCAATTTTACAAGGTGAACTGGTATAGAAATGTTAACTTTCTCTCTGTGCATCCATACAATGAATATTTTCTATAGTGCTGGTAATATCAACAAGCGACATCCATAATTGTAAAAAGGCTAAATACTTTTACTCATCTATTTCATTTACTTTTCTTTTTTAAATGTAGTTGGTAAAAATTACTAGTTACTAGGATCTATTTCATTTACTTTTCTTTTTTATAATGTAGTAGGTAAAAATTACTAGTTACTAGGAAAGTGACTAATGAGGCAAAACTCTCATACTTAAATAGATTATAATCAAGTGACAAATGAGGCAAAACTCTCATACTTAAAGATTTAAGTGACAAATGAGGCAAAACTCTCATACTTTATATAAATAGATAATCAGCCAAGACTCAAGGAAAATTATATAGATAATCAGCCAAGACTCAAGGAAAATTATATGATGATGATGATGACAGGCAATAAACTTACCAGGAGCTCACATTATGACGTATTACCAGGAGCTCACATTATGACGTATTGCATATTCATCAAAAGCAGTGATGATGATCCCATGTTTTAAGGTGGGAATGTTGACAGACACACTAAGCAGGCCCACACGCCACAACCAAAGTCGTCAGTCAGTCCCACAAGCTAATAGTATCCTCAGGTGTTTGAGAGCCTCGGCCAGGACAGAGGATCTCCACCATCAATCACCCTGCACCAAAAGGAACATTAAAGATGTTTCCTATGGATAAAATAATAATTGAAATGCCCAGATATACACAATAAAACACACTCTAACCTAACCTTATTTACACACAAAACGCACTCAAAATATATCTTTCACACCGAAACGTACTTAACCTATCAAACACACTCAAAAACAGAGAAAACACATACTGAACCCCACCAAACCCTGACCAAATCTAACCTAACCTCAAAACACACTAAAACCCCCACATTTTCACCCCCAAAGCACACTTAACCTCAAAACACACTCAAAAACATTAAACACACACACACACACACACACACACACACACACACACACACACACACACACACACACACATAGTCAAAATAATACTGCCGCATCAAGTGCTCCCTGTACAAGCCAAACACATGTGGGATTCTGCAGTGCCACTGCTGATGGAGAACTCCGGTATCATCATCTACTGGCGTCTACCTATTCTCCGCGAAAAGGTTGGAATATCCAGTGATTTGCCTACCTCCCTCCATTATACTCTTTGTTGTAGTGATAAGATGCAACACGACGCGTTCTGGCGTATACATGAACAAGAGCCAACAAATGATGACGGCAAAAACAAGGGTAATACCCAAGCCTTACCAGGATGGAGTAGCCAACGTCCACTTTCTACGTCTTCCACAAGCCACGTCCTTTGTACAACTGCCGCGGTTGCTCAAACCACTGACTCCTGCCGCAGAGATGCCATTCGCTGTCAGATGTTATTAGTTAAAATATTTGTACTCCGTTCTGGCAACCATCTTTCCTTGTTGATTTGTTGGATGTTTTTACTGTCTAGGAAATATATAGCCTACGAAGCTGCAGTCAAACTATAATGCTAAATGAAAACAGAAAAATAACATCACTGGGCTGCAGCCGATAATCCGTGGCAAGAATCCTTTGAACGAATTATACTGCTCACGAGGCTTCGAACCATGAAAACCACAGCATTGCCTTATTATACATTCTTTCCCAATATCCTTTGAATAACTTGTAGAAGTCTGAAGAAATATAGGTTACCACGAGTCCAGCGCGTTATTCTGAAGACTGATGAACACACACACACACACACACATACACACACTTTTTACTTTATGACAATCTGCACTGAAAGATGCCAAATACAACTCATAGCTCTGATCCTTTCCCATGGGAAGAATAAGTGTGACATACAGTAACAACAAGGTTTATTTCTTCAAAGTGCGGGGTCTTAATATCTAAGTTGTGAAAAGATGCATGCACCAGTTGTTGCATTCTCAAACCCTGCAAGGCTTCTAGTCCTCTACATCTTTTCAGGAGCAAAACCAAGAGTAACAAACATGGTGGAGTGGACAGAGGAAATTAATGTCGAATATCTGTGTCATATAAAAACGTCAACTCACCGGCAGCCATTGATGTCTCCAAAATACTGGTAACGGTACGTCCTTGTGTGTGTGTGTATGTGTGTGTGTGTGTGTGTGTGTCTGTGTGTGTGTGTGTGTCTGTGTGTGTGTGTGTGTCTGTGTGTGTGTGTGTGTGTGTGTGTGTGTGTGTGTGTGTGTGTGTGTGTACGCGTGTGTGAATGTATTTACTAACAAGGGGGATGACAATTAAAACCTGACAACACGACTTCCAACCCATTTCTCTCGTTCCAATACTTCTAGGTTTACATATATTGGGGAATGATAAATAACATACATGTACATACCTATTAAAAACTAACTATGTAACGCCTCAAGAAAAAAAAAGACCTGCATGAAAAATAATGATAATAACTTGGTACTAACACTCTAACTCGACCATTACCTCTCTGAGTTGGTTAGGGCACTGTCACACTCACTTAATACTTTCGCTTACTGAATGTCTTCCAAGATATTCCGTTATATTACTGAAGCTCCTTTGTCGTTCCGGTATAGTAACAACAGCTCATTTTCGGAACCTCTCCATAAGAGTGTTGGCTGTTCAACTACTGGTTTGCGTTAGAGAGGTGTGATTTCCAACTAATAATCCACTTTTTCGCATCGTACTCGATGATTAACTGTGCAGCTTCTTTGTATTTCTTTTTTAGTTACTTAATCTCCGCAATTTGAGGGCAAGGCGCTCTCATGATAATCGTCCTGGGACTTTCGATCATTCAATACTGATATATACTGCACTGATTAACGAGGCTATGATAGTAGACAATTTGTATATTTTCCGTTATGTCAAGTGATATCAAACCGAAATTTAAGTTTACTCGCTCCTGCAGGATGATAACATTAGTGTTATCTCAAGGCATGATGATCGGTAATTTGTTGTCTTGCATGTACAAAATAACCAACTGCTTCAAACAGCGAGTGTTGTTTTTCTCATATTCCTCGTCTGTGCAACAAAGCACCCTGCGATTTCCGATTCATACAAACATGATATATTTTTCCCTGTGAAAATACATTGGCTAATCACAACCTTAGTGATGTTATTCTTTTATCTACACTCAGACGCAATATTCCGAATTCATTTGAGGTATGTCAAGAGTTTTGGGGATTTTAATTGACACGCCCATGAGCTGTGAACATCTGAACTCCCTCCACGTTTGCTTCAAGTCTTCGCTAATACAAAAACTGGATCACAAATTACTTTTTCATTGATAAAGACCATTTGGTTTCTCACATCATTAAGTACGTACTTTCATTGGCACAAGGCAAACTATGCACGTGTACATCGGCCAGCTAAATATATATATGATTTTTTTTCTTCAAAACAACAACTTATGATACATTTATGGGAAAAAACAGAATTTATGTCTACAAACTCAGAAATTAAGCCTCTTTTTAACACATGTTTGACATGCATCTTATATAATAATAATAATCATACCAAATGAAAAACAATATGGAGAAGAACATGAACAACAAAACAACCTCAGAATTAGATGCATAATTGGCTATGCAAGCAAATTTTGATTAGGAACTGTTGAGTGTAAAGTATTTACAATTTCTTGTTTTCATAAGTTCATAAAAATAACATGTCAAAGGTAGACTATATTTCTGCAGCTCTTCCACGCATCACTTTACAAAACCTTTTTCCTTCTCCAGGCCAGTAAGCAACCTTTTTACTGGAAGTCATTGGATCTTAGTATTTTTATCTTTGGATTTTAAAGAAAATATTAAATTTATTTATGGTGAAGTATAATTTTGTACAGAAGCATACGAGTCGGCTCAATCAACCCAAACGCGGTGTTATTTCTAACGCACGCTGATACACATAGCTTACAACTTAATTATTTCTACAGCATATCATACCAATAAGCTTCTGACGGACTTCTCTCAAGACATTCTGATCCATTGTAAATATGCCTCAAGTAATCTATATTGCATTGAGACTGGTTGTGTTGTGAGTTGGCGGGACGCATCTTGAGGAGGGGCGCGCTCAATATACATTATCTCATCAATGGCAATATCAGGTTGCTTACTAAGGTTTTCTTTCGGTATCTTTCCAGTGTCGTGTTATTCTGATTGGACAGTCAGTTAACCGTCAGCCTCTAGGGGCACTATAAAACATATAAACAATGAACAGTCTCGCCAGAAATTTTGAAAATGAATACACATTCACTGTTTCCAGCCATGAGATTGATTATTACATTATATGACATCATTCAAAATCACACCAATAATTCATAAATAAAATATCAGCCATAATCTACAAAATAATGAGCATGGAAGGGGTTTCCTCAGTATTAGTTACAACTAGTGAATGTTAGGACGTTAGTGGAGGGTGAGACAATTGCCTTAATTATTTCTTGATTGTTTTTCTCCATCGTAGGAAGAATTCGCAGTCTTATACAAAACATTATCTTGAGTGTATTGGCTCAGGATCAAAAATTTGGAATATATCTTTTCATGTCTAATCTTGTAAGATTACACTATGTAAAGTTTTCTGCCTTCTACAATACTCAGTTCCTAAACAAAAATATTACATATTTTCTCTCCCATTACAAATTGTGCACATTTGGCATTGCTGGGAACACTGTGCATTAAACGCAAAACTCTTTTCAACACTTTTTTTTGCAGACACTAAACAAAAATTTTATGATTACAGGTTATTTACAAAACTTTTTTTTTCTATTTTGTTAATTTTCACATTATTTTTTAGTGATTTGGACTTTTCATGATGTCATAAGAAGGGAAGCTGTGAGAAGGTTTACTTGAGATGGTTTCACTCATTTTCCCTCTTGACATCGCACCGACAAGCTGGGATCACTTAGTCATTGTTTCACCACAGTCTAAAGTGTAGCTCTTATTCACTAGACATTAAGTAGTTAAATAATAATGATCAAAACGTCATATTTACAGAATAAAGACAAGAGAACATCTGCCTTTTTTCAAGCAGCTGGTTCACAATAGTTTCAAAGCACCATAAATAAAAAAATGTCTTTACCAGTAGTAATACTATGTACAATATCTTACATGGATATTTTAATTGAACGTATCAAGTTTTCAATGGATACAACATAGCATTATAATCTTAGACTATTTTTGCGATATGATAAGGGTGATATTCCTATGGTTCACTGCTTGGCTTCCTCATCGACACCCCAACAGTCAGTCACCTTAGGTTGCTAGTCTTACACTGACACTGGCGGAGTAACTGTTTCCCGCATTACTCCACACGTGAACATTGCACTTCTCAGCCTGCCTTGCTGCATCATCTCAACTCTATAACTCATAAAATATTCATTACAGTTATAATACAACAGCATCAACAGAATCTCTGAATTAGCATTGAGTCTCAAATATATATATATTTATATGTATTTATAAAATTAATTATACAGTAGGTAAAGCTTAGGTTGTATTTTCTATCACCTCTATCACTTCCCGCCAGTAAATCATATTTCATATGTAATCTCGTCTTACAATGTTTCTCTGCAACTCCTACCTCATTATTTTTATTAGAAAGAAGTAGTGAGACTGAAGGTAGCTAGTTTTACAACCCTTATTATAGCACAATATATTACTCTACGTGGAATGAGTGAAGAGCTTCCTTTGGGACAACCAAGACCAGCAGATTCCAAACAGATATGTTTAAACTCATTCTCATGAGCTTAATTCACCTCCACATGAATGCTGTCACCAGATCATCATGACAGACCAATCAGAAGGGACAAAGTTGTGGCGATATGTATTCTGGCGAGCCCTTGGAAGACGGATGAATAGAGCTGTGAGACCAGACACACTCCTTCAGTCCAGCTTAGAGGCATGATAACGAATGTTGATGTGAGAAGAGGTAATGACTGCTGCACTAAGAGCCTACATGCATACTGCTGCTTAAATACTGTTGGGGGAAGTTAACACTGTCCTTCGGTCACCACCACAAACTATACAAACTCTCTGTCTGTCTATTTACTTCATGTAGGCTGCTTTTTTCTCTTTTTTTTCCAGGGCAAGTCTACTCCTGCTCCGAGCACTCTTGCCTCTCTGCTGTAGTGTCTTCTCAATATGAGTACAGTTGCCATAACAATCAGACTGCAAAAAACTCAAGTGCCCACACAGCCTGACCATATCAGCACCCTACTTATGAAAATTGTGGCGGTGCATGTTGATGCTGAAGTCAGTCTCATAGGAGCCTTGACAGGAAAATTGTTGCTATGATGAGGGTGCGTACCACGAACCTCCAGTGCGAAGGCTATCGTAGGATGAGGTGGATTTTGTTGAGTTTGCATGATAAAGGTGAAAACTGGAGGGCGTGTACAGTCCAGCCTGGTCTGAGAGAGGGGCGGAGTAAGCTGAGGAGTCCAGTGGCACCCCTGAGGAGCCATAGGAGTACACCTGAGGCTTGAGGGGAACGGGCTGGGCGGGCAAGCCTCCCCCATCACCTAGGTAGCCTGCAGATGCTCCTCGCAGGTCGCCACAGTCCCCGGCCATCTTTTCCCTGGGAGACACACTGGAGGGCGGTGTCATAGCGGAATGATAGTCGGGGTAACCAGAGGCAGTCAGACCACTGCCAGGGTAGGGAAAGTCATGCCCCTTTCCGAACATGGCGTCCTGGTAACCTTCAGAGCCAGGAGGCGTTGGAAGGGCTGATCCCATCTCGGAGTAATAGGACCGCTGTACTGATGACCTGATGACACTCTCCCGACTGGCGTACAGTTGCCTCAGGAGTGTGGAGGCTGGGAGTGCTGAGGTCTGCTGGGCGCTGGCGTTCCCTACCCACTGGATGGTGGAGCGCTGCCCGGCGTTGTTCATGGAGGTGGAGGTGGCGCCGCCCTTCAGGAGGGCGTCGGTGGAAAAGTCTGTGGTGTCATCGGGAAGGTGTCTGGTCATAGCCGCCTCCAGATTCCTAACAGCCCCTTCATCGTTGTGAGGAGGCGGGGGCACATTGGCACCTGGGGACGCCTCGATGGGGGTGGTGGTCATCATGGGGGTGGCTCGGGCGTGGGGGGTGCCTGGGGTGGATGCTGGGGGGTCTGAGATGTGGCCTGGGGAGGAGGTTCTTTCACAGCCGCCACTTGAGTCCTCGGGGAGGTCAGCATTCCCCATCGGAGTCAATAGGCCGCCAGTGGCCTGAGATGCAAAGAAGTGGCTTGAAATTATGTTCGGTACTCTGTGGTTTATATGAACACAGTATGACATATTGAATGAATGCATGAGCTCAAAATATTTAGTAGGTTATGTTAGTATATTAAGTGTTACCGAACACTGGTTGCAAACTTAGTCATAAATGCACAAAATGCAACAAATGCATGATCAATGACATTCACATATGAATCTGAAAACAACTTCCGTATGCTCAGATATTGATATATAAATAAAATTTAGAATTTTCACAGTAATCAAAATCAATCAAGGATTCCTAATCCTTTATCCAGAACTTAATATAACTCTTTTTACCAAATATATTGAAAACCTATTATTGGAGTCTTAATTAAACCTGGCCTTATTTAACTGCATTCAGGGAGCGAATCATCTAGACAGAGTTAGTGAGTTATTGACCTGCATAAAATCTATAAACAGAAACTTTATGCAAGAATATGTTGTGATGACGGAAACTACAGCGGCTGGTGCTGACTGCATCAGTGACTACACAAGACAGCTCAGTGAAATGGCATCCTAACTCTAGACTTGGTGCATGGCTGGAAGCTGCCGCCACTTAGCACCGCCACGGCTCTGTGACTTTTATTGCTGTCTGTCAATGGCTAGGATACATGATTATTTTTCGGTAGTGCTTAAAGGATTCTGTACTTTTCTTCCATTAAATCAGCGCTGATGAGCAATGATTTTTCTTTTAGTTCTCCTCAGAGTGCCTCAGACCAAAGCCCACCCTTCCACCTGCCACCACATGCTACACATGGTCCCTGCGCAGCCACACGTTCCCCTCAAACTGAATGCAAGTCATAACAGAGAGAATATAACCCAGACATGCACAGTGCGCCACTACCCACTGTTAATACGGTGTTAATCACAATGTTATTACCTCCGTTTTAATCTGAGCCCCGTCTAAGGGAACACTTGGTGTACCTCGGAGTGGCGTGGTGATGGACTCTGTTTGGCCCATAGGAGAGCGTGTATCTCCCCCGCCTCCGCCAGAGGTGGACACTGCTGGTCGAGGGGATCCACCCGTGTCTTCACTCACCGCCCTCGACCCGCCTTCTGTCACCAGGCAAAAGGGACGTGAGATGATGCATGGCTTTCAGAAACACTTATTGAAATAAGAAAAACTCTAATAGAAAAAAATATCCTATTTGATAAAAAAGAATGTATGCATTAGGAGTTAAAACAATGAAGAACCACATCCGTACTACCACAAATACGCACGAGACGTGATGAAATATTATATACATGCATATAAGTACTCGATATGGGTTTTTAAGAGAGTTCCTATGGCTGTCTTTGCTTATGAACACCCTGTCAATACCTGCCTACCAACTTACCTCTGGGCTCAGGCGTGGCGGTGCTTGGGTATTCTAAGTCGTCAGACTTCATGTTGGCCAGGGCGGGATCGAGCTGTGTCTGGTCGAGCACTAGACTCTCGTATTCTGCCCTACTGAAAACGGAAATAAACTCCTATAGTCTACGAACATTTTTCTTTTCAGGGTGTTAAAGTAATGCTGAGTGACTAGATAAGATTTCTCACAGATATGTATTTTTTCAAAGCTACTGTTTCTTTAAGGCATTACCAATCATAGTAATTCATCTGTGCCCATTATCCTATTGTCTTTGCTTGGTCTATCAGTCTGAAATGAGTGTCTTTATTTAGCTTAATACTCAGATCACTGTGATATGATAACTAAAAGACAAAGGAACACTGAAACTCATCACAACACACACACACACACACACACACACACTTTGGTCCCCTATCTCAATGACTTTTCAATAATGTAACTCAAATAGGATCGAATTCAGTTCTTCCTTTAAAAATCTCCCACTCATATAATATTATCTTTCCTCTCTACAACACAA
Organism: Callinectes sapidus; assembly: GCA_020233015.1. NCBI lineage: Eukaryota > Metazoa > Arthropoda > Malacostraca > Decapoda > Portunidae > Callinectes > Callinectes sapidus. Next base: position 2,905,962 of record CM035183.1, on the reverse strand, counting down.
ACATCCTAAGGCTATTGACATAAAACTTATATCAGTATCAAACCATCAATGCCGTTCTTTTTCTCTTCAACATTGATAAAGAGGGGTACACCATCAATCATACCGTATATACCACATTTACACTATGCAACGAAAAGTAGAACAAAACAGTTACTACCTTATGACGTAGTTTACACAGATGATGTTTTGCTCGTCGCCGTTCTTGTTGTTAACGACCACAGTGGCGCATATCTGAACCCACGTGTAGCCTCCAGTCTTGTTGAGCAGGCGGAAGTAAGGACTCATCACCTGGCCCTTCTGAATCACTGCAGACAAGGGACGAAGATATGTAAGTGAAGGAAGAAGCAAACGTGGGTGAGGAAGGTAAATAAACAAGGACATGTAAACAACGATGGTAAGTGTGTTAAGGATAAGTGGTTATAAATAATCAGGCAAGTTGGATACATGAGGTAGGAGGATGAATAGACGATACATATACAAAGGCAGGTATAAGTATAGAGAAGGATAAGTGAGAAAGGTAAGTACACGAGGATAAGTATGTGGGATTAAAAGACAGAAGGATAAGTGAGGAGGATAGGTGAGTGACAATTAGTACTGCAGGTAAGAATGGGGAGAGAATCAGAAGGATTTAAAAAAATGCGAAAAAGAGAAAACAATGATAGATGAATGAAAACTAGAAAAAAAAATTAGAGAAAGAATAGGTTAATAAAATCCTTATTAATTTAAAAGAAATATGTAAATAATTTCATACTTGTCTTCCTACGCTTACATATTATGCCTCTAATACAGGGCAAAAAATATCTAACACATCACAAAATTCAGCCCATCCCCCTACAAGAATGAAAGTAAATGAAAATAGATAGAGGAAAAAAATGAGAATGACAGAATCTCATCAACATTTTTTCCTACGCCTGGGGACAGAAAAGTGAACTCACAATCAATGTGTGTCTTGCGTAGCTTTTCTACGTCCTGCCCGTGACACAGGGAGTAGAGTGACCGCCCCTGCAGCTCCTCCGCCGCGTAGTCCAGCAGATCGGCAACTCTGGAGAAAAAAAAAATGTTAGCTTTGTTTTATCATTGTGTAAAAGAATGGTAACTCTACTACTACTACTACTACTACTACTACTTCTAATTTGATAATAATGATAATATGAATAAAAATAAGAGTACGAGTAAGAATAATAAGAATAACAACCACAACTACTGCAGTTACTACTGCTATTGTAACAACAACAACAATAGGAACTACTACCACAGCTACTACTACAACACTAAACTCACTTGGGCTCGCAGTGTGCTATCCTGAAGTCGAAGTTTAATCTGGTAACGAACATATCAGACTCGAGGCGAACTTCGTGAACCGAGGGAGGCGGGAGGGCGATGGCCAGGGCGACGAGACCCATCAGCTGCGGCGTGCTCTTGCGGGAATGGCTGAAGACGTACTGAGGTCTCAAGTGACCCAAGACTAATACTACCTGTGAAGGAAAGACGAGGATGAGCTTTGTTGTAACCTTACGAAGCTAAAGAAGACTGAAAAGTCACAAAAAACATAAGAACATAAGAAAATAAGAGAATGAAGGAAGCTGCAAGAGTCCATCAGGCCTAAAGGTGGCAGTCCCAATATCAACATACTTATTTCCACCTATCATCTCCGTCAATTAAGCAGACAGGATAAATGGAGCGAGCGCAAAACACACACAGGAAAGAGCGGAAAGGAACAATATTTTCTTTCCTCTAGTTTTGAAACAAAATTATCATCAGATCCAGTTAAATGAAGAGAGCAAGCCATGGAGTGCTATTGCGACGCTAAATGAATTTATCACCACAGTGTTTTGTCTATAGGCATGAAGGACTCCGCTGCAGCTTTTTGTAGAAATATCAAATATCAACTGAGTGTGCCTCATCCCATCAGCACATCCAACAATTTCC
>CM035183.1:2827541-2830632 GCA_020233015.1 Callinectes sapidus | reverse complement strand
CCCTTTCTATCTTTGCTCTCTCTCTCTCTCTCTCTCTCTCTCTCTCTCTCTCTCTCTCTCTCTCTCTCTCTCTCTCTCTCTCTCTCTCTCTCTCTCTCTCCCCTGCATGTGGCACCATTGCAACACTGCCACTCCCTCTCCCGGCCCGTGGAGGTTCCGGCGCGGGGAGTAAAGCTTTGTTATGACACTCCGTAATGTTGACGCAGGAGTGTTTCTTCTGGTTTCCGACGAAGTGCGCTTGTTACCTGCTAATTATGTAAGATGATGAGCACTGGTGGCGTAAGGGGCGCGGCGAACAGTGATGTAAGCAATGGCTGGCTCTCCCGTGTTGTTTTTTTGGGTTTGATATTCAGCCTTTTTGAAGAGTTGCTGGTCACGTGTCCCGGATGGCGTAGCTTGGGTCTTTTATGAGTGATCGTGGATTGGGTACAAGGGAGCCGCCGCCTCTCCAACACACGCCGCTCAATATTCATAAGCTCGCCATGAAGCGAGTATACTAAGGTGAAAAGGAGGGCAGAATTTTAAGAAGTGCTTCGAGAGTCTTCCAAACTTAGTGCAAACGTTGGTTTCATGCACTAGGTCAAAGTGGTTGGAGATTTTATAATTTGCCATATTAATATGTAAGCAACATGTAGCAGGAGAGGCGGCCACACACCGCTGGCCACTGCGCCAGTATATTCTCGCCGCTGTCGCTCGCGTAAAGCTGCTGACTCCACCTGCACCGCTCGCCGCTCTCTCGAGGAGGGCGATCACACCGGGCACTTGTGTCCCTGAGGACGCGGCAAGGTAAATGAAAGGTGCATAAAGGATAATCTGATTCAACAAGCTGGACAAAAAATCCTGTTGTTACTAGAAAGAATACGGTTATGAACTCCCCATTACATGACCGCCGCGTTAATCTCCATTGACTCTTCACTGCAATGCGACTCGCTCACTTGCTTCGGACATTAGTTGAAGAATACGAACACTTTGTCTTGATTTCCGTGGTCGAGGGGGAGCACGCTTCTACCGGCGGCCTCTGCCTTCTCCTTTTCACACACAAATCTGCACAAACCATCCAATTTTACACACCTTTCAATCCTTAGACTGAAGAAACCGACTTCCGATGCGGGTGAGTAAGAAACGTAGACAATTCCCGCAAACCTGCCATTACGACTCTGATCCGAGAATAAAAAGAATCTTCAAATAGCGGAAACTTTGAAGCATACACACCCGCGCCGGTCACCTGGGGTTTTGGTCTCCCCCTCAGTCGTGGCGCCTCAGCGGGAGTGTTTCCATCAAGCAGTGAGTGTGAGAACAAGAAGCAATCGTAAGGCGAAGCAAGCAGCCATAATTGAGCCTTAAATTGCAATCATACTTGTTGGATCAGTAATGCTCCACAATGACGCGAAATAACGCACGCTATTACACATTAATACCGCCGCGCTTCACTCATTTCTCTGCCACAGACCGCTCCACCTCCATCACCATCACCATGCACCTGCCTATCAACTTTCTACCTCCATTGCCACTACATCACCAGCCAGCCGTGCACCACCCACGCAACCCTTCCGTCACCACTACACATTCATTACCATTCATTATCATCATCCTCTGACCAACCATCACCACCACTATGTTACCCGCTCGCCGCTACCTGGCCGTCTCTCCGCCGCGACCTTGGAGGAGTGACACCTGACGCGCGGCCGCCCTCAGACCCGCACCTTTACATCTTCGCACACACCCGCTACAAGTCCGAGATAATTAGTGTCTACGCAAGAGAGAGAAGAAAAGAGATACAGTAGTTGAAATTTGACTAATTTTTCACGTGATGTAAGTTTGTGTGTTTTGTGTATTTGGAATAATTAACACAAATTGATACATGAAATCGAAGATACGTGAGAAGAATAGTTAAAAAGGACGAGGAGGAGAAGGGCGGGGAGGACAAGGAGGAGGAAACAGCTCACAAAAAAACTCAATTATTCATCCCTTCTAGTGGTCCCAGCTAACGAAGACCAACCCGTCGATGGAAACAAACGGACGTGAGGATTGAGTGTTTAATTCGCTTCGCTGGGCAGGACAAAATAGCCTCGGTAAACATGAGAACCCAACACAGCGCTGGGAGAACCTGAGCGACGTGTGAGCAGTTTATATAGTCTTGATACATATTTAATACGGGCAATCTCAAAAATAACCCACGTAACCAAAGCCCAGGAAAACACGTGAAAATTACACCCCAATCCAGACTCCCTGTGTAATTCACCTGCAAAGGCAATTAGTTAAAAAAAAGCGAAGGACAGGTGAGGGGGGGGGGAGGCGAGGAGGGAGGGAGGGAGGGAAGGGAGGGAGGATTACAAAGGAGGTAACTGAAGGTGAGGTCTGATAAATTTACATTAATACATCGCTGAGAAAGCAGTGAATGAAAAAGAACGAGTGGAAGAAGAAGAAGAAGAAGAAAAAAAAACATTAGTAATATGAAGAAGAACGTTTACAGCAAGGGGAAGACAAATTATGCTGAAGCGTCGCTGCAAAAAACAAAATTAAAATAGAAATGAATGAGAAACTTCTGCAACGAGAGAGGACATATCTAATTAGACCCTAAGAAAGACGGAGTAAAGGTTGAAGGGAAAGAAGGAAGGCAGGCCCAGGGATAGGGGTGGGTGGGGATAGAGGGGTGAAGGGAGGCGGAGGAGGGAGGATGTGATGGATGGCAAAAGCCGGGCATGAAAATTACATGAGGTAAAATTCGCGACAACAACATTAATACTAGCAAGAGCTGTCCATGGTACCTGAATACACCTGTAATTACCGGGAGTAGCACTTTACCTGATGATGATAGTTGAGGATAAGAGGAAATTATCGTCGACACCTAAGAATGTTAAAGAGAGAGAGAGAGAGAGAGAGAGAGAGAGAGAGAGAGAGAGAGAGAGAGAGAGAGAGAGAGAGAGAGAGAGAGAGAGAATTAAGAAAAAGAGAAAATTAAAGATTCCATGAGAAGAGACAGCTGAAAATTTTTGTATGTAAAACACGCAAAAAACTAAGGAAAATAACGTGGAAATTAAATACAAAATCGCATCTATCGAACGGGCAGTCCAACCTCCTCAACTTAAGA
>CM035183.1:2810041-2825041 GCA_020233015.1 Callinectes sapidus | reverse complement strand
GATAAAACTTTAACAACAAAATACTACCACTTTTCATTCATCTCCAATTACACTCATTGATCTACTAAGAGTATGAATAAGATTTTCCAGAATCTCTACAAATGGAACGAGTATAACCCCTTCTCGTCCTCTTATTACTACCAAATGTTTCTTTCTTACAGACATTGCGAATAGTGATGCGTTTCAGCGGCGACTGTCTGTAAATCTTGATCTTTGCCATGCTGGTTACTGGAAACAAAAAACTTCAGGATCTCCTTAACACGCTAGACATAATAATAGACATCCAGTAAACTCTCATAGATGTAGCAATTTTTTTTTTTACTTCCTACTTACGCGTCGCTCAAGAAAGAGGAAGATCATATAGAAGCATAATCAAAACATACATTTGTTTACGTATTTATATTAACATTTCTGATAAAACTTTGAAAAAAATAGAAGCTCTTTTCCTGACATTCCTTTCAACACTTCCACCGTTGCTCATTTGTTTTCCTGTAATTATAATCCAGATGTATTTGATAAACAGTGCAATGGGACGGTGAAATTATCATATCAGTTCGTGTTATCTATTTGAATATTACTGATGAAAATAATAATGATGCAAGAAGCTTCGTAAACATGCGGTGATGCTGATGGCTGGTAAATAAAACTATGAAATTCTTTTGCGTATCATTATCATATTTATTAAGGGGCAAAATATCGGGTTGATTCGCTGCGGGGGCTGACGGGGATATGCATTTGTGGTTACGTTCAAGACAGTGTTTATATATTTAGACTACCTGTAAATATTTGTCCCTCACGCACACGCACACGCACACACACACACACACAGGCACGCACACACACACACACACACACACACACACACACAGGCACGCACACACACACACACATCTATCCAGAAAAACAGATTCTCAAGATAATCAAATTAGTTGTTGTTACGTTCAAGACAGTGTTAATATGCTTACAGTACATGTAGCTATTTGTCTTTCTTTCCTTCATACACACATAAAAAAAAAAAAAAAAAAAAAAGGAAAAAATGCTCTCAGGATACTCAAATTAATAGCCAGAGATTCAACGTTCAAGTAATTTCAGAACCTATCACGTTTAAAGCTTACCTTAAAGACACTGTATCAAAGAAGAACCTTAACTACTGGTCTTTTTGCTATGAAACTGTCCGCATAAATACAAGAAAAGAATCCAAAATTACCGACCAGTAAGCTAGTGAGGAGGAAAACCACACACACACACACACACACACACACACACACACACACACACACACACACACACACACACACACTCAAAGCAAACACAAGCAGGAAGCAAGTTAGAATTCCTCACAGGTATCATCGAAAACTGACCATTACCATCGTTTTAGACACCAACTCACTGCAAATATTACAAGACAACAAAAAAGAAAGGCTCAGTAAATTAGTCAACACCAAAATTAGCCACTGACCCGCGCACGTAAGCAGAGGAAGGAAGGAAGCCAAGATTCCTCCTACGTTACACTGAACACTGACCATTACCAATATTTCTAGACACTGCCTTTTACCCTCCCACAGTAATCATAGTAAGTACAAGCATTTACCTTCAGCTACTCACAGAAGCTCACTCAAAATCATGTTCCTTCCTTGCCAAACCTTGAACACTCACGATTTGGTATTGTATTACTTCTGTTAATCATTACAGACTCTTATTTACTGCTCTGTGGCCTTCCTCCATTACGCTGGTAGGTTATCAAGTCATTATTTCCATTACATGCTTATACCTATTACTGAAGGTGGTAATTTATTGATGGATATAGAGGGAGGGGAGGTGATGGAGCGTGTGAGGGTGTGGTGAGATTCTCAGGTGCAGAGGAAGCAACACTCAGGAGGTGTGGTGAGAACAGGCATGGTGTTTTGACGAGTGAGGAGGGGAGGTGGTCGGATGTGGCTCATTGTGTGTGTGTGTGCGTGTGCGTGTGCTTGTGTGTGTGTGTGTGTGTGTGTGTGTGTGTGTGTGTGTGTGTGTGTGTGTGTGTGTGTGTGTGTGTGTGTGTGTGTGTGTGTGTGTGTGTGTGTGTGTGTGTGTGTCTGTCTTTTACATGCATGTAAGTTTACACGTCAGTCTTAGTCACTCAACTTCCTTTCCCTGACGTGTGCTGGAAGGGACGAGTTTTCCTTATTTTCTTTTTGTTCTTTTTACGAATTGTCTTGGTTCTCGTGTGTCTTCCTTTCCCGCCGCCATCGAGTCCTTCACATACTCCACACTCCGTTCACTAAGCTCCAGCTAGTATCACTCCTGAGCATTCTCCCGCTCTCCTTCCATCACCACCAAACCAGTAATCAAGTTTAGCTGCCACTTGCAAGGTGTGTTTTTACTTAATTGTAGTGTTGATAATCCCCCTCATTGCTCGGTATTAAAGTAGGGAGTATCTCTTATCAGGAACTCTTATGTTTGGGGTGGAAACTTTACACCAATTGCCGCCTGACGTGAGCGGCGGCTTGTCCTGTAATTAAATCTATTTTGGGATTTTTTCTTTCATGTTACGGGTCTTCGTCCACACAACATAATCGACCCCAAGAATGGCTGGTGTTGGTACGGGGATAATTGTGCAGTATCTGTGTCAACTATACTTACACATGAAGCGATTTCCTCCTGCTTCATATTCCTCCCGCTACGTTTGTCTCACACATTCCCCGGCGACAGGAAAACCACCAGGAAGAAGAGTACGCCAGGGACACCCCAGCAGCGACCCCAACAATCGCGCCTCTTAATCACTCTCTTATTCATATCCTTCAAACACTGCTTGTCTTGCCCAGCCGGCCAGCAAGTGTTGTGGCGGCGGCGGCTGACATGCTCGTTTCGATCAAAACAAGAAACTCGAATGAATGTTGATGAGAAAAGGAGAAAAGTCTATATTGATAATATGAGAGATACTTCACTTGAGCACAGGAGGGAAGAGTAATTTGTTTGGCTAATTCAGAAGTCCTGGCGGCTTTGTGATGATTTGGAGGAGTGTTCCCTGAGGGCTGTTATCTGACTTTGAATCCTCGTAAAACACGGTAAGGTGAATGATAACACCTCGCGAGTATCTTTGTAGCCTCCCGGGATATGCTCATGAACCTTCCGCTTATCGCACCATCTTTGACATTGACTATAAAAGCAAATGAGAGTCCGCGCCGTAGAAACGTTCCTCGCGCCGCTTCCTGCACCAGCGTCACTCAAGAAGCGCCACCGGTAGTGAGGCTTCGGCTGTGATCAATTGCCACTCCTTCATCACCGTCAACTACCGACTTCCTTCTTCTTTCAAGACAATCTGTATCTGTTCCTGTAACACTGTTTACCTCTTTAGTTCTGATTTAGTTAGTCGCCGCTCCTCCACCTGTCCTCGGTGTCCACTCAGCACCTGCCACCTGCCTGTATTTGGCCAAGCTCTGCTGGTGGCGGTCAGTGCTGTGCGCAATGAAACTAATCACCGGCGGGAGCGATAATTACAAATCGCTTACACTCCAAGTCGCGTGACGGGCCGTCGGGTTGACCGATTGTCTTGAAGTTTATCGGCGCCTGAGTGGCTCGCCATCACTCACCGCCTCGTCTTCGTGTTTATCACTTCCTTCGAGTAACTCTCACTCGCATCCTGATTTAGTGTTGTGCCGAGCCAGCCGTGGTGGACAGGTACAGCCTTCTCAACTTTGTACTTCTTTCTTCTCTTGTTTTTTTCTATTCCATATTTTTTGGTTCATGAGTATATATTTTTTTAAACAAAAATGAATGAGTTACTTTTCTTTCTTAGTATTTCACGGTCTTTTCTTTCTACTTAACTGGTAGTTGTTGACATGAAAATATAATGCAACATTCTGAATTTTTCTAGTTTTGTGCAACTAACATACCTGTTTCTCTCTCTCTCTCTCTCTCTCTCTCTCTCTCTCTCTCTCTCTCTCTCTCTCTCTCTCTCTCTCTCTCTCTCTTTCTCTCTATTCCCTGTGTACCTACCATGAGTGAGGAAAGCCTGATGTGACTGAAGGCTGCCTCTGGAAGTTGTAGGCTGCTGCTGCGGCGGCGTGGGCGTGGGCGTGTGAATAGGCGTCGGGCTGGATGGGCGGGAAGGCTGCGGCGCTCATGCCGTACCCCAACATGGCGGTGTCTAGTCCGTGCAGCGACATCAACTGCTCCCGCGAGCCGTACCAGTCGGCCATCTTGACCCAAAGACTTAGGCTGGCGTGATTTTCTGACCGGCGATCGCTACTTGAACTTCGGCAGGGTTTAACTATTTCCTACTGAGTCTTTGGTGAAATGCTTTCTCGCACCCCCTGGCGGCCTCGTCCCGCCGCCTGCTGCTCGGCTTGGTGCGGTGGCGAGCTCCGAGTCACAGGCACCGCTCGGGACACTGCCTTAGGACACCAGGCCGACTCGCGAAGCTGCTATGGCACGGCTCGCCGCGTTAAGGGCCACACAAGCAGGCACGAGGGAGACACAAGGAGGGATGAGGTGAAGTGGATGAGTCTGTGCCGCAGTGGACACTTCAGTGTCGGCTTTTAGCGTAATCACTAGTGCGAATAACCTTTTTCCGGTGAGAGTGGCGGCTGGGAATCCTCAAAGGCGATGCTCCGGTTTAATAATGTGAGACAAGGCAGAGTGTGGATGTGTGACTCCCTACTCACGAACTCATATACACGCACACAAACATACACACACTCACCAACACACGCACTCACATACATACGCACCCACACACACACTCACACGCACACTTGTCGGCCTTCGGGAGACAGTACTGTCGAGCGGGCAGGTGAGCGCCGAGGGAGTGCAAAAGTGAATAGATGTGACTCAACCACTTTTATGACAGGATCATTTCCTTAGACTTGTCTGGGTTGTGAAATGTTTATGGTCGAGCTGCTTGTGTGACGCCCGACGGGTGGGCGTAGGTACCACCCTCCATCAGTGATGAGGATGCCAGCACTGCTGCGAGGCGATCAGGACGGGGCGACCTCAGGACAAGTTCTCCAGGGAGATTTAGAATTCTGTAGAACGATGAGACGCAAACCAGGTGAGTATAATATGAAAATACACCACTGTGTCTTGATCGAATGGGGCCGGGATCACCCTGATGCTGTCACCGAGATCTAGGATCACAAGTGTAAACTCGAAGGGTCACAGACGCCGACAAAACACTGCAAGGCGGGCGGAAGGAACACGGCACCGGTCACTGTGACGATCACAAGGCGTCTACACTCACTAGGGGCAGGCAAGGCCACGGTCACAAGGTCGCCTCAGTTCACCACGGTCAGCACCAGACTGAGCGTGACCAAGTGTGTCCTGACAGCACGTGTTGGGCACGGAGCAGTGGGTGGGCGTGCCCGGTCAGGTGCCGTGCGTGGCGGACGTGGTGGGCGCGTGGCCGGCGTGCGTGATGCTCGTCACTGTCACAGGGTGTCGCCGCCAGTATTCCAGGCGGGTGTGGGACGTGACCTGTGGGCGGGCGAGTGTCACGTGTGTTGAGTGCCGTGTGGGGACTGACAAGCAGTGCGCGGCGCCTCGTGGCACAGGGGCGGAGCCGCCAGGCCGGGACGCAGCGGTGGGCGGCGGAGTGGGCGTCTGAAGCGCCGCACCGGACTGCTAACAAGCGGGGCGGCTCGGAGACATGGAGGCTGGACGGTGAGCGAAGCGCCCCGTGACACGACTGGCAAATAAGTGAGGATGAGCGAGGGGCAGGGCGGCGAAGGGCGGGGGGAGGTGCGGGGGGCGGGGCAGATCGGGGCGGGGCTCCTACCAGCCACACAGCACACTCAGCTACACAGGGGGAGGGGCGTCGCCCCCACCGCCGCGACTCACAACAAAGTCAGCGGGAGCCTCTAGCCCTGGGCCTCTCTCTCCACGAGTCTCGAGGTGAGTTGGTTTTACCGGCGGCGGGGTTCCTTAAACTTCTGATCCTCAGTGTTAACAGGAAAAGCCTCCTCCACCTGACTAGGCTGCAGGGAGGGGGTCAGGCGGGAAGGAGAGCAGAGGGTAGGAAGAGGAGTGTGAGGATGAGGGGGAGGAGCTTGGCAAGGGGGCGGAGCCAGGGGCGCCGACGGCCACCACATCGCCGCGCACCGCCGCCACCCATTCTAATTGTTGCCTCACACGCTTTTACAGGATTTAACCACTGGTGGGAAGGCAGCGAGATGTTCACTTGCTTACTGTAATGCCTCCTCGATCTTTACTTTGGGGGAGAGGGTGGTCCTGCTGCTGCTTCTGCTGCTGCTACTTCTGCTGCACTGCCAACTACTAGACCAGAAAGCCCAGTCTTCTCTCAGATAGACCTTTCTCGTTGCGTTATTCTCTTCTCTTTAAAAGTTTCCTCTGTACGGAGAACAACATCCTTGCACACACACACACACACACACACACACACACTGTTACAGGGAGTAAATAATATTGGAACACTGAAGGATATTGTGAACAACCGAGTAGTCCTTGCTTAGAGTAGAGGTGAAGCAGAAGCCGCACCGCCACCTGGGCAGCGGCGTCGTGCCTAACCCTGAACCTTTCTCCTTGTCACCCGCGGCGTCGCCCTACAGCGGGTTCCAATCTCCTGCAGTAGAGCGTCCTTGCAACACGACCTCAGGAAACACATTACGCAGTCGCGATGGTTGAAAATTAACGACGAATATCCCACACTTGATTCTCACCAATAAAGCGCCAACCCCTTGCCCTTTGCACCTGCCACGCCCTCACACCTGACGCATGCCATGGCGTAGAAAAAAAAGACAGAAACCGGATTTGAATAAGAATGTGAAAAAAAAAACACACACATATACCTGAGAGCTCACACCAATAAGAGGGCGACGAGAGGTACGTATTTATATTTTTTTCTGGACCAATCAACAACTTCGAAACTTGTCTTCTCGCCCAATCAACGGATGCTCATCGCACGCCGCCAGCCAATCACGTGCTTCGTTGGGTAAGTTTCTGTCTCACTCCCCCGTCCCCTAACCACCACTAAAACCGTGTCCACTAAAAGAAAAAAAGGTTTATTATTTTAAGCACAAAGTAAATATTTTTTTCATTGAGCAGCTGGCCTGTAATACCAATGAAAAGTTACGTCAAGATTATTCTCATTTCTGGCCAACAAGTCCTCAGTACATTTGGTTGCGGTACTGCGTGGTTGAAAATGTTTAGTGTCAATATGTTGTATAAATCTGACTTGTGTCTTTATTCATGTCGTAACTGGAAGCAACAGACATAACAGAGCGCAGATAAAGCACTAAATTGCACAAATGACCTCGGTTTCTTTTCTAAATTTAAACATACTATAAAAGTTATTTTTGCTCAGCGACTCCCAGAGGACAAGGAAAAATTCTAAAGTTTCTTGCCATTAACCTTCTTATAGTCCATTAATTTCTTCATTATCAAACTTTAATGACTTTCCCTCTCTAGCAGACCACTGAAGAAAACCGTATTGCTTGTAAAAGGGCTGAAGCTCTCACTTTGACTACTTCAGGCTGTGTGTGTGTGTGTGTGTGTGTGTGTGTGTGTGTGTGTGTGTGTGTGTGTGTGTGTGTGTGTGTGTGTGTGTGTGTGTGTGTGTCCGTGCTTATAGGAAACATAAATGACAACACATTCTTATTTGAACCCTCTTCCTCCTCTCCATATAATCAAGGTCTCCTCCTCCTCCTCCTCCTCCTCCTCCTCCTCCTCCTCCATCAACAACACTCCACCATAACAAAGCCAGTGCCCTCTTCCCTCCCTCTACCATAGGCAATCATCATTGGAGAAAACAGAGCAAACAGGAGAGAAAGGGAGGAGGGGGAGGAGGAGACAGCTGGAGAGGTGAAGGTAATGAAGATGAGTAATACGGAAACCTTCCCTTCCCTTATTCCCTTCCTCTTTTTCTCTTCCTCAACATTTGGCTCAATTTTGGGGCAAGAGTCGGAAAGATCAACACAGAACCTTCCCATTGATAACGTCACGTCCTCCAGTCGGGACGTGACCGCCTTCCCCTCCTCCTCCCTTCCTCCTCCTCCTCCTCCTCCTCCTCTTCCTCCTGCCCTGCTACTTCTACTCCTACACACTCCTCTTCCTTCCCCACCTTTCCCTCCATCCCATGTCCGTTTAGATTCTCTGTCTGTCTGTCTGTCTGTCTGTCTGTCTGTCTGTCTATCTCTCTCTCTCTCTCTCTCTCTCTCTCTCTCTCTCTCTCTCTCTCTCTCTCTCTCTCTCTCTCTCTCTCTCTCTCTCTCTCTCTCTCTCTCTCTCTCTCTCTCTCTGCGGCTAAAATCATAGTCTTGTCAGGGTGTCACGGGGACCAAGTACTTAGGGAAAGAGAACTAAACCCTCTGGAGCTTAGTGGAGAGAAACACAGCCACCACACTCGCCTCTTTTTGCCCCCTGGCCTTGGTGACGGGCGGCGGCAGGAGGGCAGAGGAGAGGGGACGAAGGACGCTGAAGGGAGTTAAAGAATGAGGAAAAAATGGGTAATGAAGTCGTTGAAAGGGAGCAAACGAATGTAGAAATGGGTGACGCTGGGCTAACGAATAGACGTGTGATGGAAAATGGATTAAATGAATGTACGTAGATGGAAAGGGAATGAAAAGAGGAAGTGAGTGGTAATGAAATGATGAGAACCGGGTAAAAATAGAGTTCTAGAGTTCTAGGGTCCTAAAGAGTTATAGAGTTCGAGAGATAGATGAATAGATAAATAGAGAGAGAATTGACACATTAAATACTAGATAACAAAAGAGAGAAAAAAAAAGAGGAAAAGAACAAGGGAATCAAGGAGAGAGAGAGAGAGATATAGATAAGGGTACACTGTCGGATTAATAAAGCTTGTCATTTGAAGGAAACTGAACGTTCTGGTGCACTTTTACGAGAAGCTACCGGGAAAAATTGTTGAAACAGGCACTCCTGAGGGGCATAAAATACCATTAGAGGACACTTTAGTGGACGCTCTTTCCTCCTCACCCACACGCCTTGAATATCTTCCCTTTAACTGGCTGCGGGAAACACAAGCCCCGTCAAGTAAGTGATACAAGTAAACAAGACCTATAAAGCCACTCTGGTACTCCCACTGAAAGGAAAATGCGTCATTATGAACACAAATACTCACGCTCCACTGGTGCCTGGAGGTGTGCAAGGACAGGTGGACGAGATGTGAGATAAGATTTTGGATGTTCAGATACTTTTGGTTAAGCTCAGAATCCCGACCTTTTCCCTGATCACCTCCATATAACTGCGGACACACGGTAAACTGCACGAATAACTAGATCTAAATGTCTGTATAAAACATGACTGCTTTATCTATTTACGTATGTAAGGTTTGGTTGAGGTGAGAATCCGGATTCTTTTTCCTTGTCAATCTCAAGAACATAAGAGGAGGATAAGGGAAGTTGAAAAGCCTCATTATATCTTACTGTGATGGTTTGTGTATAGTGAATATGAGTTTACATAATAATCTTTAAAGCTCTCCTATATATTGACGCGTATTGCCTTGATTACAAAGAAAATATTGATTTGTTTTACTTACAGTCTTAACCCATGCAGTACTGGAATACATTTTTACCTTGAGATCTCTACTTTGAGTTTTGAGTGTGAAGATTAATGGCCAGTGTCTGTACTATATCAATATCCCGCATGAGTTTCTCAAATACTATAAAAGTGAAAAATAATAAGAAGAATAAATATTTAAATGTGATAAAGTACTGAAAGGGTTATGTACATATGACCGTAACAACAGAAAGAAAGCTTTAGTACTGAATAAATGTATCAGTATTTATACAAAACTACTTTATGGCACTAACAAAGTTACTTAATCTAATCCAGTATATTAGATCTAGATATGGTAGTGTCTGACAAAACATACCAGCCTATATATATACGATCCAATCCTTTAAAGTCCCGTGTTGACTCGGCCCAATAAGATTACTGAATATATTTCTTCCTCGATCTGTCAGGTTCAGGTTGATTGTGTAAGGTTAAGCAGTACAGGATGGGGTGTTGTGAAGGCAGATCACAGCCACGTGACAACACTACAGGTACTAACCACCACTCACTGTATGTTATGCTTTACGAGTGAGTGTTTAGCCTTCATCTCTGATATGTATTTCCTCTTACTACAGATTAGATATTCTCCTCTGTCTTCCTCCCCTTCCTTTTACCCTTCACCCATAAACACATCCTGGCTCTCCTCCTCCTCCTCCTCCTCTTCTTCTTCCTCACACTTTTTGTTTGTTGATTGCCACGTTTCCCAAGATTAGTTTAGTTTATCACAGTATTATACGAGTCAAGAAATCAGATGTTTGTTTTTCCTTTGTGTTACTTTGTGCACCACCTCCTTCTCTCCTTGTTCCTCCACCTCCTTCTGCTCTTTCAATTTTTCACAAGGTCAGTTTAGTTCATCAGTCTTAGAAGAACCAACAAATCAGCTGCAGTTGTTTTTCTTCTGTATTACTTTATATTCCTCTTCCTCCTCTTATTTCTTCATACTCCGCTTCTTTCTTATTCTTTTCTTCTTAATTCTTCAAAAGATTAGTTAAATTTAGTATAGTCTTACAAGAACGAGTAAACATGCTGCAGTTTATTCTTTCTCTGTGTTACTTTGTGCTTCTCTTCCTCCTCCTCCACTGCCTTCTTATTTCATTGCTCTTAATTCTTCAAAAGATCATTTCAGCTTATCAGTCTTACAAGAACGAACAAATAGGAGTATGCTACAGTTTGTCCTTTCTTTGTATTACCTTGTGCTCCTCCTCCTCCTCCTCCTCCGCCGCTTTCTTCTTATTCCATTGCTTTTTAATTCTTCAAAAGATCAGTTGAGTTTATCAGTCCTACAAGAACGAACAAATAGGGTGCAGTTAGTCCTTTCTTTGTGTTCTCTTGTGCTCCTCCTCTTCCTCCTCCTCCTCCTCCTCCTCACTAGCATCAATGAACGCTCCACTCCTGACTTTGTACTCTATGCCACACGTCCTCTCTCCCTTGCTCCCTCGCTCCCTCCCGCCCTCCTCCTTCCTCCCGCTGACGTGTTCCGGAGTGTGTACGTGAGGGGCGTGACCACCACAAGACCACGTGGGGGCAAGCTAGGTCGCCCTGCACGGCTGACCAAGTTGACCTCGCACTCCACTCACGCCAGGCAAGGATTAGGGAGAGAGAGAGAGAGAGAGAGAGAGAGAGAGAGAGAGAGAGAGAGAGAGAGAGAGAGAGAGAGAGAGAGAGAGAGAGAGAGAGAGTATGTTTGACTTGATTATTGTGTGTGTGTGTGTGTGTGTTCTTTTTGTCTCTTTCCCCCATCGACACCCAAAATCATTATAATCTAACGTGATGTACAGTTTTCTATTACATATCCTATTATATACTTCTTACTTCTTAATTTTTTTCATATATTTCTTCCTTTGCATGGCTTATTTTCCTTTATAATACTTACTTTCTCTTCCCATTATTCAGACAGCAGTTTCCCAGTCATAATAATTCATCGTCTTGCCTCATTTGTCCCGTAAACTTTTCCTTCATCTCAATTCAACATTTATATATTCTTCTATACCATCTTTTTTTCCTTTTTTCTTATTTTCCACGCGCTTTTACTTTTGATCTCTTCCCTTTTCATCTTCTTTTCCTTCTTATTTCTCCGTCCTTTATATGCACTCTTACTTTCTTTTCTCGTTTTCTCTATTGTTCCTATCTCTTCTTTTATTTCTTCTCCTACTTAACTTCCTCCTCCTCCTCTTCCTCCTCCTCCTCCTCCTCCTCCTCCTCCTCTTCCTCCTCCCCTTACTCCTCCTCAGCCTCCTCCGCAGCATCAGTATTCCGACAATGTTTCCTCCTTCCATATTTCGTGCGGGACTCGGGCGGAATGAAATATTTCACAGAGAAACTAATATGAATTTCCCTCTGCCGCTGTACGTGAGTGGGACGAAGGAGCGCCGGGAGGGAGGGAAAGAAAATAGGAGGAGGAAGAAGAAGAAGAAGAAGAGGAGGAGGAGGAGGAGGAGGAGGAGAATAAGGGCAAGGATGAAGACAAGGAGGAATCGATAAATAAGGAAATGAAGGAATATGAGAAGATGAAACTGATACGTATAAAAAAAGAAAATGTTAATGAAAAGGGTGACATTTCTTTTTCCTTTTTCTTTTAGTGTTGGTAAAGAAATCTTGAAGAAAATAACTTGCTTGACTTCACTTACATAAAACCCTCATTAAGACCGCTAATGTAGAGAGAACAATACTAATTTAGAGGGAACAATGCTAATTCATGACTCCCACTAACATCTTTGAACTTTGAACAACCAACCAATCTCCTTCTACAGATCCACATTAGCTACGTATAATCAACTCAAATAACCAATTGAAGTAGAAATACATCATTAATATCCAAAAGTTAAACAGCGCTTATGACACCCAATGGCAGCCTTTCTCTCACTAATGCCTCTTTCTCCTGGCCAGTGAACACAAATCTCTCTCCCACTGACGTTTATCTTGCTTGACCCCGCGGCAATTTCACAGATTAATAACTCCCCATTCATCAGCTAGCGAGAACATGAAACGGAATTCTTGATGCACGAGTTATGATGTTCAATTGGTGCTTACTCTAACAGCTTCAAATGGACTTTCATCACTAGGGTGCATGTGATGGCTGGATGGTTTGGGTGATGAGTGTGATGTGTGGAGGGAGCGTTTAGGATTGTGGGTAATGTGAGTACTAGAATATGCCTGGCTGTGTTAGTAATTATGGGTTAAGAGTGATGGGAGATACATGTCATATCCTGAATGCGATCTGGTGCTAAGGAGAGGAGTGAAAGGCGAGTAACGTAGTCAGATTATAAAGGGAAAAAGTCACATAAAATATCATCCAACACCTGGCAACATTAACTTCACCTTTTTGGCTTGGCCTAGGTTTAACGAGAGAAGGTTAACGTGACTTCATAATTACTGCCACACCGTGTGACCAGTGATACGTATGTGAAGTCTAGCCATGTGTCCAAGGCCACAACCAAACCCTTTGACCACACACACACACACACACACACACACACACACACACACACACACACTACAGAACACCCTGGGCGACATGAAGATGAACAAACTCAGTGTGGCAAGAGAACCTAAGAACACTTAATTTCCTGTCATAATTAATAACTTCCTCCCTGGTCACGTCTCTCCATTACCCCGCCAGAGTTTGTTTTAACGCCACGTCACGTCGACAAGCATGAACGCCACACGTCACGCTCATTAATATATCACGTCTGCCAGCCGTGAACCGCGTCCTGTCTATTTTATTCATCAGCAGAGAGCGACACAGTTCCGCTCCGCATCGTGTTGTTAATCATGTCGGCGACTGAAGCGCGTCATGTAAATCGTAATCTGGGAGAGCAGGATGTGATCAGAGGCAGCGACAACCCACCACGGCAGGGAACCACTCAGTCAGCCATAAGTAGCGACATTCTTAATTGAGCACTAAGCATTCGTAACGCCTCCCGTCCCACTTAGCAGGACCGGCGATGCACGCAAGGGAGTGGGACGTGAGGGTGTGTGGGCGACGCCTCTCGGTTTGGCTAAGTACGTGAGGTAGCCATGTGTGTTGTTGGTACTGTACGTGGTGGCGTGAAGGTGCGTGAGTGTAGCTGTACGTGAGGTCAGTTGACGTGCCTTGTTGGGGGAAACGGTGAGCGGGTACTGACGGACTGGGGGAAATGAACAGGACATGAGAGAGAGGAAAAGTGATATAGAGTAGGAAATTAATTAAAGGGATTGAAAAAAAAGTCACTGGGGAAAAAAATATATCACTTAACGTTATTTTGTAGATAACTAACATACCCATCCACACCCACACTCTCGTATCCACACTCTTGGAAGTAACATAGACCACACACCCACGTACAAAACATGAAGGAAGGATAGAGGAGTAAACTAAATAAGAGTCAAAGTAAAGGAAGTGACCCAAACAAAAGGACACGGAAGTAGGAGGAAGGGAAGAGAAGAAGAATAGGCAGCGGATGTAGGGCAGAGAGAGAAAGGGGTCCTATGGGTTACTAATGGAGAGGAGAAGAGGAAGAAGAAGAGGAGGAGGCTAAAGAGGAGGTAAGCGGCGGGAAGGGAGATCAGAAGGCAAGCCACCCTCCCCCGCCTGACACAACCATTAGTTCTGAGGTGGTGTGGGTGTCCTCTGTCAATGGGGAGCTTCGTCATGAGCGCGGGGCTTATTGGGGATGCACGGGACGGCTCTTGAATCACAAATGAGGTCACCTTTTTGGCTCACCTGGCCTCCGCACCTTCCATACACTCACGCCCATTACCTGCCCGACCATCACCTGCGAGCCATTACTGTCTCTTAAGTTGTAATTACATGTACTTACTTTTGGTACATATTTTCCAGTGTAATCTATCTCTCTAACATGAATTTCTTTACAAGTTTTCCTGGTCTCAATAAGGGCTAATTTGCATACGGCTTTTCAAACGATCTAATACGTAATAACCTCTTTATGTGTGGTCGTTTTGGTGTTTGATGCAGGTGTAAGATGACGTCATTAAAGGGGAGGTCATTACCAAGGACATTATTACAGTACCGGTTTACATGAAATAAAAGTGATTGATGTATTTTCAAAGCTTAATATTTGTCACCGGCGGCAGAATGCGAGGAGAGGTTAGTCAGGTTGGAATGTTGCTGACCAGGTGAGGCGGTGGGGTTACCTGAAGGCCAGCAGACAGATGCAAAAACGAAAGCAATGACAAAAAAGAAGAAAAACTTAAGATATAATAATGGATTACTTGTCTGCATGATACAGGAATTATACACCATGATTTGCACGACTGGATACATACACACGCACACGCATACACACATCCACACGCACGCACGCACACACACACACACACACACACACACACACACACGAGGATCCCCCAAGTGTCTCTATATATTATTCATTGCATCTATCAATTATACGAGGCGTCTAGGAGTGTGTAGCCTCAAGACACCCTGATGTATGATTACTCACTGTGTGTGTGTGTGTGTGTGTGTGTGTGTGTGTGTGTGTGTGTGTGTGT
>CM035183.1:2802938-2809258 GCA_020233015.1 Callinectes sapidus | reverse complement strand
CACCCACATCACTTCCTGCAGGTACTACCAGCATTCCTCATCTTCTTCCCTCCACCAAGCTTGTCTTCCCCTCCTCCCTCTCCCCCCCACCACAATCACATCACCGCCACCACCGCCGCCGCCGCTCTCGCCATTGGTATGCCGCGGGCACGAGCAGGGGACTAGAACTACTGCAATTATCAAGCTGGAGTCTGTACACTGAGGACAACTGCAGAAACAGAGGCAAGACAGCGCAATCCTAACCCTGCAATCAAGGGCGGATGCCATGCTCGCGGTCACAGCTTTCCCGCCCCTGTGAGCCACCGGGAGTTGCTGCGTCCACAACTTGACACGAGACCTCTGCGTCAGGAGAGGAACCTCGCTGTCACTGTTTGGTGGGAGATTTTTACAGGTTCCCCCGTGAGTCTCAGAGGTTGAGTCCTCGGTCACGGGTTGCAAAACAAACCGTCGGAGCGCACAGCAGTGGTGGCGCCTTCCCAGACTTGCAAATATGTCAGAAATGAATAAAAATGGATGAATACATAAATAAATAATGAGATCAGTAAGTACGATTTGATTGCGTGCGATTATGTGTGTGCATTTATGTTGGCTTATTCGGTAGTGTAAGCACTGACTAAGTACGAGCCACACACGTTCAGTTACTGTCTATTTCCTAAAGTAAATTCGAAAACTGACGAAGGGGACACGCCGCTATCAAGGACAAGTTCGTCACGCGCTAATTTGGAAGCAAGCGATATATACGATCACCGATACGTTTCACCCACAAAGTATTGAGACAGAAGTGCCCCGTGGCTGGATTTATTAGCAATTTAAAGTGACGTCTTGGTTTGGTGGTCTCCAAGAGCCACTGGTTTCCCTTGCCACTGTAAAGGACACTCTTGAGAACCACGTTCGAACACCCTTATCACTGTGTTGCCTGGTGTGTGTGTGTGTGTGTGTGTGTGTGTGTGTGTGTGTGTGTGTGTGTCAATTACTTAGTCAATGTTCCTTTCTGGTCTCATCCCTCCCTGCTCCATCTCCTGCTGTCATGTCGTGCGGGAAGTCGTCACCAATCACCCGCCAACCACCGTCACTGACCGCCTAGGCCCACCACCACCACCACCGCCACCACCACCAACACCACCAACACCATCACCGAAGGCCCGTTAGCATAGTGGCAAGGGACACAGGACATCTACCTTCACCACACACACACACACACACACACACACACACACACACACACACACACACACACACACATTCCCGTCCCCACTTTCTATCATGGCACCGCGACACACGTCCAAACACAGCTCCTATATAGATACAGATGCGTAGATACACAAGCACACGCACACACCGACATCATACCGGAGAGTCCCCCTCACACACACACACACACACACACACACACACACACACACACACACACACGGGAGCTGCGAGGGGTGCCCATCACACACCGTAATTACCAGGAAAAGCGCCGCTACCGACTTGTTAGCGAAACACGGCCCATTCCGCCCGCATCCCCGGCATAAAAATCGAACCCCAGGCTAGGAATGACAATTAGGCCATCAATTACAGCAGTTTGGTGGGCGGCCGGCTCCGTCTCTGTGGCGGGAGGAGCGGAGGTCGAGAGCGGTGGTAGTGGTGGTTGTGGTGCCGCGATGGTTGCCTGGGTAGTGGTAGTGGTGGTGGTGATGATGATGTGGGTTTTGCAGTGATGGTGGTGTTGAGTGGTGAGGGGTTTTGTCGGGAGCATGAGGTACGAGGGGCGGTGAGGGCGGCGGGGCAGAGGGAGGAAGGGAAGTCTGATTCAGTTGTGCCGTCGGGTCAGGTTTTATTAGTGGCCACGCGTAACCCGGTGGCAGAAACAGACCTGATCCGACGGAGAAGTGGGGGCGAGACGAGGAGTGGGAGGACGAGGAGGAGAAGATCTAAGAGCGCGGGTTAACACAGGGCGAGATTAGAAGACGCCTGAAAACAGTGTAAAAGCGCGCCGATAATTACGTAATATAAACATGTAATGCATTCTTAATATCCGTGTAATTCCCATTCACGTTACAGTCGTATAACAAAAACTTCGGTGACTGGAGTAAAAGATGTGGCTCCCGGACGAAGGAGGAAAAAAGTTCTTACAAATTTGAGATAAAAGTGCTGGAAAGAAGCAACATTTTCAAGGCGGAGAGGTGAGTCGACGGCCACGACACCGCCTGCGGCCTGGAGCGACCCGCGATAATCAGCAAGCTCCCATTTTTCTGGTGAGAGGCCACGTGTTCCTGCGTCTGGAGGGAGCGTCTCACCGTAATAATTAGACCATTCACCTGTTTGTGATAAGACGTTGCCAATTTTTAGGGATAAAGGAGCCGCACCGTGTTATCCCCTGCACATCGAGTCTCAGATTCAATTAAACAGTTTAATCAACACTCCCATTACCTGTGGATAAAAAAGGGCAATTTGCTCCACGGCTTATTAATACAGATGTCGAGAGAAGCCAAATGTCCAGCGTCCCTCATTTCCCTGGCAGGATGTGGACAAGACTCCATGGCCGCAGTGGACGGTAAAAAGCTACAGCAGGAAATTAGAAGGTATTATTTTGTTGACGGGGTGTAAGCGATCGCCCGAGACGCCTGGGACGGAAATGGCAAGATGGCAGGTTGGTTGGCCAGGTGAGGGACATAGAGGGAGAGAGAGACGGTAAGGGAGGCGAGGAGTGATGGTAAGATGGATTACAGTGACTTGGAGTGGAGGGAGTGGATAGAGGTTCGACCTTTTGTGTTTTTTTGCGAGTAGAAGAGGAGTGGAGTGAATGGAGTGGTTAGTACAACTTTTTTCCTATAATTCTATTAAAGGATGACCAATTATGGAAAGAAAGCCAACACTTAAAGAGGAAAATGGAATTAATGATGCTACAGCCTTTTCTTGTGTCAATATTGATCTACGAGAAATGATGAAGGAACGAACTGAAAGGAATGAGTCAGTGAATAGAATACAACCTATTTATGATTCACCGGGTGGAATGAACGTGCTGAGTTATGAATTGGTGAACGTATTGACTAGCAAGTTGTCTGTGACTTACTCAGTGGGTGACGAGGTTGATGGACTGACTGAGAGGTCGTTCATTTGATCTCGAGGTCGTGAAGGCCAAACGGTAAATTAATGACCGCGGCGGGGGTGCTTGCAGGGATCGAGAGTCACTGAACAAGTCGTACGAGTAAAGATTTTGTTATTGTGCTTGATATCAGTTATATTTCTAACGTGAATTATTGTTAAATGCTCTCTCTCTCTCTCTCTCTCTCTCTCTCTCTCTCTCTCTCTCTCTCTCTCTCTCTCTCTCTCTCTCTCTCTCTCTCTCTCTCTCTCTCTCTCTATCTATCTATCTATCTATCTATCTATCTACCTCAAACCAAACACAAAAATAATCTTTGCTATCATCATTATCCCCACCGTTATTATTGTCATCACTACTACAGCCATCATCATGGCAAGCATCACCATCTCCATCATCATCATTAATCTTGGTTATGATGATGCTCTAAAAGACTTAATGAGACATGTTAACGTCCAATGTCTGTCGTAATCTATTCTTGAGGGAAAACTTTAATTAAAAATGATCAATGGACAGCGGATGGCAGTCAGGGTCGAAAGTCAGTTTCAACCTCAAAGAAAACGAGGACCTGTAGAAATAGCCAGAAAAGAAAACGAGGCGCGGCGGGCAGGTGTTAAGGGGCATTGGCTGATAAGGAAATTTGTCGGAACATTAGCAGGCGCGGCACGGGGCAAGACATGCGCATGATGATTAAGATAAACATCTGTGTAAAAGAAAAGGGACGCAAACGAGATGTAAAGAAGAAGAAAAATTGAGGAAACAGTTACTTACACCCCTTGCACGTCTGTCCTTCCACTTCCTAATTTTCCAGACTTCTTTTCCTCCTTTCTCTATTCTTTTTACTTCCTCCTCCTTTGCGTCCATTACTGTCTTTCTTTGTCTTTATTTTCCTCCTTTGTTGGACTCGTTGCATGGAGAACTGCGATAGCGAAATGGAATTGTTGATGGAAAAAAGAAAAAAAAGAAAAGAAAACTTCCAGGAATAATGCTAAGAACAGAATGATTAGGAGTTGATAGCGGGGTAATTATATTATTAGTATTATCATTATTCATGTTCTCACTCCACTTTGTACTGATGTTTTCATCGCATCCTCCTTTAAGATTCCGAGTCAGCTTCGTTCCAATTCTTGCCTTCAAATGTTTTCTTCATGATCTCTATTCATAATGAAATTACCCGCAAGGATAATGACTGGAACTTAAAACACACGGCACACTTGCACTTAATTACATCGGATAATAACGGGGAAGTTGAGGTAATGAAGCCGTGAAAATAATAACGCTGCTTTTGGTTTGGTAATTATGATAACCCTCACCTCCGGAACTAGGGCGGGGTGGGGCGGGGCGGGAGGAGAAGGGGCGCAGGTGGGGCAGGGAAGAGGACTGGAACCAACATTCTTATACTTTTACTTTTAACTCTTTCTCCTCCTTCCTTAACTCCTCTAATCAGCATTCTGGAGTAAGGACGGAGAAAATTACTCAATTTGTCATTAGGAGGGACAGCACAGCGGGGATCCAATGGTAATGAAATGGTGTCAATGGTAATGGTGGCCAGCAGTGACGTGACGCCGTTGGCAATGGTGGTGACTTTGGTGACGGTGGTGATGGCGGTGGTGGCAGCGGGTGTGATGTGATGGTGGTGGTGGGCGAGTGAAATGTGAAGATGGATATGATGGAGGTAACGCTCGTATGATGGGGTAGGATGTGGTGACTGTGGTAATGGTGGTGATGGTGATAGGCAGGTGGGATGCAGTGACTGTGGTGAGTGTAGAGTGATCTTGGCGAGGTGTTGTGTATGTTGTAATGACGAATGCAAAGAAGGAGCAAAGATCGATAAGAAAAAAACAATTAAGGCAGAAATCCAATTCACAAACACCGGGTGCAATGATCCACGGATGAGGGAGTACTTCTCTTCCCTCCACATAGCCTTGCATATATAAAAAAATACCGTCTAACCTAAATTAAACACGAAAACTTGATAAAAAAATGCAATAAAACAGCAATCCACCTCAGAAATGCTTCGTCTAATGATCCATGCAAGAGATAACACAAAGGAAGCGCTGCTCTGCCTCCTACACAGCCTCGTCTTCCCGGGCATCGCGGCGGACACCTGACGCTTCGAGGCTCGTTACGTGACACCTGAGGAACGTCTCGAGAACACCCAAGTTGTCCTGACGTGACCTGCATTTCCCTGAACACGGAATTCACTACCAGTTCTAATTCATGTAGGGAAAAATTACTCTCTGGGATTACATTACCCGAAAGAGACGGCCACACGTCCATTCCATTACCTGAAGGAGAGAAAAAAATAGATTAGCGTCGAGGAAAAAATATACAAAAACAATGAAAATATATGAAAAATGATATAAAATATAAAGCTGATAATCATGAAAGGAAATAAAACATAAAAGAGAGGGAGAAAATGAGATGTAGATAAGAGAGGAGGAGGACAAACCTAATGTTATATAAAAAAGTAAAAAGACATGAAAAAAACAAGAAAACACATTAAAAATCACATATAAACGAAACCAATGACCATAACATGAGATGATCTTTAAGAAAGGCTAATAAAAAAATGAGAGATAGAGAAAAGAAAAAGAATTAAACGAAGGACGAATCTCAATTACAAAAAAACAACAACAAAATACATTAAGAAGGCAGCATAATCAAAAGTCATTTATCATAACACGAGATAAAGTATGAAAAAACATGAGAAAATGAGAGACACAAAGAAGACGAGGAAATATCTAATCACTGAACGAATATTAAGTAAAAAGTCTTCATTCTGACAGTCTAAACCAAAGTAAGGATGTACATGAAGGACACGAGTCTTTGGTCTTTATTTAGAAACACTTTGCTCTCTCGGGACTATTTTCCAAGACCACAGAGATGATTAGCGGGTTTTTCAAGTTAATAATGCAGAAATTTTGTCACTCTGCCCCTAGAAACTTAAAAACACCTTAAAAAAAACGGTGTGAATCTAAATAAAGCCTTTTGAAATAGTGGAGATGAAGCAAAGAAGTGTTCGAGCCTTTGTCACTTTACCATCACAATCTGCTCTAGTAACAAGAATATAAGAACATAAGAGCATAAGAAAGTGAGGGAAGTTGCAAGAGGCCGTTTGACCTATTCGTGGCAGTCCCTATGTGAACACCTCTGCTTATTTTCCACCTATCATCCTCATTCATAAACTTGTCCTATCTTCTTCACCCGGACCTTTCTGATGGCTCTGACC
>CM035183.1:2795438-2800438 GCA_020233015.1 Callinectes sapidus | reverse complement strand
CCATGAATAGACTCACAACACACCACCACAGCCATCACGACACACATACTATTCCCAAATGTCTTCCGTCATCACCTCCGAATTATGAAACACTTTTGCGTCACACCGATCCTACTCTCAGAGGGTTCTAGTTAAAGCTAAGTGGGTTTTAAAAGTGTGTTTGTTACGGCTATAGTGATTGACAGCATTTCTACAATATTAACAGGAAAAAAACAAAAATGACTTATGATTATCTTGCTATTTGTCTCTATGGGCTTTGGAAATATGCTCGTATTCTTAAACGTTTCTGTGCTTCACCTTTACTATTACAAAAGGCTTAATTTCAATCGACACGAGTTTTTTAATGTATTTTTTAAGGTTACAGAAGCAGAGTGACAAGATTTCTGCATTGTTAACTGGAATAAAACACTCTTGAAAACCACACTGGTCGTTTCTTTGGCCTTGGGAATTTGTCGCGGTGAGAGAGCAACCTGACTATGAATAAGAGCGTGTGTCTTTGGGAGAGAGGTAAGTGTTTCTGAATGCGAGACTCACTCATCACCATCTGTCACCTCCCTCTCTTCTCCCGCTTCTCGACATCAAGCAGGATTAGAAAACCCAACACGTTTACACAAAGTTCCAATATTGGCGGCTCAGGTTGGGCTGCTCGCTTCATTACCTCTTAAAAAGGCGACTCCTGCAGCTAGTCAAGTGGAGTTCCTCTTCCCTGTAAGTTGGCATTTGAGGGACGGAAACTGTTTTTCTTTCTTTTTTTTTTTTTTTGGTCTTCTTTTTCTTTTCTCTCCCTCTGTGATCTTTCTCTTCTTCTTTCCGCTTCTTTTATTTCTTAATTTTTCCTGGTTTCCATTTGAGGTACGGAATTTTTTTTTTTTTTGGTCTCTCTCTCTCTCTCTCTCTCTCTCTCTCTCTCTCTCTCTCTCTCTCTCTCTCTCTCTCTCTCTCTCTCTCTCTCTCTCTCTCTCTCTCTTTCATATCTTCCTTTTTTTTCGTCTTCTTTTACTTCTATTATGTTTTTAAAAGATTTTCTTTTGACATCTCCGATCTCTTTGTGATTTTTCATTCTTTTTTTTACTATTTGTCTTAACACTCGTTATCGTTTTTGTCATCTTTCTCCTTTTTCTTCTCTTCAATTCTTTATAATCATTCATATTTTTCTTGTTCTTTCATTTCTGTTTGTTTTGCTTGATTTTCCTTTGTTTTTTTTCTTTTTTTCTTTTTTACTGTCACAGATTCTTTTCATATTTTATTTTTATATCTTGATCTCTTTTTTGTTTCCTTATTAATGGAATTTTTCTCGTAATTTTCTTTACCTTATTTCTTCTTTCTTCTCTTTCTCGTCCTCCTTGTTCTTTTGTACTTCTCTCGTTTTCTACTACATCTTCGTCTCTTCCTGTCTTCTTGAGTAATGTTTATTCTTTCTAAACTTGAGTGCAGTTCCAGATGTGAGGAGGAAAAAAAGACATGGCTGTGGTTGCTGCTGGAAAGAAAAAAAGAATTGCTCTACGTTTTTTTCTTTTTTCTTTTTTTTCAATCATCCACTCCCGGCGGCTCCTGCGTGGTGCAAAAACTTCCTCCCTCGCCCCACCTACCTACCTATCTCAGCTTTTTTCCTCCTTTACAGTGGTTCTTTTTCTTCGACGGCTTTTCTAACTTTCTAAAGTCAAATACATAGTTCTGTTTGTATTTTTCATTCATGTTGCTGTTTGCTTATTTTCTTTTTCTCTCAGTGAAGGCTGAATTATTCTTATGATTATTTGATAAACATTTAAGAAGGGAAATGATTTAGTACTAGCCATCTGTTCATATTCAGTCATTTTGTACAAAAAATCGGCAGTGGTCAGTGTAGCCATTAACATATTTGCTATCCTAATATGCGCATCCCTCCGGCGCAGGCACTTGACACCATCCAAGGCAGCTGTCAATTCCCTCTCTTACACAGCCGATCTGTTTCATAAATATCGAGACTTATTCCCGCAAGAAGTAAATGTGATAACCTAGTAGGCGCTGTTCAAAAGGCGAGCTTGTAAAGATAGTTGGTATATGATTCGCCACGTAAAGCTCCGAGCAAATGACAGGCAGTGAGTGAGTCCTTCCCGCCGGGCACTGGGACCAAAGTGACATCTGGGCTACCACGCTGGGTCCTCTTCCTCAGGGTCCTTATGTGCTCAGCTGACCATGTAGTGAGGTGTGATGAATGGCTGAATGGACCGCGAGATGCTCCTTATGTCCCCTCTTAACCTCCCATTGGTCTTTGGTCGCCAGCACACCTCTGAGACTCCAACACTGACTGGTGAGTCATGGAAAGCAGTGTTACTATGTCGGTCCACGCAGCCGCTACAACACAATGATTTTTAAGTATTGCTGTCGTCACTCTACTACACTTTTCTTCAGTAACTCGTGGGACATATTCGGCGCGTGGGCAGAATTGATTCGTTCGTCATACCACTTTTACTCGTCTTGCTTCTGTTGTGTAATGATAAAGAGGAAGAGAGAAAACAAAATAGTGTATATATTAAACGTTGTAGTTCCTTCAGTTTCCATTTAGTCTTGGTGGCTTGTGACTGCTGCCGAAGAAGAGAACTAATGGAATGTCTCGGTGATGTATTTCAAAGCCGCGATGAGACGAAGACAGAAATACGCACCAACACGGGCCGGCCATTACCCTTCGCCTCACTTGTCAATCCGCATTCTGACGCGAACGAGGCCAGTTTTTGTCGGCGGCAGGTTATTTCCCTGCGTGGTGTGGCGGCGAGCGAGCGTTGGCGGGTGAGGCTTGCTGATCTTCACTTCATCTGACACACAATATTCCTTCACGGCATTCTTATCCTCCACTTAATCCGTAGTAGTCAAGTTATACTATCCCATCTTGAGCTTAATTGTCAGGAGTCCCGATTTCTGAAGCTTTATGACGACTGTAAAAATGTATGAAGATATATTTAACAAGTCCAGTTTATGTCATGTCGAAGAGCGATGGTCTTTGTCACAGCTTAGTTAATAATATTTTAGGCATCTTTCAAACGGACGCTGCCAAGTTTTTATCAGCTGCGCAGTTACTGATTGTCACTAATGAGCGGAGGTGATGTGATGTGGCTTCCTGAGGTGACTGTTACGCCGCCGGACACACACAGGCAGGGTTAACAGGTCCCGTGGGTGAAGTTCTGTACCAGTCCTTCACTAGCGCCAACGCAGGTCATTCAAAGTCCCTCCATCTCATCACCATTTGGATTCCCTTACTCTCCTCTCTCTGACACGTATTCTGGATCGCTTTTGCGCATTACACCGACATGTGGAGGTTATTGGATTTCATGAGAGTGAAGTGTCAATAGGGATGCTTTATAATTAGTGTGAGAAAAAAGCACAGTGGTAATTCGACTTATCTTTGTGACCTTTGAAAACAGTCCCAGTGAAGGCAAGAAACGTTTGAAAATTTATCCCTTTATCCCATCACCACCAGCCATTCCTTTGGTCGCCGCCACACTGTCAGGCTTCTTATCACGTCTTACCCTTCCTCCAGCTTCTCAGAACATGTGTGTCCGCCCATGACCTTACCCCGGCCAAGACACGCCTCTAGTGTACTTAAAGAAAACACGCTCACTTCTGAATGGAAATACCTCCTCTGGGTTAATTGCAACAGTGGTGGTGGTGGAGTAACAGGCAGGCCATGGGGCAGTTAAACTCAATTCCCAGAGAGTCAGCGATCAATAGATATATCTTAACTGAGGTGGCAGTAAATACACCGCGCGAACTGAAGGTGAACTGACTTGACCGTATAAGATCAATGCTCGGATTTTTTCCCCCATGTCTGATGTCTCCGGAATCTTTTTTTTTCTATTCAAATTCCTAAATCTTTTATCGGCATTTTATGAGACCACAAGAAAGTTATCACGGCGCCTGAAGGTTATTGCGATGTGCAGAAGATACACAGCCAAGAAGAGCGTCCCTTGCCGTGTCCGCTGTGGCCATGACGGAAACTGAGGCAGTAAGAGTAGCAGAAGTATTAACAGCAGCAGTGATAGCAGCAGTATTAAAGCGAAAGTCATGCAAATGTTAGTGGTTGTATTAGTTGATGAAATCGCTACTTTTACGAACTCTGAACCTGCAGAACACACACACACACACACACACCACACACACACACACACACACACACACACACACACACACACACACACACAAAGAGGGAAGAAGAAACGCAAACAAGACAAGCCAAGCAAACAACCACAGTTTCAAACGCCGCCTAGATGAGCTTCCGGAGACGAGAGAAAAAAATTAGATTTAGACCACGATGCAGGAAGAGAAGGAGGAGGAGGAGGAGGAGGAGGAGGAGGAGGAGGAGGAGGAGGAGGAGGGAGGGGAGGGATAGACAAAGGCCTGACAATGCATGGGGAACAAAAGGACTTAACATATATAATCGAGAAACAAGTGAAGTCATCCATGCAAGGTTCTGAGGGAGGCCTATATCACAACCTCCTCCTCCTCCTCCTCCTCCTCCTCCTCCCTCTCCTCCTCCGCTAGGCCTCTGTAACCATGACAAACGGTGGAGGGAAATGCAGGGGAGGAAGGGGAGAGAGGGGAAATAACCCTTCACATGGAAATATTAGCTTATGTACGGATTACTGTAACGTGTGTGTGTGTGTGTGTGTGTGTGTGTGTGTGTGTGTGTGTGTGTGTGTGTGTGTGTGTGTGTGTTGTTATGACCCGTGGCTGGCTGGCTGGTGTTAGTTAGGGATTTGAAGCATGTGTTGTTTTGACTGGGAATCAAACATCAGCATATTATAAAAACATACGAGGGCCAGTGGAAGCAAAGTGAAAGGTTGTATGTACGTATGTATGCATGCAAATATCACGCCAACACGACTAACGTACACAAGAAGAGGCGCTAATAACCTGGTGAACGAAGAGGAAAAAGAGACGTATTACAAGAAGGAAAATAAAAAGAAAGGAACAAAGAAAAGTAGAATCAGATGTAAATTGTTGAAAATCCTCTCAGATCTTTCTTT
>CM035183.1:2770128-2795418 GCA_020233015.1 Callinectes sapidus | reverse complement strand
AAAAAAAGAGGAAGAGAGACGAAAAAGGGGAAGGTGGGGGAATGAGAATTAGCAGTTGTTGAAGGAGGATTGGGAAGAAGAAGAAGAAGAAGAAGAAGAAGAAGAAGAAGAAGAAAGGAAGAAAAAAGGAAGAAGAAGAAAAAAGAAAAAGAAAAAAGAAGAAGAACAAGAACAAGAACAAGAAGAATAAGAATAAGAATAAGAATAAGAATAATAATAATAAGAAGAAGAAAAGAATAAGAAAAAGAAGAAAAAGAAAAAAAGAAAAAGAAGAAAAGAAAAAAAGAAACATGAAGAAGAAGAAAAGAGAAGAAAAAGAAAAAGGAGGAGGAGGAGGAGGAGGAGGAGGAGGAGGAGGAGGAGGAGGAGAAGGAGGAGGAGGAGGAGGAGGAGGAGAAGGACACAATCATACACGTACCCACATTTTACTCCTGTCCTTTCATTCATCATCCTTTCATGTCGTCGCCCACAACAACAGGTGTAATTCTTTTTGCCTCCCAGTGTCCCTGCCCCCTTCCTTCCTACATCTTGTCTACAACCTACCTGAGTCTGCCACACCTGCCTTACACCCCCGTCACAACCTGCCTACTTGTAACATATCTTTTACTACGTGTTTACACCTTGTTTACACCTTGTTTACACCTCACACCTTGCTACACCTTCTGTTTGTTACCTGTGATAAAAGTAATGTGTTGTTTATCTGGTGTTAATATATGTTCTTTTTCTTTTTATTATGTTTATGTTTGTTTTGTTTTTGTTTTTGTTATTTGTTTATTTTTTTGGTATTCTTATCTTTATTTAAGCGTAAGGTGGTTGAATTTATCTTACTTTACTCTATTTTGCCTAATATAACGTTACTTAAGTTTGTATTACGTTATCTTACCTTTCCTTACCTTACTTTACTTTAATTTACTTTACCTTACTTTACCTAACCTAACCTAACTTAATGTAAACTAACCTTATCTTATTTGCACCTTGTCTTAATCTTAACCTTATGTAGCACTAATCTTAAACTCTTGTAGCACCTCACCACACCTCACCACACACACACACACACACACACACACACACACACACACACACACACACACACACACTTCTAACACTATAATCCCTCTACTTGTTATTTTATTTATTTTTTTTGGTCGTCTTTTTGTGGTGAATTTAAGTCGCAAAGTCTATTCATGGAAGACGTAAGAGGCACGAGTGGTTTGATTCATCTTTTGTACTCGTAAGTCTCGCCATCTTATCCTTCTATTATCGCCTTTAGCATCGGAGAAGAAGATGAAAGAAGATTGAAGATTATTGCGGTGCCAGTGATGCTGTGTGTGTGTGTGTGTGATGCTGTGTGTGTGTTTGTGTGTGTGTGTGTGTGTGTGTGTGTGTGTGTGTGTGAGTGTGTGTGTGTGTGTGTGTGTGTGTGTGTGCGTGCGTGTGTGTGTGGGGGGAGGTGGATGAAAACGAATACGAACAAAACGCACACACACACACACACACACACACACACACACACAAAACACGAATAAATAATGACACAGACCAGGAAAAAGCAAAGTAAAAGCAGTTAAAACACGAAAAAGAGGATAAAACAAGAAATGAGAGAGAGAGAGAGAGAGAGAGAGAGAGAGAGAGAGAGAGAGAGAGAGAGAGAGAGAGACTACTTGGACATTATATTGCCCAAGCGAGCATTAGCATAGTGGAGTCGTTTAACGGGCTGAGATCCTGGTTATGAAGTAGCGAGGAGATGATATGAGAGAACCCACCCTTCCCTTCCCTTCCCTTCCCTTCCCATGCCTCCCTTCCCTTATTACCACCAGGCTTGACACTAGGGAGGGAAGGGAGGGGAGGAGGGAAGGGGAAGGAGGGGAGTACGAACAGAGAGAACCTAAGGGAGGAGACAAAGATGTGGATAAAGGAAAAAAGAAAGCTAAAGTGAGTAAATTGAAGGAAAATTGGTGTTTCTGATAAAAGATGAAATAAAGGAAGAGAGAGAGAGAGAGAGAGAGAGAGAGAGAGAGAGAGAGAGAGAGAGAGAGAGAGAGAGAGAGAGAGAGAGAGAGAGAGAGAGAGAGAGGGAGGAGAGAGAGAGAGAGATTTTAAACATCATCCCTCGTAAGAATGATAAAAGTCCCGTCACTCCGCGCTGTCTTTATAATTTCAACAGTGTCCCCTTGAAAGTACAACCGAGATCTCCGTTTTCTTTCTGAAGGGCAACCAATGGGAAACGTGGCCGCGCTAATTCACCTTGAAATTTCCCGGCAAAAGTGTTTTCTGAGGCACTTTCCGGACCAGAACATTTAATATCGTTTTATCAGCTTTTTCTGATTTCATATACATTAGAGTTATGAAAGAAAGTGGAAAGGAATTGTCTCTTGTTCCGTGAAAATGAAATTAAAGAAAATATCGTCTTGGGGCGTGAGAACACTCCGCCAGAAAATTGGATTAACACAAAAATAACGAACAATAACAATGGTGATGATAATAATAATACTGATGAATGGAAAAAAAGAAAATTAAAAAGGGGGGAAAATACTAATGCCCTCTTTACGTTTTCTTTAAGTTTTAAGGATGTCTTACAGAATGGTAGAGATTTTACAATAACAGTAACAATAAGTACATGAACAACAATAACTACCAATACAACAACTACAACAATAACAACAACAAGAAGTACTACTACTACTACTACTACTACTACTACTGCTACTACTACTACTACTACTACTACTACTACTACTACTACTACTACTACTATTTCTACTACTCTGTATAGCTTCGTTTCAGGAGGGAAAGGAGGTCCACTGCTACTAATAACAATAACGAAATGATTAAATTATACATCTTCTCTTTATGTTCCTAATTTGAAGGGAGTGACCGCAGTAAGGAGGAGGAGGAGGAGGAGGAGGAGGAGGAGGAGGAGGAGGAGGAGGAGGAATCCAAGGGGGCAAGGGAGCAGCAGCCCGTAACGTAATAAACCACGAACACAATCGCTCACTATTTCTTATAAAATATACGCCAATTCCCTCGAACTGGGGTGAGGGAGCGAGGTGGGGCGGCAGAGGGCGAGCTCCTGCCGTGCCACCATATTTTCGAATCAGAGAACCCTGCCGGAAAAAAAAAAAAAGGAGAGAAAAGGAAGTAACGCAGTATTCTGAGGAAAGAGTAGCGGGGCGGGGCGGGGTGGCCAGTGGTTCTTTGTTGTGTGTGCTATTGTTATTTGTTCTGCCTGTTATTTTGTGATGTTTAGATTAAAGCACAGTTTTTTAAGGTGGGAGGCAAAAAGATAGCCATTCGGGTTTTTATTGTCTCTTTTATTCTGTATTGGTTTCTGTACCTGTTTTTTATTCTTTCTGCATTAAAGAGAACACAGAAATCCTCAAGGAATACTTATTTATTTCATTGTGCTATTGTTATTAATAAGATTCTCATCATTACTCATATTTTCGTCCTTCCTCTTAATTTTCCGATATGCTGTGCTTCTTCATCCTCCAGCTCCTCTTCTTCCTCTTCCACTGTCTAATTTCATCATTCCTCCCCTCCCTTGGTGTTCGCTCATTATGTGTTTCTCCTCCCAGTGAAGACTTGCTGTATCCAAAGCTCTTATCCTCCTCTTTGTGTTGTCATTACCGAAATAAATTAGGTTTAAAAGTGCCCTTGTTTAAATTACTGATATCAATTCTACCCTTCTGAATAGAAAAAAAGTACATTATTATTTATTTTTTCGCTTCAGTTGTAGTGATATTTTTACTTTTCTTTTCATCTTTTCCTGTGCCAATTGAAGACCAATCTGACCATTTTATTCTCAGCCTTTACACTTTCCTCCCTTTCTCCCTTCCCAGGATCAAACTCCCTTCCTCCCTTCCTCCCTTCCTCCATGCCTCACAGACTGCCACAAAAGACCTTCTAATAGCGTTTATTTCCCCCAATTCGAGAGAAATTAGTGTTGGTGATGACCGGCCCGCCAATCCCCCCTCTCTGACCCTCACTAGACCATTATTCTCCCCTGGACTGTCCCATCTACCGCCGCCTTGACCTTCTATCCAGGGCGGCGGCGGCGGTGGTGGTGGGGGAGGCAGTGGTTGGGTAGTGGAGGCTGACCGGATTATCAAAGGGACCTCTTCTTCAGTCTATAAGGAAGAGTCGAGTGAAAATGTTTTAAGTGGAATTCTTAATACGTTGAGATTTTTCATGACATTGCTGAGGTGGTGAACTTTGAGGACAGAGGGCAGTGGTGGGATGGTGACTCTCAGGGGACTTGCTGAGGCTGTGGGGTGTGTGGTAGGGGCGGCGGTCCCTGAGGGCGTGGGGGAGCCGTCGTTCTTAACACAACATGATCTTAAAAATATTTCCTCCTCTGGATTTTCATGGTTAAAAAGTTAGCAGTTTAGAGCTTCGTGGGGAAAGCCAAGGGAAGTTTTATTTTTTTCCCCTTCTTTTTTTTTTTCTTGGTAAAGTTTTAATTCCATAAATGAACAGGGGTAAATTTTTCTTCATTCGCTGCTAATTTTCTCCCTGTAGTCAAAAAAATACCTGCCTAGTTGGTGGTGGCGCTCAAAATTCTGGATGATTTATTTTGCCTTTCTTTTCTTTAACTTCAAATTTTAGTTGTTTTCTTTCTTTTCCCATCACACACGACCCAATACACCATGATGTTGCATTCTCTCTCTCTCTCTCTCTCTCTCTCTCTCTCTCTCTCTCTCTCTCTCTCTCTCTCTCTCTCTCTCTCTCTCTCTCTCTCTCTCTCTCAACACGTCCTCCATGAAATTTAAAACACAGGCTGAACACGTGGCCTTCCCTTCCCGTCCATTAATTCATCGCTACAAGGCAACAATTTCAACCAAGTGGAGTGAAATAGCATCGGTGCGGGTTAGCATTCCTCTTAACCTTCATGGCACCGTTTCCCTTCCTCGTCCGGGCCCCCATTTTCTGTGCCATTAGCCCCATCAGGTAGCGACAATGGGCAGGCGATTATTGGTGCAGAATTACAATGACAATACCCTGATCTCTCTGTCCCCCTTTGCTCTCCTTCTCTCCCTCTCCCCCAGATATGGGTAATGGGGCCGCCCGTCCACGCCAGAGAAGGGAGGACAGGAATTGATGGCGAGAAGAAAGGTTAGTTTTTGATTTACTTCACGTTATTGGAAGTGTTTCGTGGTGTTGGTTCCCTCTTATTTAATATCCTCAAGGCAAAAGTAATAGGTTTCTTTTAGTTCTTTTCTGGTTTCTGTTTATTTTTCGTCCCTTTCGCCTTCTATCAAGCTCTCTCTCTCTCTCTCCCCCTTTTCTCCTCTTCCTCCTCCCCCGCCTCAGCTGTCAGCCGGAGGGCAAGAGAGACAGTCATTATCACTCTTATTAAAGGCGGTTCAGTGCATTCAATATATTGATGTGTGTGTGTGTGTGTGTGTGTGTGTGTGTGTGTGTGTGTGTGTGTGTGTGTGTGTGTGTGTGTTTATATTTTATTCATCACTCTCTCTTTTTCCCCATTTTTTATTATGGCACTTTAGTCTTTTATTTACAAACCAATAAATTTACTTTTACCTCTTCCAAATTGCCGCATTCATCTTCCTTTCAATTTACAAAATGTGTCTGTATAATGTATCTACCATCAATTCTTACTTATGTACCTATTCCATTCATCTGTCAGCCAGCCAGTCTTTCTCTCTCTCTCTCTCTCTCTCTCTTCCTCCGACGCTCTCCTTCACCTCCCCCGCCTTGGTCTAATTGCTCAAATCCCACCCTGATTGGCCCTACCACTCATCTCCTCCCCTACGAAGCCGTCAAGTGAGAATGAGACTTAATGCTCATTTCCATACCGGCCCATTTTAACACCGCCGACAATAGACCCCTCGCCTCACGCCCTGTCAATCACGCGTCTCCGCCTCCCTCCTCCCCGCCACGCCAACCTGAGTCTTCCGTCTGGGGTTTGGAAGGTTCCTGTCCTCACCGCAGGGCCCCTCACGCTCCCGTCACTCCATCATGCGTGGAAGTCCCGGCTTTTCCGAGTTACGTAAAGGATTAAAACACAAATCTATGACTCGATATACCGTGTTACAGCCGTGGTATATACAGCTGCCTTGCCCTATTTTCTTTTGCCTCTCTAACACTCGCGTCTGTTGTGCTTCCAGGAGTGATGGCTAAAAACGTAAGATTACTTATGCGATTTATGGAGGTTTTAATCTTACTGGGCGAGGAGGAGCAGGGCGGCGTGTCCTGAGTCCCGGCGAGGACACAGCGGGGGATGGACTCCGCTATTTAAGGTTAATTGCTTAAATATGGCCCCGGGCTGGAGGGCAGAGGGACGGCCCATTGAAATTAGCTATGCAAATTTGGTAAAGGAGGGAGAAGGAGGGGGAGGATTAAGTTGCTTTTGGAAAGAGAGAAAGAAAGGGAGATGGAAGGGGAGAGGAGGGTGTGAAGGTGGAAATTTGGGAAGGGCAAGGACTGTTCTTTTTTTTCTTCTTTTCCTTTCACGTAAGAGGTTCCCTGGAGCAAGAAAAAGGAAACACTGAAGCTGCAAGTGCCAAAAGATTATAGGCAGGAAAGGAAAAGTTTACCTAAAATTTGCGAAGAATCTTGAAAATTTCCTTTCGAAGCAGCCAAGTAAAGTCAAAAGTATAGTGTGATAAAGTGGGTGAGATCGAAAAATGCAGAGTCTGGTGGATTAATTACATCAACACTGGGAAAAGAGAGAGAGAGAGAGAGAGAGAGAGAGAGAGAGAGAGAGAGAGAGAGAGAGAGAGAGAGAGAGAGAGAGAGAGAGAGAGAGAGAGAGAATATGAAAAATATCGCTAAAACAACCAAAAACGTAAGCAATACACGGACGCACTACACACACACACACACACACACACACACACACACACACACACACAAACACAAACACACAGAAGGAGAGAAAAACAGAGCAAATATATATATGCATACATATTTACGTACCTACATACATATATACATGCGGAGAATGCTCCGTTGTGTGTGTGTGTGTGTGTGTGTGTGTGTGTGTGTGTGTGTGTGTGTGTGTGTGTGTGTGTGTGTGTGTGTGTGTTTGACAGACAGAGTTTGGTGTTCTGTTTTATATATATATACATATAGAAAAGCCTGAATAAAAATGGTTTCCAGTGCAGTTTTTTATAATTAACCTTTCGTTTTACATTTTCAAAAATTTATATACTAGAGATGACTGAACGCTGGGATGGATGGAGAGCTGTGTGGATGGTGCTGTGTAAGTGATATGACGGCACTGTGGTGGTGATGTGGTGATGAAGTGGTGGTGATGTGATGGTGATGTAAGTGATGATGTAGTGGTGGTTTCTATAGTGATATATGATGGGGTATGTGTGACTTATGGTGCAGTGTATGTACTATGTGATGATGTAATGTTCATGTAGTGATGGGAGTAGGTATTGATGTTTAAAGTAATGTATGGATGTATGTAGTGATGTTTTGTGATGTATGTATGGTGCTGTATGTATTGATGTCAGATGCAGAATGTGTGATGTATGTCAGTGCGCGGTAGTGCATAGTGATATATGTGGTGATGTGTTACACGAGTTTGTATTTCTGGTGCTATAACACCTGATATGTGACGTGTCCTCTCTCTCTCTCTCTCTCTCTCTCTCTCTCTCTCTGGTAAATACATCCCTTAAAATGCAACATAAACATGGAGGCACAAACACACAGAAAACACACGAATGCATTTAACAACAAAAACACGTGATCTGAATAATAAGCACCACGTTAGGATGCTCCCTTTGTTTTCCTTGTTATTGCTATGAAATGAATTAATGAATAAATAAATGTGCATACAAATATACTGTCACCTGGCGGAACAGCAAACACTACGTCAGCATTAAAGAAGGAAACATAAACAACCGATAACAAAACTGAAACACAATACGAAAAAAAATATATATGAATGACAAACCGAGGAAATTATTCGCGTAACACAAAAAGTTTCGATGCGCGTGTAATGGAAAACAGGTGTAATTGAAATTTACTAAATGTAATGTCGGTCGGTGAGCAGTCTGCCGTCCTGTATTTACCTATTTTTCCATCTACCGACTGGCATGCACATTCCCCTCCGTGTATTTCACCTTTATTAATCCATTCAGTACTTGGATATTTCTACCACGATTCTGGGTATGATTAGCCGCTTTTATTGACATTAGAAAGGCTCTGAGGAGATGAAAAGATTATTGGCCAGAATCTTTACTATTTCATTGTCCAGGTGAGTTTTTGGAGCTGTATAAAACCACCAAAATAGAAAGTAGAAAGAATATGAAAACGCATCACGGTTCTGAAGGAGTTAAAGAGTCGCGTTATGGCACCTTGAGGAATAACAACAATAACACGTGTTTCTGTACTATACTGCATACTTGGAATGGTAAAAGTACTACGGCTCATCTATGCTTCTGGGAATTACTAACTCTCTTTGTAGGGTGATCCATACATCTGACCTTGAAACACTTAGATAAGGCGATGTAGGCTACGTATCTTGAACATTTGTGTAAACTCACCCAACACACACTAACACACAGTGCCAGTTAACAGTCATCCCATTCAAATCAAACAAAAAAGCACAACAATTTAAAAGTAAATAAAGAACGTAAGTTAAGAAACCAAACTATAAAGAAAGCAAATGAAAAACAAACTCCATTTATTTCCTAATGCCAGTAAACCCTTCGCTTCTTTTTTCCTAAAATGGCAAGCAAAGTGACACACCGACCAAGTGAGTGTGCCAGTTTCTTTTTCATGTTTCTCTTCAAGTGCGTGTGCAGCGTGGGTAGGAAGGAAACAGGTGATGGATAAGGGGAAGGCCAAGCAGCGAGGGGGAGGGAAGGAGCAGCTCTGCGTGTGGAGGGAAGCAGTAAAAGCGCAATTTACAAGGTGCAAAAGTACACCGTTGATCTCCCGCTGCCTTGCTGGGAAGAAAAATCGCTTATAATTAGGATAATCATACGGTGTTCGACCCAAAGGAGACCAGCAGTCAAGTGTGCATTTGCAAAGATGAAGGTCAGGCACTCAGGCAGTCTTGTGGCCTTACTCTCCTTATACCTTTTCCCCCTCATCCCGTCACCCCTTACTATCTCCCTCTTCTTGTACCCCCTGCCTCCTCCCCGTCTCATCCCATCAATATACGCATACGGTCTTCATGGTTAAAAAAAACGTGCATATTTCCGTGGCTTTTTGCGGATGTTCTCTCGTCTCTGGCAGCCCCGTCGCCTTCCCGCTCTCACTCTTGACCACCTCACACCACACGCTGACTTGTACAACACGCACCGGTCCCTCCCACCCGCCCACGCTGTGTCATCGAACTATTTATCTTGTACAAGTCACACCCACCCACCCACACTTACTCTTCCACACACCCACTCACACCCAGCAACACACACACACACACACACACACGCATACACACACACACACACACACACACACACACACACACACACACACACACGGCAACCCTTCACTTGAACACTTCTTTCTAAATCAATAGATCTTTGCATTTGTATAACACATCTACATTTACTTATACACGTGACTGCACCATCCATTAAAACCTGCAGCAAGAGACACTGGAAAACCTTATCATTATTACGACAACTCACCTATCTTCCTTCCGAGTCGGGAATTATCCTTCATTAAACTAATCACACCATTTCCATAGAGATTTTGAGGTTAGCTATTCACGGACTCCCTTTCTCAGTTCACTTCACTCCTACACTTACAGCATCAGTAGCTTCTAACCCAAGAGACCAGCAATGTAAGTCCAACCATTGCTTTTCTACAGTGTCCTATACCCCTCACCCTCATATGCAAACTACGAGAGATAACAGAAAGTAACCTCTACCCACGCTACTTTCTACAGACAGCTGTAGAACAAAGGAAGGCATGTTTCTGAATCCATAGCACATTTCGATTCAAGTGTTTTGTCTCTGTAAGGTATCGATGGCAGGTGTTCTTCAGCTGTTCGTTACATTCGACAATGCATACGTTACTTTTCAATCTTGCTTATTTTTCATGTCACCTACACGCCCCTCACCAACTGCTATGGCATACGCAGGAGCGACTGATAACAGAGCAGAATGATTGGAGTACGGAAGATTAAGAATGCACGACGCGAAAAAAATATGTATAATACACTGAATATTAAGCACACGGCTTGTACCATCCAGACTGCCATTACCATAGTTAGTCTTGTGAAAGAAGTTAATTAACGCTTCTGTTGCAACACCACTACAACAGCCACACCACCACCACCACCACCACCACCACCACCGCCACCGCCACCACCACCACCACCACCACCACTACTACTACTACTACTACTACTACTACTACTACCACTGCTACTCTACTACTACTACTACTACTACTACTACTACTACTACTACTACTACTACTTTCACTGATACAATAATGATATCAACAGTATCAATGTTATCATTATTACTATCATCATTGGTAGTAGTAACAGTATCAGCAGTATAACATCATAACTACCACAATCAATAATAACAACATCAATGGGAATATAAGACCACCACCACCACCACCAGAACCACCACCACCAGTAGCAAAGGACAGCAGCGTTCCTTCTCGTCTCTGAAGGTCGGCCGTCACATCACATGGGCAAAACATTCCACTCTCTCGGAAATGCCACACCTCACCACCCTGACCCAAGCAAAGACACACACACACACACACACACGCACACACACACACACACACGAGGAAAACATACACCTCATCGCTCTTAATAAGCCCAAACATTCCTACTCGAGTCACCTCTTCTTCGAAATGGATGCAGATGCGACTGAAGATGTGTGTGTGTGTGTGTGTGTGTGTGTGTGTGTGTGTGTGTGTGTGTGTGTGTGTGTCGGGTGGGAAGGGAAGGTGGTGGTCCTCCTGGCTTATGTCCTGTGTCTTTCTTGTCATGGGTGGCTTAGTGTGCCGTGAAATGTAGGAAAATAATCAAGTCGAGTTTTCCTTCTTCCGAAACGATCTGCCAAGGTAGGAAAATGTGATGCAAGAAAATAGTTGCGTAGTGTTCTTTGTGTTCGTTTTTGTCGCGGCGCAGGTGATGTAGGAAATTAATAGCCATTGAAGAGTTCCCATAATGTTTCGCTGGGTATACTCGTGTTCGTTTTTCAGGTGGTGTGTTTTTGTGGGTGTTTATTTATCTGTCCTGATATTTCTTTGTCCTGGAGTAAAGGCAAATTATTTGTCGTATTCCTTAACGCTTCATCGTTATCTCAATCATTTCCGGCAGACGCCAGTAGAAGTCAGTAGGATTTCCAAGGATGTTTCCAAGATTACAATAATAGTCTAACAAGTATTCTGTACCAATAATAAAAAAAAACGTCTTTAATAATTACATGGCCTTCGAAAGCAGTCCTTACGACCATAAAGACGATGACAAAGTGATCTACCAATCTTTTGTAATCTCAACATTTAAACTCATCTGCCATCATCGAGTGACTAAGCGGTCGAAGTCAGATTGTAATTGTCTTCCGTCAACAATATTTCAGAATCATCAGCAAACTTTGGTCCTTTGCAGGTGAGGCCTTCACTGATGTCATCAACGTAAATAAGGAACAGAACAGGGCCGAGCATAGATCCCTGTGGCACACCGCTTAAAATTTCTCGGTATTTTGAAGGTTTACTATTTAAAACAACGCGCTGCTTTCTTTTAGTCAGTTTTCGAGCAATTTGAGAAGTTTTCCATCTATTCTATGTGACTTCAACTTGCCTAGTAGAAGCTTATGGGGAACTTTATGAAAAGCCTTTTAAAATCTAAATTCACTACTTCTACTTCTTTTGTCTCATCGTACATGGTGAAAACATCATTAAAGAAATCAAGGAGATTGGTTAGACTAGAACGTGTTACGAAAGCCGTGCTGTGAGTCATTGATTAAGTTATTTACTTCTAGAAGAGGAGGAAAAGGAGGAGGAGGAGGAGGAAGAAGAGAAGGAGGAAGAGGAGGAGGAGGAGGAGGAGGCGGAGGAAGAGGAGGAGGAGGAAGAAGAGGAGAAGAAGCCTTGCCATAGCAGCAGGCAGTAACGTCAAAGAGGAGGAACCAAACTTGAGCCAGCGGGAGAAGCTCAAGGAAGATAATGAAGGCGTGAGTATGCAAGGGCCACTGTCCTCGCCGTTCCTGCAAGTCGCTAATGGTATAAAACTGAGATCGTGTGAGGTAGCCTAAATCCTTCCTGGTCTCTGGAGGAGGAGGAGGAGGAGGAGGAGGAGGAGGAGGAGGAGGAGGAGGAGGAGGAGGAGGAGGAGGAGGAGGAGGAGGAGGAGGAGGAGGAGGAGGAGCAGGAGGAGGAGGACAACGAGGACAACAAAAAAATCGAGAAAGACAATGACGACAGACACGAGAACAAGGATGGACATGTGATGATAATAAGACATGAGAATGAATGATAATTAATGCACCAATGATAATGACTTGTTGCAATACGGGGTGGACTCAGTTATTCTTTTCCTTTTCGTTGGTGTAACTGTCAGTGGACACAGGTGAGACGAAGGGATCGGTGAAATAATAACACGGGAGGTGGTTGTGATGAGCCGCACGCACTACCTGGGGACAAAATATACACTACATTCCTATCTACAGTATCTTCACTTTTCTACATGATAACAAGTTGCAATAAGTCACCATCTTGACAGCACACACTCCATCAA
The DNA here is from genome assembly GCA_020233015.1 of Callinectes sapidus. Taxonomy (NCBI): domain Eukaryota; kingdom Metazoa; phylum Arthropoda; class Malacostraca; order Decapoda; family Portunidae; genus Callinectes; species Callinectes sapidus. The sequence goes on along the minus strand of CM035183.1, from coordinate 2,782,727 downwards.
TCAGTCAGAAGAAAAAGAAGTAATACGAACATGACGTTTAACTGTTTCATTTCTAAAAAAAAAATTGCCCTCAATATGTCTAACGTAATGGATACTATTTTGTGCTAACCTCCTGGTAATATTTCTGTAGCGTAAAAGATAGACAAAATCAACCCCATTTTCTCCTTTTTTTCTTTAATATCTCTCCATGCAATAGCTTTTACAGGACACAAATGGATAACGATTGATGGACATAACAGTAAGAGTTAATAAAGGTAGATAGATAATTTTCCTCATGCAGGGGTACATTTCTTCCATTTCACGCCTCCATTTTTCTATCATGTTTCCCCAACGCCCTCAGTCTTCTACACCTTTCTCAGTCACATCCATTACAAACACTGCATCCATGAACCTTCTCTTGGGTCTTCCTTTCTTTGTCCTGCCAGGTACGTCCCTCTCCAGTATCCTCAACCACCACTACTTGAAATAAATACAACTTTCTTTGCTAACATTTTCCCGCAACAAAATTAAGTCTTTCTCGTGACCTTCGTTCCTTTCCACCAGCACATTGCCATCAGTAACTAAACTCCGCAGCGCTCGTCAGAAGTTATTGGAAGACCCGCGCTTTTCTGGGCTGAGCGTCGCATCCGAAGTTGAAGTTTTGGTGCGAGAGACAAGCTGAACCTTCACTTTGAGGAACCACCTACGTTTTCTTTCCTAACTCCCACTTTTTTAGTTCTAATCATGAGGTTTCTTCAAAATAAGATCACATTTGAATACATCTACTATCTGTGGGTATACACGAGAGCGGTAAGCATACATGGGGTAGTCCAGACATAGACAAAGACCCACACACTCATACGCACGCTAAAACACACGCTAATCACACTTAACTCCGTTGGTTGCTACTGGATGGAAAACTACAAAGATGTTAAACAAAGTACAGCGCACGATGAAATACAAAACCTCTTTTAAACTCTTGTAAAATAAGATAGAAAAAAAAAACACCCATTAAACTAAAATTAACACAAAATCCACAAAAAGAATACGACAAAAATAATTTGATATCCTCCAAAACACAACCACATACAAAAAAACAAAAAGTCTAACACTACACACTCTCAATAAACATTTAGCCTCAGTTTAGGTTTAGGAGAAGCGAACTCAATGCCTGGTTGAGTTCACACGAAGAGGGGGAGGTTTTGCGAGGTGACTGACTAGCTGGCTGGGAGAGAGAGAGAGAGAGGGAGAGGGAGAGGGAGAGGGAGAGGGTCGCCTGGCAGCAGTCTAGTTGTGTATGCCTCTGGGTCTCTTCTCTCGCTTTACAGGAACGAAGGGATCTCCAGTATAGACGCCCTTAACGCCACTTTTCATCAGCCTTTTCTAAATTTGAGAGAGGGAGGGAAGGAATGGAGGGAGAAAAAGAGAGGGAAGGTGATGAATAAGTGGCTGGAGTGAGGGAGAGGAAGATAGGGACACGAGGGATGGAGAGAAAAAAAGGATATATGGGATTGGGGTCGAGAGAGAGAGAGAGAGAGAGAGAGAGAGAGAGAGAGAGAGAGAGAGAGAGAGAGAGAGAGAGAGAGAGAGAGAGAGAGAGAGAGAGAAAAACAAGAGCAACATGGAGGGAGGGACTGATTGACAACACTCGTCCTCCCTCGTGCTGCTCAACATTCATATTCATTAACTTTCATTCGGGCCCGACAGAGCGGTGGCCGAGAATACCAAACATGGAGAGAGTCCCTGTGTTCCTGGAGCCTCCTTGCCGAGACCACTTCCATCGCGATGCTTTGGGGAAGACGCACAACTCGATCGGGTGAGTTTTTGCGGTGTCTTCGCTCGTCTTCCGCAGCGAGGTGAGTAAACAAGCGTAACAGCTGCGAAGGTTGTGGCTTTTTTTACTCAGTGTGGAGAGGTGCCTCTTTATCTCTCGCTTCTCATATTAAGATAACACAAAACACACTAAGAGATCTTGATAATTGATGAATATTAAAAGTAAACAATTTTTAACATAAAACACACTGAGAGATCTTGGTAATTGATGAATATTATACGTAAATAATTTTTAATTGTGGTTTGGCCTATCTTTCTTTCATTACTAATGAATCCACTGTCGTTTTACTGGTTCTACAGCCAGTTCAATCTTTAAACTGTATAGAAAAAGAAGTATCTAGAATTTCTAATGCTTTCTTTCGTGTAGATCAGTGGTTCTCAAACTTTTACAGGCTAACGCCCCTTTGGCTAACAGGTGGATTCTTCCCTTCATTTCTTGTGTTGTAACCGAATGAGGTGAATGTATTTAACTGATGAACAATATTAATTTGCGTCTCCTCTCTCCCCAGAGCTGATATCTTTTTAGAATATGATCCTTGGCTAAAGAAAATTACTGCGATCATTTGCTTTATTGATACTTGCTGGTTTAGAATCGTAAAGTACGCATGAAAATTACGTGACAAAAAAAAAAGTCACAGTAAAAGAGCAGATGTTTACGCATGATATATTGAAATTCACTAAACTGGTGTAACTCTGTCATCGATGCTTTCCCGACAATAAGCAAAAGTGACAACAGATCCCAGAATGGCAGTGCATGGAATGAGGAAAAGAAGAGAAAAGTGAGTGTACTAATCTACTTTTCAAGGGAGAGTGAGAAAGGTAAACACAAAGGGGGAGGAAAAACTAAATAGAAAAAAAAGATAAATGCGCATGTTTTGAAAGTCCGTCAGGTTTTAGGAGTGGTGTTGTTCATGCTTCCGACTACAAGACGATGCTTTGAAAAGGGACGAAGGATGAAGGAGGACGGAGGTAGGTCACTTCGGTGCATGTGGGGAATGAATGGACGGGTAAAGCTCACACTCTTTCAGCCACCTAGAAAGGAACTAAAGCTTCCTGGTGACTGGACGTTCCGGGTGTCGAAAATTTCCTTTTACTCTCATTGTAAAAAATTCATATCTTAATGTTAAATGTGAACAATTTCCTTTCACATTTAAGCAGAGCAAGGATGAAAAATCACTGGAACTTAAAGATTATACAAAGTAAAAGTGAATATGAAATAGAATCTACATATATTGATCTTTTAACTTAAACTAGTGATCGTGACGTAGAGAAAAAAATGAGGTAATCTTTCTCTCCATAAGTATCGATCGCTAAACATAAATCAAAATTGATGACTCTCTTGGGATGAACACATTTTCACACTTATGCTTGATGGCTCACACGATGTTGTCAAGTTATTTCAAGATAGAGAGGATGAGCCGCTGTTTACATCATACTGACACAAATCTCCCTTACTATATCATCGTATAATTTGACAGGTTACCCGCTTCTCATTCATGAGTTATTATCTTGAGATTTGGCGTCCCTGTAAACCCTAATAATGGGAACAAAATGACTACTACTACCACCACCACCACCACCACCACCACTACTACTACTACTACTACTACTACTACTACTACTACTACTACTACTACTACTACTACTACTACTACTACTACTAGAGAAATCATAACCTTCATCTCCCATCACCTGTGTACACAAATCTCGCCCTTTTACAGGTGACTTTTACGATCTGATACTGCGGCATGAAAAAAGCCCCACGAATGGTACTTTTTTGAGGTTATAAATCAGTGTGTCGTTTGAAGGCGTAGCAGCAACGTGGCTCAGAAATGCAACATCCATCACATGAAGAGGGAGGAATGGAGAAATGAATGAATTGAATATAAAAGTGATAGACCCTTATTAATCTGTTTCTTTGCTTAGTTTTCATCTCTTTGTGTCTTGCGTTAAAAGGAATGATATTTTCTGTAACTCTTCCATACCTGTCAACATTTTCATACGTGGCACTTATCTTGATTATTTTCCGGTCTTTCCCTTCATCACTAACTCTATTTTTCCCTTCTTTTGATTCATATTGTGTTTTATTTTTCTTTCGTTTCTGTTCCCGTACTTTCTCTAAAGTTCACAGTGTTACTCTTTTCTTTCACATTCTTTTCTCTTGCTATTTTTTTCTTTCCTTTCATACTTCTAGTTTTTTCTCACGCTTCTCCTCCGTTTTTATATCCGTTACCGTTCTAAGATGCCTTTAAAATCTCCCCCTTTTACTCCTTTTTTTCAACACACGTTCTTCAGCATCGAACTTCCTCTCTTCTTTCCTTCCATCATTCATGTCTCACGCACCGCATCTCTCTCTTTTTTTTTTTTTTACCATCGTTACCGTACCTTCCTTTTTTCGAGATCTCCGTTACTCATTTATTTATTTTTTGTACTTTCTTTTAACACCGAACTTCATCCTTCAAGTGTCAAACTCCTCGCCATCCGTTCTTAACCCTACAACCGTACCTTGCTTCCTTTAAAATCCCCGTTACTCTTTTTCTTCTTCGCCTTCTTCAGCGTCTAGCATCCTCCGCCCCAGCCACTCCGTACCTTCCTCCATCTCGGCCCCGCCCGCCACAAACCTCATTCTCAGCCGACACCGACTCCATTTGGTAAAGTCCCGCTCGGGCGAGGCTTCTCCCTCAAAGTGGTGGATTAGGCCAGGGAAATTGTCTGACTTTGCTCTTAAATTGCTTTTCCAGAGATGGGGAGGACAGGGATGAGGGAAGGGAGGCGTGGATGGGTGGAGGAAGAGGTGGATAAGGAACAGGAGGGTTAGGAAGTGTTGGTGCGGAGAGGTGTGTGTTAAGGGGGAAGGGGGGATGGGAGTACGCGAGTGATAAAAAAGGGAAGGTAAAGAGAGATGTTACTTAAGAGGAAGTGGAAGGGGAGAAAAAAATAGTGATTCTAGAACACGGTAATGGTGCGATATGGTTTGAATGACTTTATCTTTTTTTTTTTCTTCCGTTTTTAGTATATTTTGATGGCAAATTTTCTTCGTATTTATGAGTTACAATGACTTTGGTAGTATTGAGAACATAAGTAGTTGTTGTGGTGGTAGTTGTAGTAGTAGCAGAAATAGAAGTAATAGTGATTATCGTATTAAGAGTTTAAAATTTGCCTGTGTTGCTTATTTTTATAGCGGCAGAGAAGAAATAAAAGCGAAAATTTATACGAAAGATCCGTCCGTGAAATTTCTCATTAAATATTAATTGAAGAAGAGGCAATTATGTTTAAATTCTTTTTGGTTTTTATTTACTTTTTTGTTTCTTTCTCTTCATTTGTTGCGTCCACCCCTCCCCCCTTCTCTCTCTCTCTCTCTCTCTCTCTCTCTCTCTCTCTCTCTCTCTCTCTCTCTCTCTCTCTCTCTCTCTCTCTGTAGTAGTAAAGAATTGGAGATGCGATAGAGATAATATAAAAGGGTCAAAAGAAAATGGATTGAGGGTCATATTTTTCGATGAAGGATGAATTACATGAGTGATGGTAGAGGATCTAACACTCTATCCTTCCCACCTCAATCCCCCTCTCCCTTCCTCTTTATCCTCTCTTTCTCGCTCCTTCCTCTTCCTACTCCTTCCCTCCGCTTGCCTTAAACCTCCCTTATCTTCCCTCTTCCTTAGATTATCTCTATTTTTCTTTCTCTTCCTGTATTTCAATCTTGTGCTACTGTTTTGTGCTTGTTATAAGATTTTGTCTTCTTTTCTAACTACGCTCCATATACTCGCTGTAATTTTTTTTCTTTTTTTACTTTCTTTTCATGTTTCACCAAACCTGCATCGTTCACGCACGCCCACGCACACGCACGCGCGCACACACACACACACACACACACACATTACTCCAAGGAACAAGAAAGGATGTGCATTTTTTTTAAACCTAAGTATTAGTGGAAAAGTTTGGAATGAAGATTAATGATTTGAAGCGAGCAACCTGAAGGAGACGCAGGCGAAGGGTGGGACCACGACAGAAGACAAAGACAAATAAAGACCGCTGGAAAATTGCGTGAAAATGACGGAGAATAAGATTGGTTTCACTCACACGCAAAATTACAGGAAATGAATAAATCTGAATGCAAAGAATAAGGTGTCGTGAAAATATTCCATTGTCTGAACACACACACACACACACACACACACACACACACACACACACACACACACACAGACCTAAGAATCAAATAGTTGTTTCTTCGGAGGTAAAAAAAATAGGAAAACCACAGAAATATTGACAATAAACACATCGAAGCGAAAATATATACAATTATGCACTTGAGAAAACCACACACGCACACACACACACACACACACACACACACACACACACACACACACACACACACACACACACACACCAAACTACGCGGGAAAGTTTTATTACCACTGTTATTTATCTCCTTTCGGAACGTGACCGAAGACCGGACAAAAATATTTCATCGTTTTCCGCTCAATCCACGATGACAAAAACAGAGAAACGATATTTTTTCCCCTCCTGCGTCAGATACCTGAGTGATGACGACGCGGCGAGCGGCGACCACCGTACCTGTGAGAAAAGGAGAAGAAAGAATGGCCGGAAGAAGGAAGAAGACGAAGAGACAGGAATATTGACAAACCTTTTCAAAACTCTACATTTTCCTGATTGCAAAACAAAAGGGAAGAACAATAGGAAAGACGGGGCGAAACAGGTGGAAAACAAAGAATGATGCGATATTGGCAAGCAAATAACATACACAACGATAAATCTTGTGTTTTATAAATAAAGAGAATAAGAGATAAGATAGAAAGATACATTCATGCATAAGCAAATTAACAGCCTGGGGAAAGATCTAAACTTAAAGAATGAGAGATTGATGGATACATTGATTAATAAATCAAGTACAAGGCCACAGAAAAGTCTGAAAAATTCCGTTCTCTAATAGTAGTAGTGCTATTATTATTATTATTGTTGTTGTTGTTAGTAGTAGTAGTAGTAGTAGTAGTAGTAGTAGTAGTAGTAGTAGTAGTAGTAGTAGTAGTAGTAGTAGTAGTAGCAGCAGCAATAGTAGCAGTAGTAGTAGCAGTAGTAGTAGTAGTAGTAGTAGTAGTAGTAGTAGTAGTAGTAGTAGTAGTAGTAGTAGTAGTAGTAGTAGTAGCAGCAGCAGCAATAGTAGCAGTAGTAGTAGCAGCATTAGTAGTAGTAGTAGTAGTAGTAAACAAATGCGACAAAAAATCTTCATAAACTAAAAAATCACAGAAGGGGGTAGAAAAACAAGCAGATTAGGAGGTAGGTAGGCAGGCAGTCAGATATGCAGGCAGGGCAGAGCAGGCAGGCAGGCAACAGGCAACAGGCAAGCACAGGGTGGCAGCAGTAGCGGTCAGGAATCAATACTATGAGCAGGAATGATAACACACTCCTGCTTCCCTCACCCTCCCTCACACTGCATTTCACTTTCACCCTCCCACGCCCTCACTCCCCCAGCAACCCTCGACAAAACAACGCCAGAGTCAGTACGTATATAAGGGGAAGCTTGTTTTGCCCTGAGCCGCCCATGGACGTTATACAGAATTTACCGCAAACCCGCCTAAGCTCTGCGGTGTGTGGGCCAACATATATTTAGGGGAACAGGGACGCGCGGGTGGAGGGAGGCCTTAAGACAAAGCACACCGTATTGTATCAACAAGCACGTTTCTGTCCTACTACTCTGCTTCCCTTCTTTGTTCTCTCTCTCTCTCTCTCTCTCTCTCTCTCTCTCTCTCTCTCTCTCTCTCTCTCTCTCTCTCTCTCTCTCTCTCTCTCTCTCTCTCTCTCTAAAAACTAATATCAGAGTCAGGAAAAAAACACAATCTAACTCTTGTTTTTTTCCTCCAAGGTCTCGAGTTATCTTGGTTTATTCGTCCATAAAGGGCCGGCCAGAGACACAGGGGGCGTCGGGTGCGCCGGTCCCGAGGCGGTGAGCTGCTCCCCGCGTCTCCGGGCCGCGGCGGCAACGCACTCCGGCACCGACTTTCCCGGTCATTCCTCATTTTACATGGCTCTCACGCACTGGGCGCCCCGCTGGTGCCGCCTCTCCGCCTACACCGCACGCCGTCTTTCGACTTCTTCCTTTCTCTTGTTCTCTACCTATTTTATAAGCTTTCCCTCTTCCCTGACTGTATTTGTGGCGCCCTGTGAGAGATAGAAAAGAAGGAACGAAAAGACACACCGACACAGTGTGAGGTTTGGCAACACCTCCTTGTTTTCCTCTGCCACCTGGTGCTGACATCTGGTGCCGGGCGGAAGAACTACACCACTAGCGGTGTATTGTTGGCACTGTCGTCATGGCCTCTTCCCTTTAGTCCCATTGCAAACACTGAATGCTAATTTAGCTCAGCCAGCGTGCAACCCGACATGCAGCGAGGAATGCGACGGTCTATGCATTTTGTACACGGCAAGGCTGGTACTGCCGCTGCCCACCTTGTTCTTGTACTCTAATAAAATATACGAATCAATAACCACATCAGCATACCAAACCACATTATATTAAATGTATAATGATACATTTAAAATATTGAAGGAACATTATCGTCAGCATCTTATTGCCTCTGTAACTAACATCCGCATCGTTCTCACCGGCCCGGCAGAGGCAATGATCTACGCGCCATGCACACACACAGTCATGCACGGCTCTCAAGGGCATGCACTTGCAGGGCTGGCCCGTGAACCCCTCCCCCCCCAAGGACCCTCTGGATAAACTCTACGCTACACCACTCACAGGTTTCAATACTGTGGAAGAGATGAGCAAAATATGTTGAGGAAATGAAGAAGCTTCAAAAAGCCGCCAGGTACACACATGGAAATCCCTTTAGGAATCTTACCTACTTGCTTCCACATATTATCCTTATTGACAGAATTGTCTGATCTTATAAGGTTTCTTAATGACTGAAAACCTGCGAAATGATTAATGGTAGATTGAAAAGTATTAAAGGAAATACTTGAAAGTCGATAATATAAGTTAAAGATAAAGCTACAGAGAAACATTGTGATAAGTGTTTTGAAGGAAAAAAAATAACTTGAAGCATCTAAATGGCGTTACAAATCTACAAGACATTTACTGCTCATATATTCATCGTTGAAAAAAAAGAGAGAAAAAATATAATCCTGTGGTAACAATTCACACACACGAAAAAAAGAGAAAAACTTCATGTATAAACAACAAAAATAAATAAACAAATACCAGACACCACACGCTTGGCTGGGAACGCGCGTTTGAATAAATAAATAAACAGGACAACAAACTGATAAATAAATAAGGAAAGTTCAACAAAAATAATCAAATAATCGATAAACGTTGTGCAAGGTAATCGCACCGTGGAATATTCACACACACACACACACACACACACACACACACACACACACACACACACACACACACACCCACACACACACACACACACAACGCAGGAGTATGATCACAATTTATGGCACTTCCGCCGCTGGGAGGAAACTGAGGAAAGAGTGAGAGAGAGAGAAAAAAAAACTCTTCTCTCTCTCTCTCTCTCTCTCTCTCTCTCTCTCTCTCTCTCTCTCTCTCTCTCTCTCTCTCTCTCTCTCTCTCTCTCTCTCTCTCTCTCATTACTTTCCTCTCCCTCCCCTGCCCTATCCCACTTAACTTGGGGTAAACAGACAAACAGACAAACACAAGTGATATTGCCCAACGTGACGCAATAAAGGCAACACACACACACACACACACACACACACACACACACACACTCTTCCTCTTCACTCCTCTCTCCCTCTCCCCCATCCACTATTTCTCATGCCTCCCGCCTCACTTTATTCTTTCCTACCTCCCTCTCTCTCTCTCTTCTCTCCCTCCCTCTCTCTTCCCACCAGGCAAATAAGGAGGAAGGAAAGGGAGAGGAAATGGAGTAATGAAGGGAGACATCAAGTGAGGAGGAGGAGGAAGGGGAGGAGGAGGAGGAGGAGGAGTAAGAGGATAACTACCATGAAGAAATGTAAGATCGAAGGAAGGAAAAAAGATAAGGAACATGATTATAGAAACGTAGCGGGTGACAATAAAACAACATGAAGAGGAGGAGAAAGGCGAGGAAGATAAGAGAACATGTTAAAAATAATGTAATACGTAGTGGACCTTACATTACATGCAAAGCAATACTAACACAACACAATTTTCGTGCCATCAACCCCAGCCACTTCAGCACCTCGTCTCCTGTTCCCTCCTGCTTCCCTTTCCTGTCTCTTCCAGCCTTCACAGTATCGCCTTACAGCCTCGAGTATTGCCTTATTTGCACTAGACCGCCAGCACCACCACCACTCTGCCTCTGAACATGTGCGAACGTCAAGGGGAAGGGATACACAGAGAGCAAGAGGTGAGGATAAACTGGAAGGTGAAACAAGTAAGGTGTGTTGGTATCTGAGGTGTTGGTATTCAGAGTAAGTGAGTTTGTTGTAATGATAGGGAAAAATTTAAGGTTGTTTTTGTATTAACGTGAGTATTTTCTTACTTTATGCAGTATTTATTGGCTTCATTTTACTGTAGAAAGGATAGGTTAGTGTTTGATTTCATTACAGTGTTTGTGTGCGTTAGATGTACCGCAAGAGTTAACCAATATGATAATACAACTCACAAAAAATAGCATGAAAATATTACCTATAATTTTCCTTCTTCCTTTATGGTAATACAACAAAAAACGTAACATGAACACCAAACCTCTCCTTTATGATTCCTGTTCTTATATTTCCTTATGACAATACAGCAACAACAACAACAAAAAAAAGCACGAAATACAAATCTATCCTCCTTTTCTTGACTGTTCTAATCTCCATCATCCGTTGAATCAAACCACCACCTCATTCCCATCAATTCATCCTCATAGCGAGTCTCCCTGGTAGTCCCGAGCTGCAGTCTACTCCCAGGTTGAGGCGCCGGGGAGCCACAAGCATGCAACATACATGGAGCACTCTACTCTCCTGAGATTTAAGGGAATACCTGCAGCAGAAGTACCTCATTCTGCCACTTCAACGGAGGAGCATGGGAAGCCTCACGGGCCAGCGGGATTTATCTCCATATCATAACCATCAGGGCCAGTGGTTGCTCAGTAAATATTCAGGAGTCGTAGCGCGAGGTGTACTCTGAGTGTTTGCCGCGAGTGGGGCTACTGGGGCTCGAATAGTGCGTGTTTCTTGGCTAAGAGTTTCCGCCTCGCCACACCAAGGAAGGGCGTGGCGCGGCAGGATTGGTTAGGTGGAAGCTGCAGTTGCTAGGCTTTCGAGTTTGATGTTCTGGATTATTTCACCTGTTTTTGTTGATGAGAGAGAGAGAGAGAGAGAGAGAGAGAGAGAGAGAGAGAGAGAGAGAGAGAGAGAGAGAGAGAGAGAGAGAGAGAGAGAGAGAGAGAGAATATAGGTTGAATCAAATTATAAAAAAAAGATAATTCGCTTGGTTTGCTCTATAATCGGTATCATCAATCAACACATATGACCGTCTCACATTATAACACGCCCTCATTAGCGGTACACACGTGAAAAAAATAACATAAGAGAAACAATATATTTATAAAGTGGAAAAGCCAACTCAATTGAACAACACGGGAAAAAGAAATAACTCTCCCAAAACAAACATTTACCTTACTCTTATAAAGGACTGGGCAACTTTTACACTTTTCCTATCAAATTCTTGCAATGTTTGTCTGAGAGTTCAAGGGAATACGCTGCACTGGAGGACCTATCGACCTACTGACTACATTAGCTATCCCTGGTAAATAGACAACACATAAAGTCATTCAGTACTGGAATACATTTATACCACGAATTTTGCGTCTTAGGAAGAGTCCGTGGAGGTCAGAAGATTAATGACCAAAAACTGTACATTTCAACCCCCACATCAGTTTCTAAAGCTGTATAAAATCGAGAAATAATGAGCAAAATGAATATGAAAATGCGTCCCAGTACTGAAGAGGTTAAGTTTGCACACGGCGAGAGGAGCAAGAGGGAAGCTGTTTCCTCATCCACCTCCGTGACCAAGAGATGAATGACTCAGCTACTCTCTGCCTAGCTGCAGGTCTCCCGGTACCAGTGAGTCAAGGCAACGGGTAGCGGGGCGGGGCAGCGGAGGAGTGGGTTCGAAAAATGCTCATACCACAGAAGTGTCACGTGCCTTACCTCAGCTGTACCTCGCCCAGCCCACGCCACGACAGGACACGCAGTTAAGTAAATGGTAGAGATAATTCATGCTACTTGATACCTTGACGTGAATTACTGGTGTATGTTACGGGTGTATCCCACATATAATTAGCTCGGAAATACTACAGAGATGGGGTATAATATAGATAATGCTAGTTATGGACTGGATGAAAGGAAGTTTGCTAAAATATGAATAACTAGTAGTCTTGAGAGAATTTAACTTGAAGGTAGGAAGTAATTATAAACAGACTGAATTAAAAGAAATTTCCACATTATGAACGACCAATAATATCTACAAAATAATCGAGAAAGAAAAGTTAGAGGTAACAAAGAAAATTAATGAAAAAGGGAAAGGAAGGCGTCACCAAACATCTGTCCTTCACAACCCATCATCACTATTCACACATTACAGGGGTGTCACAGAGACCTTTTCATTCCACCTCACCTTCCTCTAACCCAGTGGTTCTCAAACTTTTACAAGCTAACGCCCCCTTGGCTAACAGGTGGGTTCCTAGCGCTCCCCTCACACACACAGGCGAACACAAACTTCAAATAAATATATATATATATATATATATATATAT
>CM035183.1:2703297-2718676 GCA_020233015.1 Callinectes sapidus | reverse complement strand
ACACACACACACACACACACACACACACACACACACACACACACACACACACACACACACACACACACACACACACACGCACACACACACACAGAATAGATACAGAGACAAGGAACAACAGAGGAACAACACACCTTGTCATTCCTCCTCCTCCTCCTCCTTCTCTTAGTCCTGCTCCTAGTCATCCTCCTCCTCCTCCTCCTCCTCCTCCTCCTCTTGAGCCTTGACAGCGACACAAACTAGACAGGAAGAACATTAGATCCAGGCCACTCTCTCCCGACCACACAGATCCATGTATTGACCTAAAGATTAATACAGAACACACTAGTACTCTTCTCCTTGCCTGGTATCTTGACGTGCTCTAGTTAGCCTCATCATTGCTACTAATCCGCCGCGCTCAGGAACAACAAGACGACAGGGTAATAAAATAAATGGAGATGAAGTGAATGTCAAATAATGATACGAAAGCGTAGAAATGGAGAGTCAATATAGGAAGTTGAGTTTGTGTCCATTGCTGTGATTAATTGACAATGTTACTTATTCACCTCGCTCCACAACAGCAACATGGGTAATAAAATAGATTAAGATTTACTGAGTGCAAAATAATGAAATGAATGCGCAGAAATGGAGAGTGATCATATTATGAGGTTGAGTTTGTGTCCATTGTTGTGATTAATAAACATTGCTACTTATTCACCTCGCTCAACAACATCATCGGGGTTAATAAGATAAATGAAGATTAAGTGTGTAGAAAATAATGATATAAAGGCTCAGAAATGGAGAAAGAGTATAGAAAGTTGAGTTTGTGTCCATTGATTGATAGATAGAGAGCTGTGTTTCGGTCAATTTATCTGATACTATTAATAACTAACTTTATTCACCGAGGAAAGTTATATATTGTGTGACATTCTTTTCCAGTGATTGATTATAATTATAGGTAAGATGAAGCAAAGTATATTTTTTCGAGAGAAGCTTTAGTGCTGAATATAGAACCAAAACTATAAATATTATTCTAATATGAAAACAAATTCTTTTCCTTGAATTATGAGGCATATTATATGCTAAAAATAGATAGTAAACACAAGATACAAAATATGGGTACTAAAAAGTGTATAATTTTTCCTTTTTTTTCGTCACCTTCCTTCCACTATTTTCACAATGACAACAAATCCTTTTCACTAGATTTAAGATAGTGAATTTTGAATCCAAATAGGAAAAGTTGTTGGTAGTAAATATTAGCAGCAAAAAATTCAGTAACATATTTTCTTTATCCTCGCCTTTTTTCTTCTATGTTTCACACCGACATTCACTAAGTTATTCCTGTAATTTAGCTTCCACTGGTTGCCATGTTTGACGGTTAGATAAATAGTGCTTCTTCACGTAATTATGCTAATCTACGTAGTAATAAATGTAGCAAATTATTAATGACTCACAAGGCAAAGGGATGGAGAGAGGAAGAGGTGAAGAAAATATATAATAAAGGTGAGAGGAAAATTAGAAAATTAGGTGAAGTGAAAATGAGAGTCGGTGGATGCTAACAAATGTGACAGTAAAATTAGCTGAGTGGTGATTACTGCAGAGTGTTAACACCTTAAAGTGAACGCTTGGGAGGGTCAGCTGTGCACACCTGGCGGCGGGAAAACACTCGACGCAACGCAGCTAATGACGAGGAAAACTACACGCAAAGCAGAAAGAAAAGCGAACAAATAGACAGAAAATGCTGGTCTCTCTCGCTCCCACACACACACACACACACACACACACACACACACACACACACACACACACACACACTGACACGGTAGTACCACAGTGATACGCAGATAGATAGATAGGTAGACAGATAGACAGATAGACAATGTTGGCGTTGATCGGTTAAGGTTTCCACGAACTTATCATTCCTGCACCATCATGCCTTATCTTGCATCCGTGTGTGCTGGTGACATACTGATGCAACATGCTAAGACAAATGAGTTTCCCCCCTTCACATTAGATATTTAACCCCAAGTAATTGCACTCTCCATCAACCCATAACGTACATTTCTATGCAAATAATATCCGCTGGGCCAAGGGAGAGATGTTATACGGGACAGCAACTACATACCACACTGATGAACACCTGAGTAGAGTATTTACAAGTGTATGTATGAGAAGCAGCAGGGAGAGAAAAATGTATGTATATAGAGACACCTGGTGATTTCGTGTGTGTGTGGGGGGGTGAGTGAGTGGGTTTGTGTGTGTGGGTGTGTGGGAGGGGGGTGATGTCATAAGGACGCAAATCGAGGAGTAATTAAAGTCAAGGTAATCTAACTCACTCCCACTGAAACCTAAAAGAGTCTGAATAAGAAGGAACAGATTTCAATTCCTTCTTATTTACGATTATTGCACACACGCACAGTGAAATGTGATATGAGAGAGAGAGAGAGAGAGAGAGAGAGAGAGAGAGAGAGAGAGAGAGAGAGAGAGAGAGAGAGAGAGAGAGAGAGAGAGAGAAACAAACAAAAAAGCTAACAAACAAACCTGTACAGACACGAAAATGCTAGAAATATTTATTGCGAAAATGCTTAACGTACAGATAAATTTAATTCGAATAAGCACGACACGGAGGAAGAAAGCAAAACAGGCCTGAGAAGCACGTTCCTCTCTTTTCCTTGCCCTCTCGCTCTTCATCCCCACAGACAAGTAGCCACTCTTACCTCCCCCACCCTCCGCACCCCCCTTAGCATCCCCCAGACCTCCCCCAACACGCCCCCCACACACCCGCCACCTTAGCCCAAAAGATTACGCAATTAACGTGATGAACCTGACAGGAACGACTGCCGCACGACCTCCGGAATAAAGCATGTTCAGTGTGGGTCGTCCTGTCAGGCTGCGGGGCGAGGGCTGGCTGTGGGGTCTGGAAACTCAAAGCCGGCCTGCTACCCAGCCTCTCCTCTTCTGGCGATCATGTCTCGTCTGTCCTTCTATCGTCGACTCACGGGTATCAGGATCCGCTATTTCGCTTCCTCCTCGCTACCAGGTGGGAAAAGACACATTTTTTTATGTAAGAGAAGGAAGTTGGTCTCACAATAATAATGAACGTAAAAGGCCTACTAATTTGTCAGTTCCATTAAAGGTCGATAGGTTCGTATTGTCTCCTTGGAATATAGTATATTACTAGGTTCTTTTGGAGTAATCGTTAGAAATATCTACTTTTGTGCAACCTGTGAAACTAGTGGTGGTGTAAATCCTTGAGGCGTTATGCTATTGGTAAAAGTAGTTGATGAAATTGATGTAGGAATGAAGGTTGATGATGCGTCCCTGAGGTGAATGGCGTGTCTTCCATCCTAGAATCCCACACTGCCCTGAAATGCCTCCTGATCATCGTCATTTATCCGGCCAATTGGTGTTCAGGACCAGGTCTTCTCCTTCCTCCTCCTCCTCGTTCGTCACCACACACGCAACGCTGCGGCGACTTCTGCATCCAATGAGTGGTTCTTGTGCGTTCTCTTGTGTTTGTGGTATGTAAGGGCAAGCCGTGATGTGAAGGCTCCATTACGGTGTGAGCTTAATACTGGTTCTTGTGGTAATGTCTGTGTTATGGTTTTGTTTGTGGTGATGTAAACACTGAATTCTCTTGTTTCTGGTGAGAGCACTGCATATACATACCTATTTTACATAAATATCGCCAACATCAACTATAAATCAATGGGAGTTGTAAAATGTTAGATAAAGTTATGGATAGGAACGATACGCCAATATAAGTTGGTGTGTTCTATTCAGGGACAGCAATGTGTTGGTCTACTAGTTACTTGTTGCTTGCATTTTTCACATGTTTTGAAATATCAACTAAGTTTTTGATTATTTCCTATTTTCTCATATTTTGGAACATTAACAACTACCCCAGTGACAATGATAGTGATGATTATAATGGTTTCTATCAAGTAGAGGAGGCAGTTTCCTCACCACTTTTCGCCTGGGCTGGGTGACGCTCATTGAGACGCAACACACGACAAATTGAGGAAGATTTAGCGACTTATTCATGAGAGAGTCAAAGAGGAAGTTAAGATTTCTACGAATTGATCCTCGGATGATCTTTTCTCTCCATCGTCCTGACCCGCCACCCACTTCCCCCTCACCCGCTATCTACTTCTTTCCACCTCCTCCTCCTCCCCTTCACTCCCTCCCTGAGCCTCCATCACTCCATCACAAACGCAGTGAAACTATTAATTTGGAGGCAGAAATAAGTAAGCTTCAGAGCCGAATTTGAGTCTGTGATATGTAATTAAAGTTTAGGGAATTTCAGCCAAATTATCCGTCTCGAAAATCACAATATAATTAGGACTTTGATATATATTTTTCCCTCTCTGAGTCTTCACATTTAAAAGTCTGCGATGTCGAATTTCATGATACCGACAAAAATAACGACTCAGGCCTTTTATTTGTACTACGCGCTGGGAGGACATCCCTTACCCAATACCCAATTAAGCTTACCGTCGTAAACAACCTTTATCACGCAGACTCTTGTTATCAGGGGAAGCTAAATCACAACCACCACCACCACTACCTTGCTCTTCCACCTCCTTCCCCTCCCATCACCGCTCCTCCCCTTTTCAGTCAAGACTCACTCCCTTCTAGACATGCCACTACCCCATCATTCCCATCTTCTACGCCTCCCCTTTACCCCCATCCCTCATTCAAGCTTCCATCACACTGCACTCATTCTTTACCTTCCCAAGTTTCGTCCCATGATCTTCACTCATCCATTTTTCACTCTTGTTATCTTGGTTTATTTTTCAGTCGATTTATTTCTTGGCATTTATTCTCCTCCTCGTTCTTTTCCTCGCAATGTCTTTCCTCAATAAACTCTTATCGCCGTGATTTTTTTTCATATTTTATTCACATGCTTTTTCCATTTATTTTTTTCTTAACCGCCTCTTTTATCATTATCTTTAGATTACTTTCTACTTGTTTTTCCCTCGTAATGACTCCGTCACAAAATCTTTATCTCATTTTCTCCATAACAACATTTCCTTTGCATGTTTTCTTAATGTTTATTTAATTTTCAGTGCTTCTTTCCTTATTTTCGTTGCATTCACTTGGTACTTCACAAGTTGTTATTTCGCTATGGCTTCCTCATATATCTGATATATATTTTTTCTTACCTCTTCCCTCCTATATATATTTTTTTTTTATCTTTCACATGCTTATTACCACCTTATTCCAACTTTTTTCTTCGCAAATGTATATTAAAAAAAGAATCTCTTCCTTCCGATTTTCTTTACTATACCAACCATTCTTTTACATGTTTCTCAACTTTCATTTACTTTTCACATCATTTCTTATTTTCACCAGACACACACACACTACTACTCACAGACTCCTTTCCTTCTACCTGAGTCATGCAGTGGACGTGACTCATTCTTGGCTTTAGAAGGTGTCCGAGTATCTATCAGGGCAACGCAGACCATCATTCATTATCACTGCTTAGTGGTCCATCCATCAGGCGGGTGTGTGGTGCCATCAATCATCCTCACAACCCATGCCTTACTCCTGGCACCTACGTATCATTATTTATTATTATCAGTGTTATTATTTTTTTCCTCTCCAGCGAGCTTAATGGATTTCAGTCCCTCGTCGCCTCGTTGTTCGTGTTTTATAGTGTTTTATTTTGTTTTCTGGTTACAGTTCTTTCGTTACTCAGTGTGTTATGACAATCGATCATCTATGTTACCGTTTCAGTATCCTGCATCGTACAGTGTCTGAGTCAATGGCCGATGCGTTGATAAATTACATTCATGAGCCTCCATACAACCCTGACCCGGAGTCTCACCCTTAACACAGCGGCGTGACTCGTCCCGGCCTCCCTCACACCCCAGGACTCCTCACCCTCATCTTCACGACCATCGCCACCACCCTCCTCACGAAGTCCTCTTGAACTCTCTCCCTGCCCCTCTCATCACCCCGCAGCCCACCACTTATTTCATCACAAACATAATATATCTTGCTCCAGTCTGGACTCGCTTGCTGGGGAGAAAATCACGTTGGCGGGGCAGGCACGCACCCACTTCCCCGCAGGCCACAATGTAGGCGGAGGCTCCAGTGGGCAAAAACGTGGCAATAAAAGTTTCGAATATGTTACAAGAGGAAGAAGAGGATCGGATTACTTGCCAAGGATATGAAAAAAAGTAAATGTGGCGAATTTGAGGTAAATGGATATATGAACTCTGAATGAAGGAATAATTATGTGGAATCGTGTTATTGTGAAGACAGTGACTGACGGAAAATACAAACTACTGACACATAACTACAGTTTTCTTAACGGTTACCACATCGTCCCCAGGTGATGTCCCTGGCGGCAACACTCCCTCCCTCGCATGGATGGTAAACACACTAACTGCAACACGAACGACCATTTACATCACCAATTACGCGAACTGGCAGTCATCAGAAGCCGTGTGAGGAGGGCATGTAGGGTCTGGATGACTTCTTGAATGAGTTTAATTTCACACAAGGGTGTACTAACTGCATTCCTCCGTTGACGTGCCTCAGCCAACCAGCAATACACGAACTGCAGACCGTCAGAGCTATGGATCGTCGGGGCGCAGTGAACACAAACGGTTCGTACTCTCTTATTTTCTCAACTAGTGTCATGATGTAACACTTCCAGCCCGCGGTCTGCCAAGCATTCACTCATCTTTACTCCCTGCGACACATTACTTACTTCATGCCGGAGGTTTAGATCAAGAACCGTATCCTTAACTAAGATCTGTCAAGATGGATTGCAACATCTATTAACCCTTTCTGTACTGGGACACATCTTCATCTTGAGTTTTGGGTGTGATTAGACCATTTTGTTGATAGCAGGATATGTCTATGCAGGTAGGAAGATTAATGGCCAGAATCTTTAATATTTGTATCCCCACATGAGTTTCTGTACGTGTATAAAATCGCCAGATAATAAGAAAAAACAAATACAAAAATGCGTCGGAGTACTGGAGGGGTTAAACAATTCTGCCTCTCATTCGAAAGGTCACGGAGAAAGTCAGCTGTATTTTTGAGGGTATTTTTCTGCTGATGGTACAAAATACTGGAAAACCTCATTAACGTGTTCTATATAGAATTTTAAATAGTTTAATTATACGGCAAAAATATCGAACAATAAGAAGCTGAGAACTCCCAACAGTCTCTTTCTTCACCACTTGCACTTTTAAACACTGCTGGGACTGCTACGTTGAAAATAAATAGAAAATAAGGAAAATTGCCCACTAAGTGAAAAAAACAAAGACAAAAAACGTAAGAGCTAATTTATTGTGCTTATCCTATCAAGAGGCTCGTTGATGCACATTTCTTTAGACGAAGTGACTAAAAGGCCTCAAGGAAGGTTTTTTTTTATTTTTTTACGGGCCTACAGATTAACGAGCGACTATATAAACCCATCGAGCTCATATCTTATGCTACCAAGGTTATAGAATGGGATGGCGGGAAAAAATCGTAGAAAAAATAATTGTCCCTTAATATTTCAATTTATACTCGATCCCATTCAGCTCTCTTACGTACACTGAGCTAAGTATTCGTCTTCCTCTTCTCGTCTCTCCCCGCTCTGTGACGCCAAGTTACAGTACTGTGCAGTGTTCCTCAGTGTTGTTGTGAGTGGCAGATTTTGTAAAGGAGTATATATGCAAATGGAAAATAATCTGATCTTTAAAAGTAAACTGAAATTCAGAATAATGTGACCTTTGGCGAGAGAGAGAGAGAGAGAGAGAGAGAGAGAGAGAGAGAGAGAGAGAGAGAGAGAGAGAGAGAGAGAGAGAGAGAGAGAGAGAGAGAGAGAACGAAAATAGAACCCTACAAAAATATGAATGTAGTAGTTGAGAAAGAGAAAACTGTTGACAAGATACAGCCTCATGTTAATGGACGTGGCATTATCATCTGCAGTTTTCGCTTTAATGAAAGAAGAGTTTTATTTTCACGCAGTAAACAAAAGTGCAAGTACAACAAGGAGCATTAGATTGGGGCATGAGGAGCGTCGAAATCTCTTGAACGCTGTAGTAGTGGTGGTGGTGGTGGTGGTGGTAGTAGTAGAAGTGTTCCCTTTCCTCACAATATTGACTCATCTACTCAAATGACTTGCTGTATTATCCTGCCTATTTCATCATTGCTGCCTGTCTCTTTTCTCCACATTTATATAATTAATTTCACAATAAGTATGGCCACATTTCTCTGTCATAAATAACTACCCTATTTCTTCTTACACTACTTTTCTACGTATTTTCAACCTCGAAACCTAAGCAATTTGCCAGAAATAACTTAAGACATGTCATCAAACAAGGACAGTGAACAATGAGCAGTTAACCCTTCCATTCCACCCCTCGACGCCCCACAAACAGGTGTAACACAGTGTTGCCTCCCTGACCCCCCAACGTGGCAGAGTTACTTAAGGAAACATACACTGAGCAAGCATCAAAGTTAAGACTAATTCCTTTTGGCAGTTCCTCACCAGCCCCGCATTCTGTAAGACTAGAAGCCGTAGAGGAGTGAGCCAACAGGGCGCCTCATTAAACAGACCGGCGGGGAAGATAAACAATGGGCAGTGACTTTCATCCAAGCTAGATAACGCGTTCGCCTCTTGTTATTTACAGGGAGGAAAGGGAAGAGGCGTGTCGAGGAACTCTGTATCTCTCCTTCCCTCCCTTTGACCCAATCCTCATTCCCTTATATTTAAAGCACTTCTTACTCAACATCCGTGCAAAGAAAGGGTAACTTTACGCCAACTGTATAAAGTGAATAGAGGTACTCGTCTTTGATTACACCACTGCAAACTTGCTACTCTTTTCCTTAACCGAAGAATGCCTCAATAGAAAAAAATGTCTTATTAGCAGCATTTACTCTGGGCTTTATATCACGTGTCAACAGAGTGAGGCCTCGAGGGGCTGCCTGGACCCTACATGTGTCTGTCAGCTGAGCTTGTGTCAATAAATCAGTAGCAAGTGGACCCTCCCCGTTCCCTTCCTGGCCTGCACTCAGCACTTAGGACGGCAGCGAGGACGAGCGGTGCGGCACATAAGAGTAACATGTCACTGTCGGCGTGTGTGTCTCGCGTCAGTGTTCCCTTGACCTGTACACCATCACTGTCCCTTAGAACGGCGCGGTTAACACTCGACGTATGGTGTCAGCGGCCGCTATCAAGGAGGTAGAGGCGTGTTCAGGCTGTGTTCCAAGGCCCGCCGGGTTATTAAGTGGACCTACGTAGGGGATAAGGTGCTTCAAGGTGACGGGCCATGTGTCACGCCCGGGGCAGCCAGGTGACGGGGATGTGGTCAGCTGATTGGGACGACCAGGTGAGGGAATGAAGGTCAAGAGATGGACGGACGGCTCAAGAGAGAGAGAGGGGAGGGGGAGAGATGACAAGAGAAGAGAGAAGATGAGGAGAGGAGAGGAGAGGAGAGGAGAGGAGAGGAGAGAGAAAGAGAGAGAGAGAGAGAGAGAGAGAGAGAGAGAGAGAGAGAGAGAGAGAGAGAGAGAGAGAGAGAGAGAGAGAGAGAATTTCCCGTGCAAGAAAAAAATATACAATTAAATTTCCTACAACAGGAGTTCACACGCAGGTAATAAAGCAAATGTTCCCAGTCACTGTTCAGGAATCCCTCGAATTCTAAGCATTTCCTTGAACGTTCGTGCACAGTTTTCCCATCACCTGCTGCCCCTCACTCCCTCGGTAACTGTTCATTGTGGCCAGGGAAAGAATAGATAATAGGAAACAAAAAAGAATCCTACTAATACTATTGTTTTCTATATAGTGTTGAGCGCTGAATATTTGACTTTCACCGTCGTTTGGCTGATTTTTTTTGGACATACAAGGGGACTGGCAAAGTAGTGTTTTTTTTTATCTTATTGTCTTTGTTGTTGTTGGCCAGCTTCCCTCTCTTACATAAAAAAATAACCCTGTCTCTCTCCACCGATCACTGAAAATGCACAGAAAACTGCTGTCAAACTTTCACTCCATCACTGTTTCCCAACTCGAATGTATTCCTCTTTCCTAACATTCTTCTCTGCCCTCTCACTTCAACCTTCGCGTCTCTTTTCCATCTCCACTTTCGCCTCAGTGACAAAATGCCTCGTTACTACGTGTCCACTTTCACCGCTAGAACAACCACCATCTTCTCACGCGTCTGCTCAACTCTCCACCTCACACCACCCACGCGCACACACTCCACCGCCACCAACACGCCTGTAAAAATCTAACTAAAAGACAAGAAATGTACACTTTTTCTAATTTTTCTTGCTGTGATACGTACAGTCATGGAAATAAGGTGTACAAACTTATATTTTCAACACCACTATGATACGCACTTCCCTGAGTCAGCTGAAGTTTGCAACAGATTGAGGTCGGTATTCAGAAACGCTTTGCTCTCTCACCATGACTATTTTCCAAGGCCACTGAGATGATTAGCGGGGTTTCCACGAGTGTTTCTCCAGATAATAATGTAGAAATCTTATCAATCTACTTATAGAATGGTGTCAATCTAAATAAAGCCTTTTGAAATAGTGGAGTTGAAGCAAAGAAGTGTTTAAGAATACCACCCGGACTGTTTTAGTGTAGGTAAGCTTTGTATGTTGTTGGATTTCTGACCAAGCCTACACGCATCACCCAAAATACTTCGCTGTACAGAGGCACCTTGAGTCGCCAAGGCCACCCACACCCCGCCCGCACTTCATCCCATCCATCCTTCACCATAAGACGCCTTGCTTCTTCGTTATCTCATGGCAGGAGTCTTCATGAGTGCGCAGTATCACCTGAGGGTTCATCTAGCCACTAATTAAGTCTTCAGCAGGCACAGGTGTGGTGGTTCAGGGGGATGGGGGGAAGGGGTCCTCACAACATACCACATAAACAAGGACCATGGCGGGGAGGCAACTCAGTTAGGAGTGACAACAAGGGGTGACCGACGGCCTGGTGGAGTCCCTTCTAGGAGGTTGTCAAAGGGCGTCTGGTAATGTGGACAGATGCAGGTGTTCGATAAAAAGTAAGTGGTGTGTAGAAACATAGATGGGAATTTTATGTTGAGTGATATCTTGAAAATACCACGTTGTGTTTATTTATGTGAGAAATGCAACTTTATTTATGGCTGTGTCATATATAATTTTGGGAAATAGCGCCTAGTATGAAGGTAAGAAACGTGATAAACAATACATAAAGAATGATGTTACGAAAGAATGAAAAGAATGGAAAGAGACACCTTACTACCTTCTCGCCCCTCTCTCTGTCTCACGCTTTCTCATCCATTCTCTTGCGTTCCTCCCAAACACCAGAGTCAAGTTGCCATTTCTATACAGCCTCTTCTCACAACTACAACCCTCTCAGTTCCCACCTGTGTCTTTAGTTCTTAGATATTCAGACGCATTCCAATGAGAGTGACTTATTCAATGACGGCTCGATATCTGTCCAATTTCTGCTAATTATATTGAACGAGCTTTCCTCTGTAGGATGAATAAACAACATGCATTTCTTATCAATATAAACAGCGTACACAATTACATACCTAATTAATATGGTATGTTTTCTCTCTCCCAGGTTAATGAGAGAGAGAGAGAGAGAGAGAGAGAGAGAGAGAGAGAGAGAGAGAGAGAGAGAGAGAGAGAGAGAGAGAGAGAGAGAGAGAGAGAGAACGTATCGCAATGTCGCTCCTGTGTTTATAAATTTTCCTTAACCTACTTAGTCTCTTTATCGTCAGCGGCACGCTCGGCCGTGCCCTGATAAGCCGAGGAAGGACAGACGTGATAGTTTATGGCTCTAGTCGAGTGAAGGTGATAAGGAGGAGCATCCATCTCTGGGGGAGCGTGGCCGGCGTACATCCACCTGACCACCCTCATCCATCTCTCGCGGCCTGGCGTGGATGCCATAACACCGTGGCTGGTCCCGCAGTGAAGGCCACACCCGAGGAACTTGATGCCGTGGTCGCCTCTCAGATCTATGAATATTTTAATGAGTTTTCGTGTAACTGAGCCTTAGAACTCATTGTTAGCGACACTCTCATATGTTCCAGGTTGTTGTTACTACACCTTCGTTACGACTTACTCGGGCCCGGAGGAGGCGGGACCTGACTCATTACTCAGGGAGAAGCATTTAATCTCTTATCGCCATCAAGAGGATTGTATTCTACTTCGGCAATAAAGTATGGCATCGGGGACACTGGCGGCGGGAGTCCGGGATTACATTTAGTGGGAGTCCGTGCTTGCTGGCGGGGAACCGAGTGTGACTATTGAGCTAGACCGTGACAGCAGGATACCCGGCAAAAAACTAGAAGCATGCCGAAAGGATTACACGATAGCAATTGCGTTTAGCGGAACACAAGCAGAAAATTAAAGAAATAAAGTAGATTTTAACGGTTTCACGCCCCGGAACTGGATGTAATGCTCTTAGTGATTTGGATCTTCAATCTCAAACCATTACAGGGTTGCCAACGCAGAGACAAGACCGCGAATCTTCTTAAATATATACTGTTACACAACCACCGATAAACTTCAGCCTCGCCTTCCGTAACCCCGTCCCCTTCCTGTGAGAGTCTCCAGTGTCTCAAGAGAGGATCCCACTGTGAAATTTGCCAGTTAGACGCAGCACCTTCCCCTGCCAAGTGTTACAGAGAAAGTAATACAACGTTCATGGGTGAGGTGACGTCAGGGGCGCCTCAGGCCCTCACCCTGCGATATCACAGGGACAGGACGGGTATACTAATAAAAATAAATAACTGGTGCGAGAAAAAAAGACTTAAACGAAACCGGTAATTCCATTTAAGTGAACAGATAAATATAGACTGATCACCAATGTCAGGAATCTTCGCCCAGTGTTTGGTTTTAATAAAGCTAATGTTATTTTTTTGGTCAGCATTCAACAACAGAGGTAATATTGAGATCACTGGGATCGTATAAGGAGGGATTAATTATTTGCATAACATTGTTCCCCAATATTCGAGAAGCGCGCAACGTAAATCTTGGATAAACGAAGACGTGTTCGGAGCAGGACGCGCTAATAGAATTATCTTGAGTTGTGAGTCCCTCGTTGGTTCGCTTCCCGGCTGCTGGTGGCGCTGTCAGGCACTGCTACCCCTACCATTTTCACCTAAAGATATGAAAATCAACAAGAAATGCCAGAATGAAGAACTATAGAAGGCTCGCTGTATGGACATGAGGTAAAAATGATAAAAATCGAACAAACTAAGAACTTTGAAAATCTCGTTGTAGACACAGGTAAAAACCAACAAGAACAAGAAATATTGAAATTATAAAATTTCGATATAAGGACGAAAGTAAGAATGCACTAAAACATAACAAATAAAGAAATTTATAGTAGCGAGTGAGAGAAAAACAAGACAAAAAAACTTGAAAGATTCTCGTCTTCGCAAGTCAGGGAATCTTTAAAAATGTCATTTTAGAATGTCCTTCCTAACACTGGAATAAATGAAAACAAAAGACAAAAGAAAACAGAACTGGACATGTTATATTTACGACATATTCAGCGATATTTTTTTGACGCATTATTTTCTTGTTGAAGAGAGGGCAGGAAATTCCACATAATAATATATTGGACATTGAAGTCAACGTATACATATATAAAACCAAACAGACGAGGCTTAGGCTGGAGTGACGGAGCCTGAGCGTGACGAGTGGCAGCTGCTTACTGGCCGTGGTGCCTCAGATATTTCAGATAATGACGTACCTAAAGGAGAAGTAAGATGAAGTAATAAAGTTGAGGTGAGTGAGGTGCAGGCCTGGAGGGGTCCGCACCACTCCAGCAGGCAGGGCGGACGTGGCCAGCAGCCTCTGCCACGCCACCTCAGCGTCTCTATTCACTCGGATCAAAGATAACTTCACAATAATCATCTCATATCGAGGACTGCCTCTTCACTTCGCTTCCAGATTAAGAAGTGACAAACACCTTGGACCTAAACCTGCTCCTTCCCACACCATCCCCACACCCACCACGTCCCCTGCAGGACCGCAGCGTATGCAATGCGGCATAAATTACTGTCAATAAGCAAAATTAAGACGCTACTCCTTGTATTCCCAGAAAATTTGAATGGACAATAAAAAAGGCAATCCCTGAGGTGAATGGTGAAGCCGCACGGTAATAACGTCCACCCAGCCAGCCTGTATAATTCACTGAGCAAACACCGCCGGCTGCGCCTCGTCCAAGTTGGTCCACGAGGCCGTAAATTGCTTTATGGACGTAAGCAGGACGGTGGCCACTCCCGGCAGCAGCGACAATCCACCCTGACCCTTAGCAGCAGGGAGGGGAAGACCAAGAGCCGCGGTCCTGCCATCGTTGTAACACTGTCCGCGGAAATAATCATTATAATATTAAGTAATAACATGCGCGCCCTCTCCTATCATCTTCCAATAAATTGTTCGCGACGAATTAGGAGCACAACGTTCTAATGTCATATTTCCTCCCTAACGAGCTTAATTAAGTACGAAGGGCCATTAATGGCTTGTTTGGTGCAGGTAAATCACCCCAACGAGAAAAATTACTCAATAAACCTTCAAAGCAAAACCTTCATTGTTACGTATGCTGCGATGCGCTGAAAGATTAAGAAAAAAATGTTGCAAGTTATTACTAACTTACTAGATTATTACCATGAGACATTGTCTCATTCCTTTCTGGGACCACGGGATGCATGATGACCTCAGATTTATTTAATGAAAATTTCTGGCTTAACGACGCGTTGGGAGCAAGGTGGGGAGTGGAGTGTACCAGGCCAGGCCGGCTGGGTGCTGTAGAGTGCTTGGCTGTATATAATGTACTGGGGTGTGGCTGGGCAGAGCTTGGGATAGCGTGACGTGGGGGAACATACCAATTAATTTTAGTTTAATTAAGTTGCTGGTATCCTCCTTCCCTTCCCTGCTGTCTCTGCCTTCCCACTCTTATCACACACCTACCTACTCATCTAACTTCCACCTTCTGATTTCTAAGTTCCTGTTCCTCTTCATCCCTTCCTCAGCTGCTTCTTCCTTCCTTCTGACTCACAACTGATTCCCTCGTCATCTGTCCACCTCTCCACTCCTCTACATGACCTGACTCCCTGTAGGTCTTGCATTGCTGGGATGGCACAATAAGTTGGGTCTGTTCACTCGAAGAGCTTTGGGTCATATTCAGAAACGCTTAGCTCTCTCACTGCCACTGCCTTCTAAAGACTGTAGTTAAAGATAATCGTATTTTAAGGGTACTTCTATGATTCCCGTGATGGATTAACCAGTTTTCCAGTTAATTAAAAGGAGAAGCTGTCTTGCAAAACAAACTAGTCGTTTCTGTGGCCTTGGAAAATTGTAGTGGTGAAAGAGCAAGACGTTTCTGGATATGGAAGTTATCCTCTCCCCACACACACACCTTACCTCACTGTCCACC
>CM035183.1:2692546-2702737 GCA_020233015.1 Callinectes sapidus | reverse complement strand
ATATATATATATATATATATATATATATATATATATAAGTAATGAAGAATAAAAGCCTTTTGGTGTAGATGCAGGATATTTCCAAGTATTTTTATGTACAAACCTGAAAATTCGGGTACAGACAGACAGTCACTATCTTTAGGTCCCAAGGTATTCTGACCCCCGCTAGTTCCTCAGCACCTCGCCACGAACAAAAGACATCGACGTCAATGTACTCGTAAATTCCCTCGTCGGTAAAATGAAACTAAGATCTGTCAAGATGGACTGCAATATTTATTAACCCCTTCAGTACTGGGATATACTTTTACTACAGGTTTTGGGTATGATTAGACGTTTTTATTGACATTAGGAAGGGTCTATGTAGAAGTCTGTACTATTCTAAGCCCCCACATGAGTTTCTGAAGCTTTATAAGATCGTTAGATAATAAACAGAATATATATGAACACGCATCCTAGTACTGAAGCGGTTAATCTATCTTTCTGCATGGATCGTGGCGCCAAGACCATCAAGACAACACGGTGACTCGATTTAGTATTTATTCTGCTTATTTGTCGATTTTTATACAGCTTCAGAAAGTCATATGGAGACTAGAATAATACAGACACTGACCACTGATCTCCTGAACTCGATAGTCAATAGAAAATGTCAACAAAATAGTCTATTCACACCCAAAAACTCATGGCACAAATATGTCCCAATACTGAAGGGGTTAAGGTCCTCGAGTTGCTGGTAGGGAGGTCATGGGTAAGTCACAATCAGGCACAACACGAGAGTTAGCAGATCGATACTCTTGCCGGTGAGATACTTGAGTGATCTGCCTGTACAGAGACATGGCAATAAAGAATGGCAGTGCGCTGAACGTCTTGTCCGCGTCCCTGTGAGGCAAGCAACACTCAAGACAGGGGAGAGCCTCACTCACTCTGCTACCTTGAGAAAATGCATAGAGTGAAGAGCTGCGGTGTCTCTCCCCTCCCCCCTCCTCCAGCCCCTCTCTCTCCCCACGGATACTCACCGGTGACTGATGGGTGAGTCCTGGCGTGTTCCCAAGAATGTGAAACTAATGAAGGTAAATAACAGCGAGGAAATTAAGTGCACTTTAAAGACCACGTTACTGGGGAAAAAAATAGCGGCAAAAAATGACTAAATGCAAAGATAGTCAATGCCATTCAAGGATTCTGTTGTTTCCTGAAGGAGACGATGAAGTAAAAGAATGAAGTAATTGGATAGGAAGAGAGAGAGAGAGAGAGAGAGAGAGAGAGAGAGAGAGAGAGAGAGAGAGAGAGAGAGAGGCGCTACAACTCCCTGGGCGCCACGCATGGACGGCCACACTGCCGCCGCCTCCATAACACTGAAGCCATGAATAATCTGCATTACGTGTCCAGTCTCTCAACAACTTATATTTATGAAGTGATTATACCTAATATCCACACGGGGGATTAGAAAAATAGTAGGTAAAAATAAAGAAAAAAAATATTCAAGCACTGGTATTCTCTCCCTCTCTCTCTCTCTCTCTCTCTCTTTCTCTCTCTCACTTCTATCTTCTAAAGCCGATAATACGAAGGCAGGAAAAAAGAATCCACGCCAAAAGCAGCACACGGTCCCCACTATCACAGCAACACCCATGACACACCGCCACTCACCCCCGACCATGCTGCGATAAAACCCGTCCCTTCTGCAGCATTTGTCCCTGGCGGCGGAGGACTGATAAGAGGTGCCTGGTGGTGGTGGTGGTGGTGGTGGTGGTGGTGGTGCCTTCTTACCTCCTTCATTTAGTTTTTTAGTGTTTTTTTTTTTTAATGCTAACGTCATATCCCAGAATGTATGTCTATCAATATGACTTCAAAGAGATGGATTTTCGTGTACGTGTGTGTGTGTGTGTGTGTGTGTGTGTGTGTGTGTGTGCATCATCCCACTGAGAATAAACCTTCCCACACACTAATCAGGTATTATTTATTACAGGCATTTACGGAGACGTCATAAATCCTCGGCTGGTTTTCTCCCTTCCAGAGCAAGAGTCATCAATAAATAAGGACGGGATTGAGGACAAATTGAAGCTAATTCCTCCAAATAATACGCCTACATTTTTGGGACTTCCGCTATTACACTCTCCCTACAGGTATTACGCTCCTAGCCATCACTACCTGCTACTTAATTATCCACGTGTGGTAATAGACTACCTTATATACCTTCCATCTTTGAGCTGACCGAAAAAATTACTACCTCATGATGACACTTTGACGTGGACTTCACAAAATATGAAAAAAAAATGAATAATAATTTTCTTATATTTACTTGAGAAGTAACAGCTTCATTTCACTCTTAGCTAAACTTAAAAAGAAAATGTAAGAAAGCTCCTGACCGCTACGTGCAATTTCAAAGTTGTATTCAATATTTTTATATTTACTGAAAAAAAGATGCTTTACATTATCTCTTTTACCTGATCTAAAATAAAATATAAATGAATGCAACGGAAGAAGTGATAAGATATAAAGAAAACTATTAATTTCTACATATTATTTTACAGAAGAGTATGTTCTTGACTTCAATGTACCCACTTTGTCCCTCATTAAAATCCCAAGGACAGTAAAATAATTAAGCTCTTAAACCAACAAGAAAACTACCATAAGCAAAACACATGAACTTTACTTTACAGCTTCCAAACTCTGCATAACATGAGGCGGTACCGCTAAAACCAAGACGACCCTTTCCATGTGAATCCCGAAAGACGTACAACTTACAAGGAACATTACTGATACATTAAAAGAAATAATAGAGACCACTGATAAATCGATAAATGAAGAGTTAACTAGAATATAGATAAAAAAACCCGTTTGCCTATGTCTTAATAAATAATCCGGTATTGAATAGATTAATCAATAAATAGCTGAATTGGCAAATCATCTGCACATATTTATGAATTTTTATTTACCAAAAAACTTCATGACTATGTATTTTCAAACTTAGTGCTCTTTTGTTATATAAAGTGTACAGTTTTCTAAGGTCTCAGCTCACATGTAGCAAAAAAAGGAAGTCGAGATATACACATAGCTACTGAAGACTCCTCGCTAACTGAAGTTCCACAAGAGAGAGGCACGATAGTTACTCAGAAGAAGAAAGAGGTGTATCATGTTCTCAGATGTGGAGGCTGGATCATATATTCCTTGTGAACTCTCTCTCTCTCTCTCTCTCTCTCTCTCTCTCTCTCTCTCTCTCTCTCTCTCTCTCTCTCTCTCTCTCTCTCTCTCTCTCTCTCTCTCTAATCAGCAAGCCTGGAAATGTTGAGGAAATATTGCGCCTGCGTCTCCTTGATCTCGTGAGTGATGGCACCATTAGGTATTCCCGGCATGGCAGTGAGGAGGAGCTCAGGTGACGTACGTGCTAAGTAAGGCCAGAGGCAACCCAGGCTAGACGCAACACAACACACCCACTGACTATGATAAACATATGAGTCTTTTTTTTTTTCTTTTTCTTTTTTTGTAACGGTGTGCTGGTAAAAAAAAACTGGTAATGTGTCTGAGTTTCTGGTTTTCATTCGCTGGGTAAATTCGAAGTTCATTTGAAATATTTCGTTGTGCAGCGCTCACTCAGTAACTTTGATAAGCCTTACATGCTCACTCCCTCTGCGGTGATGATTACGACGGAGGAGGAGAAGAATGTGTTCAATTAACAAGGGATAACAACAACAACAACAAAAGAAATCTATACGCCAGACGACAGCCTACCAAAAAAAAAAAAAAAAGTCAACTGAAAACAAAGATATGAGGTGGATAAGGTTGGCGAGAAACTGACATGGAATGAGGATAAACCATTAGCGTGACGTAATAAATAAGATCCTCCGCTCCTCCAAAGAAATAAAGAGATATTTTGTTTTTTAAATATACTGAATTACTAACAACACAATTAATGCAACATTTTTTCCCGTCCAATTATCATGTTTCTACAGGTGGTGCATCTGGCAGGTACAACATTACATAGAGAAAGAGAGAGTGTTCCCTTAGCCACCCACACAATAAGACACTTCACCATCTCCATATAAGGACACCAACACTGCTATATTTTTGGCCTGAGGATCATTGAAAACCTGTACATTTAATTCTCCCTCTGTACGAACACATACACGCGTGGTGTTTACATTGGAGTGAGCCAAATGTGGTGCGTTCATAAATTCGATACAAAGAGGCGAGGCGCGCCGTCTATTGGTCAGCCTTTGACGCCACGATAAGGCTCAGGCGCCATCCCCTTCTGCCTAATCGATGTCCCTCGTCAGGGAGTCCCGCCATAACCCCACGAGGTGTTTATGACGATTCTTTTCTGGCAATTGCTTTACCGTTGCTTTGCGTCCCTTACCTGGTCCAGTACTGAGTAGCAGGGCTGTTGGTATCATCAGTTACATAGTGATTTTTTTTCAATATCAAAAGGGAACAAAATTAATCCTATGGAACGTACCTTTTAATCCCAATTTATCTATCTTATGTACTGTTATGCATCTTCAGTGTATCTTGTTTGAAACTTACTGATATCACTTATACAACAGTGCGTATTAAAAGGTAGTTTTATGACTTACGGAGCTTCACAAAATACAAAGTAAACTTCATGATGCTAACAACTGATCATCCACTATACCCTCTTGACCTTACTATATATAGGGTTGTTGGTGTCAGCAGCCCATGGCGTGTGTTTATGTGAGATGCAATAAAGGTACTGGGAGGCAGGAGACGGTGAGTTTACTTCTGTGTTAAATGACCTGTGTAAACTACGTGCGAATGGGAAAAATATTAGACAGAAGGATGCATGCTTTGCTTCTATATTACGACTGCCATGAATGCACGCATGTACGTAGACACCCCCCCCCCCACATACACACACACACACACACACACACACACGAAAAAACTCTTTTGACGAGCAATCTGAACAAGTATTAACGCAAACCGAACAAAATTTACGACTATTCACGGAGGCATTAAGTTTCGCGTATGCAAATGAGGATGTCGACCCGTCAGGCGAGTATCGGGGGAAGACGGCACCTTAGACAAGCATCAAACGGTCTTAGTGTGCGGTAAATTAGTCAAACTCTGCACAGCTCCTAACAAACCACTGGCTTTATCTGCGTCTGTTCGGCGGCCTAACGCACACCCGTGGAGAGCGCGCGTGCACACACACACACACACACACACACACACACACACACACACACACACACTACGCGTTTATCATTCAACATTTCCTCAAGAAACACGTAATAACAGTTTTTTCCTTTTCTCTGTAGCTATGTAATAAGAGGAAGACCAGTTTTATTGATTTAGAACCACAAAGTAACACATCCCTATGAAAATAGAGGTAAAAACGTATATTCTTGGTATGTTTATTCGCACCTGTCTTTCTCTGATTGCAGGTGAGGAGGTGTGCCGCGTTACTGATACCTGAGGACACCGCTTGATTAAGTTGCTAAGCTTCACACTTTCTTTTGTTTTCACCGAGAGTTATCGCTGCTTTTGACAGGTAAGTGTTTGGGTGTTTTTACGACTTTATTTTCTACCAGGTATAAATGCTATTATTGTTTAATTCTCTCTCTTTCCACTGTTAATTATTCTCCTCATGAAACTGTATGATCTACATCTCTCTCTCTCTCTCTCTCTCTCTCTCTCTCTCTCTCTCTCTCTCTCTCTCTCTCTCTCTCTCTCTCTCTCTCTCTCTCTGTCTATCTATCTATCTATCTATCTGTCTGTCTGTCTGTCTGTCTGTCTATCTATCCGTGAATCTATTTCTTATTACATTTTATCGTAAAGAAAACGTAAAAGTGGGAGATGTCAAAGGTCTTATCCTCATGTATAGAATAAGGACTGAAATTCTTATTTTCCGGTGAAATTCTGCACTGCTGAAAAGATGTACATGGACAGGTATTGTTCACTCACCTTTATGTTAAAAATATAAAACGAAAAAAAGGAAAAAATGTTCAAAGCTTTAAGAATCTTCCGGGTGTTGCCATGAAAGGATGAAAAAGATAAATAAAAGCTGGAATGACCAACTTTTCACGCCAGCTAAGGATCCTCTTACCACTAAGTCAGCTGACCTTTGACCTGTGAACCTTCTTGACCTCTCCT
The DNA here is from genome assembly GCA_020233015.1 of Callinectes sapidus. Lineage (NCBI taxonomy): Eukaryota > Metazoa > Arthropoda > Malacostraca > Decapoda > Portunidae > Callinectes > Callinectes sapidus. Next base: position 2,696,632 of record CM035183.1, on the reverse strand, counting down.
ATCTCCACCACCTAAATCATCATCTGCTCAGGACCGTCTTTTCCTTTCGTCTAAGTACCTTTTTCACAGTGTTACTTCCTCTCTGATCCTTTCCACTTCCTCTTTTTCCTTATATCCTTTCCATCTCTCCTTCAACTTGAAAAATTTTCACTCGAATCATTATTTGTTCATATTCTCCTTACAACTGAGTTTTTTCACAGTGTTTCTTCTATCTTAGTTCACTGCCTTTATCCCTAAAATATCTACTACTCTGTGTTCTATCCTTTTACTTTTCAATTACACATTCCAATAATTATTTCTTGAGTATTTTGCATTTTCTCTCATCTAAGTACCTTTCCACAGAGTTGCTTCCTACGACATTCCTTCCACAACGCCTAGTGCTGTCCTTTCATCCTCACTTTTCCTCGTCTTCCACTCTCTATCCCCCGCGTTCAAAATCTTCTTAAGTTGTCTTGCGTTATCAGGGCTGAGGGACAACATAAGGCCAGGGTGCGTTGTAATTCAAGTCTCCGCCGTCACCACCGACACATTAAACATGCCTCCCTCAGGGCCCATTTACCTAAGTGCTCATCGCCTGACTCCAAACGCTCAGGAGCAAACAATGGTTCTCAGCCTCACTCCTTTTTGTTTTGAGAAGGACGCGAGACCTGTTCCACCTCTGCCCCCTCCCCCCTCCTCTCTCTCTCTCTCTCTCACTGGTAGTGTGCCTTCTCACCATTTATTTGTTAGTGTAAACCTCATTTAAACCTTAACATTAAAAGGCATCAACCGCTTCTAGCACATGCCAACCAATGACACGTACTGTACTGAAGATATGACCCGTAGAACAGTTAATCAATCTTACTAAAGACTGCTAACCTCAACCGCCAAGCTCTCCTAACATACTAGATCAATGCACGTATAGAGAAGCATGACTGTAAATAAAGATATTATCATATTTTATTAACATAATACAACTAAGTTTGGGTCAGAGTCAAGAGTCCCCAAGGTGAGGAGACGGCCAGGTGTCCCCTCGCAATTCAGGAGTAGCGTGTAGGTGTCGCTAGGCATGCGGTGGGGCGCGACGCGGGGCTGGAGGAAGGATGGAGAGGCGTGAGGGAAGCGATACTGAGGGCAGCTGAGTTATGAGGGGGATGGGCTGTGCCAGCAGACCAGTAGAGATAAAGATAACAAAAGGAAAGCCGAGAAAAAGATCAATGAATTTCAAGGAAGAGAAGGCACGAGGAAAATAAATAAAACAGGTGGCGCAGTGATGTGAAGGAAACGTTCCCTCAGAATAAGAAGCAAAGTTACCGAAGACATTAAAGTAAGAATGAGAAAGTTGTAGTTTTAATCTTTGAAGAAAACACTTAAAAGAAGGATAATTATCAATACCTCCCTTAAATTTCAACTTAGGAGATACAAAAATCAACCTCCGTTACCGCCCACTGCTCATATCTCGAGGAAAACACGACGGCGAAGTCAACAAACAAGCGAGAAAGTTTCAAATACTTCCTTCAGTTTTTGCTTCTAATCGCAGGTAAAGAAAATTATCCGGAAGAATAAACCAGCGTCAAGTTCTTCTACCTGCCCAGTCTTAATCACTGAGAAGCGCCTCAGAGTACCGGGAACTGGTTATTGGTCGTGGCTTTACAAGGATATCACGCAGGACTTCACGCCGGCAGACTGTACACGTGCTGATGTTCCCTGAGCGGCGTAGACGTGCTGAGCTAAAGGAACAAAGAGTCAGCACGTTATTTAGACTCACTCGGGAAAAAAATAAGAGACGAGTGCTTTAGTATTCAAGGTGACCTGTCGCTAAGCCGCTAAACGACACGAGACCAGGTAAGCAGCGCCAAACTTCCACTACCTGACGCTAATTCCCTTCCTCAGGTATCTACCGTTGCGAATCCTCTACTTTTCGAGGATTTCAAGGTTAGTGTGGTAATGACATGTTATTATGGGATACCCTTCGCTACCAGACTGTTTAATACCCCATGACACTGCCCCTGTAAGGATTCAGTGTTACCTTGTAATAATGAAGGTTTACCAGGTTTATTATTAACAGTAAACACAGTAACCTTCTAGTACTTGCGTTTACGATAGTGCAAGGACACCGCTGAAAGGAGGGACAACACCACAAAGCCACATACCCACATCACAACACCACCACGAAAAGTAGATAAAAAATAGTCACAACAGTGTAGCTTAAACACGGCGGGTCCATGAATCGCATCTTCCAGCGTTCAGAACCTTGAGTATAATGCAACGCGTTTCTCCAGCGGCCGGGTCACCACACTTGGGCCGGTAAATAAACCTGGAAGGACACTGATCTCCGCTTAATAAGTAACTGAAGACAAGAAGCATCAGTCCCTTTAAGGTGTGGACAGGGCCGGTGTGGTACAGGTGTGTTGTGTGGTCCGCCTCCCTGCATACCAAACAGCCGCTCTGATGGTGGTGATTGGAGGTGGTGATTGGTGTTGGTAGGCGGTAGCTGGTGATGGCTGGTGGGGGCTGGTGGGGGTTGGTGCGTGGTGCGTGGCGGGGTCTGGCTTGGTATTGGGTGGTGGAGGATGTGTTCCCGGGAGTGGTGGTGAGCAGTTGGGAGTGGGTAAGGGTAAACAGGTAAAGATGAGGATGTAAAAACTGTTGTGGTGGTAGTAGTTGCATTTCTAATTGTCGTAGTAGAATTTGAGGTTGTAATTGTGGTTATGGTTATGGTAGAAATAATAGTACTTATGGTAGAAATGGAATTGAATAAGTTGGCAGCAGTGATTGTAGAGGTGGTGGTAGATGTAGAAGTAGTGGTAGCAATGGTGGTGGTGGAAGTAGAGGGGGCTGCAGTGGTGGTGGTGGTGGTGGTGGTGATGCGTACATGCTTTAAACCAAGATTACAATTCTATTCGGTTCATAATAATGTCAAGCAAAGAAGAAAACGTCACCATTACATTTCTAACATCAGCACGCAGCCCGTGTCCACTTTCAGACTTTTTAATTAGAATATTCATAATCATTATCTGACAATAAAGTCTAAGCGAATTCCTACCAACGATTTTTAGTATCAGATGAGAGAGAGAGAGAGAGAGAGAGAGAGAGAGAGAGAGAGAGAGAGAGAGAGAGAGAGAGAGAGAGAGAGAGAGAGAGAGAGAGAGAGAGTCTTCGAATTCGACACAAAACAAACAAAAAATATCCAAACCTTCATTGACTTAAGACATGAATTATATTAAGCCAAATTGATATTCTTCCCCAAAAAACATTTCCCGAGTGGCGTTTCAATAATTTAGGAGACTTCAAACGCAATATTCTAATATCCTCGTTTTCCTTCAAGGCACCATTCACTAAAGAAAAATATGAACAAACACTAATAAAAATATCATGGAAAGAAACGATGTGTGTTTTCTTTTTTCGCAGACTATTATTTCCTTATACGATGGAGAGCTGAGTCAATTTGGCTTATGCTTGGGCCGAGCGAGGCACAGTCATGGTTTACACAACATCTGCATAACAACACAAATCACGACAGACAGATACAACAAATGCATCGCCGACTGGACCGGTGTGGGTGTAGTGAGCGGGCTGGACTGGCGCCTTATGGGTGTGTGTGTGTGTGTGTGTGTGTGTGTGTGTGTGTGTGTGTGTGTGTGGGCTATATAAAGATTATGTGAATAGCGGACGCAGTGTCAGTGCGTGTGTGTGTGTGTGTGTGTGTGTGTGTGTGTGTGTGTGTGTGTGTGTGTGTGTACGAGCCAGGGCGTATACATGGACGGTACGGTGTAGATGGTATAGCGGTGTGGTGTGAGCGTGTAAGAGTGTGTAGTGCAGTGGAGAGAGGGCAGGGAGTGAGAGGGGGAGAGGCGGGAGGGGGAAGCGGGAGTCGGTGCCAGTGACGAATAAAGGGGCGGCGTCTGGCCATGGCCGCGCATCTCTGCTAATAGAGGCAATATTCGCCTGATGGTTCCTGCTAAGCGGCACTTATCAGCGACGAGGCACAGCGCGCAGGACGGGGCGTGTGGGGCCAGGTGTGCTAAGAGAGGAGGAGGAGGAGGAGATGGAGGAGGAGGAGGAGGAGGAGGAGGAGGAGGAGGAGGAGGAGGAGGAGGAGGAGGA
>CM035183.1:2680222-2692074 GCA_020233015.1 Callinectes sapidus | reverse complement strand
GACTTTTAATCTTTTTCTTTTCATTTTCTGTTAGGAAATATATAATTTTTCTTAAATACAAGCATTGGAAAAGGATTCTTATTAGAGGTGTGTTTCACTTCCCCCAATTCAGCTCTCTCTCTCCCTCTCTCTCTCTACCATCTACTTATGATTTCCTAGCATTACATAGCCTCTTCCCGCCTTCCAGCATCTCACCATCTCCAGTCCTCGCCTCGCACAGCCCCGCTCACCTCCACACGCCAGTTTCCGCCGCCCCACCCTCGGTCGCCACTCCTCTTCTCGTGACTAAACATATTGCGTGCATTAAACACCTGAACTGAGCGATGTTCCTCAGCTGCCCACACCTTTGATGAATCACGCTCGTTACCTGGAGTATCTTCAGAGTTTTCCTTCACCAGGTGATTAATTGCCAAGGTCATTGAGCTCAGTTTTAAAAGTTTTAAAAAGAGCGAGGAGCCACAATGAGGAGAGAGGAGGGAGGACTATCACTGGGGATGTATTACGGGGAAACACTTCTGCTCGTTTAGATAAGAGCTACGAAAGCCACGACGCCTCAACCTCGTAGAAAGATAACCAGCACTAATTTAGGAAGTCGTCGCTGAGTTACCCATCTCACCGCAGTACTTGCCCACCGCCCTCCTAGCAGTGCATCCCGGGCTGGCGCTTGTCGGCCGCGGCATTCCTGAGCTTCGTCAGTAAACAGGTTGGGCCTCGATCCCCCCCTCCCCCCCCTTTTACCGGGTGCTACTGTCTCCCTCCCTCCCTGGGTCGGCTACGTCAGCCGACTCTCTCCTCTCAGGGCGGGAATCTGATCGGTTAAATTCATTATGGAGATAAACCAGAGCGGCTCTGATAGTGTTGATATAGCGAGCAAATGGCCGGGTACTCACTAACCTACCTAAGCATAACTGTGCTCGAAAAAAAAAGAAAAAAATAATGAACGTTGTATTGGATTAACATGACTTATCTTAAAACGGTAACCACTCACGGCTTTTTATTGGGGTCTTTCCGACAACACGTATCTTGCACGTTTGAATGTACTGCCTCCACTCACCAAGACCAACTGCACCGCCCACCCATCAGTTACCGATACACACACACACACACACACACACACACAGGGATGCATTATACAAAATCCTGCAATATAAGTGGTCTTAGTTCCTGTTTTGACTGTAATATTAGCTTTGTTACAACAACAACAACAACAACAACTGCTACTACTACTACTACTACTACTACTACTACTACTACTACTACTATTGACATCACTGTTTTCACCAAGAACAATAACTACGATAATAATTGTCGAAAAAAAATAAATTAAACAAAAAAGTTAAAGAAAATGGGATGAGGTTTTGAAAGTGAAGTCTAGGGCGTTCTCTCTCCTATCTTGGAGGGCTAGGCTGTGAATCTCTGAAGCAATCAAGCCCCACTACCACTACTGCTTTTCTCTTCGTTTTGTATTACTTCCTTTTTCTTCCTTTTCGTCCCTTTTCTCTTTCTATTCTATCCCTTTCTTAATTTTTTTCCTTGTTTGCCTTTCACATTTTCTTTTACGTCTCCTTTCCCTTTCCCAATCTTATTTTTCCTTGTTTGCTTTTCTCATCTTCTTTTACATCTTCTTTTCCTTTGGCGTGTGTTCCATTAGTTCATTTAGGTTAGGTTAGGTTAGGTCAGACTGCAAAAACCACTCCAATTAAGTTTGATATATATGCAGGTATTTCTTCCAAGTTCACATAACATGCTGGGAACTTATACCCTCTTTTAACTACTGAAGGGAAGCCATTATAATGAATAAGTGGCAGATGTAGAAAGTAAGCTGGGAGGTTAGGCAAGAGGTGTGAGGAGGGGCCAGTATCTCAAGACTTGCTTCCTTTTGCATCTCTTACCTAATCTACCACAGTCTACTTTCTACAATTACTACATACTCACTATAACAGCATCTTAATTACTCCCTGTCGATATAAAATGTAAAGACAGAAAAAACACTTTCAAATACCTCAAGAGTTTCCTTGACTCACTAACCTGGACTGCCTACACAAGCCCATACATCCAGCCTCCTATGAGCCTGTCACTGGGTCCACTTCGCCCTGCACTCCACCGCCCTCTGGAACGCTATCAAGGACCTCAATCCGTGTTCCTTCTATAGGTTCACTAAATACTCGACGCAGAACGCAAACACACATTCGAGCCCTACCCGTCCTGTGCTAGATCACTCTCCCCAGCTCACCTCTCTCAGCTCACGACCCAGAGCCGCCACCCACCCCCTAGCCGGTTCTCCGTGGCCAGGGCAGGGAGTCTGTGTTGACGCGGCGCGGTGAGGCTTAGCGCGAGATATTGAGTGACAAAACATCGTGACGCAGTGTTCCCGTCATGCATACGATTACCGCAGTGTTGCCATACGCGTCACGTTGCCATATTTTGACGGCAACGTTGCTCTTTTTTATTGAAATTGTTGGTGGTTTGATTTGTATGTTTCGTTCATGTGGATGGATCAGTAAAATTTTTTTGGGGTGAGTCTGTATATTCTTTTCCCATCTTGGTCTGTGAAATATCTGAAATTATGGTAGTGACGCATAGTTCTCTCTCTCTCTCTCTCTCTCTCTCTCTCTCTCTCTCTCTCTCTCTCTCTCTCTCTCTCTCTCTCTCTCTCTCTCTCTCTCTCTCTCTCAAGGCATCCGTTTCAGTTAGCCAGTTAGCTCCACGCCCTGCATCCGTGTTGTGATTTTGACATATTGGCCCGGCTAGCGCCTACCTATCAGTGTCCATCAACGGTAGCTGCGGGATTGGGAGAAAGTGTTGCTGGGCGGGTACGAGGCAGGCAGAGGCTAAAGAAGGTGAAGACGAGGGAGAAGAAAAAAAAGAGAAAATGTAAAGGTCATATCAGATCACGAGTTTGATTTTATGAATGAGGATGAAGTCTTAAACGTGGCAAGATGAAGGAGGGTAAAGTAATGAATGATTCGGTGAGAGAGAAAAAACTGGCTTGTTTGATCAATGTAAAGGAGATGATGGAGAAGACTGAGACTGGCCATGAACTTATACTAATATAGAAAAATACTGCTACACACACACACACACACACACACACACACACACACACACAGGGTCAGTCTTGCGTCGCTTCACTGCACTCCTTGGGGCGGGAAAGGATATCTGTCTCGCTGCAGGGCACGACAACCACTCTTAGGGAGCGCCCCGCCCTTGGAGCACCCGGAGCCACGAGCCTGGAGGAGCATCGCAGCCTCCCGCACATTCCCCTGAGACTTGATAGATGATCCGACCTGCTGGCGATGATGATGACGTATGGCGAGTGTGTGTGTGTGTGTGTGTGTGTGTGTGTGTGTGTGTGTGTGTGTGTGTGTGTGAGTGTCCTTTTATACTACCGCTCCGCCCTCCCTCCCTAAGCCATGACGAGATTGACAAACATAATATCCTTCTCTCTCTCTCTCTCTCTCTCTCTCTCTCTCTCTCTCTCTCTCTCTCTCCTCTCTCTCTCTCTCTCTCTCTCTCCTCATCGCCTCTCTCTCTCTCTCTCTCTCTCTCTCTCTCTCTCTCTCTCTCTCTCTCTCTCTCTCTCTCTCTCTCTCTCTCTCTCTCTCCAGTATTTGCTGTGTTCCTCCTCCACACAGCCCCTTGTTTGTCTTGTTTTTTTGTGTCTTTTTATTGTCAGCCAGGGTTTAACTTGATTGAAGGGGTGTTAGGGTGGTTTAGAAGGCGGAAGAGGTTAGCAACTGGATACCACACTTTAGAAATTTGTATATTCGCCATGGTCTACCGCTGCCTCGCTATGACAACCCAATAATGATAAAGCCCTCACAATAACAATAACAAAATACATGTCTTTCTTTACGATTACGGCTTCCTGTACTGACAATAATGATAATAATAAAAGCATCAATGCAAATCAAGATAAGATCAAAACATACGGAATCAACAACAAAGAAGAAATAGAAAAAATGAGGAATGTGAGAAAGAACTGTAATGCAACAAAAGTAATTACAAAATCATATATATAAAACATCACCGAGGTGCAGCCAACAGACAAACGCTCTCGTAAATAGAACAAAGAGTGAACCACACAATGGCCTCGGAAGAACGGACGAGGGGAGAGAGAGAGAGAGAGAGAGAGAGAGAGAGAGAGAGAGAGAGAGAGAGAGAGAGAGAGAGAGAGAGAGAGAGAGAGAGAGAGAGAGAGAGAGAGAGACGTAATGAGACGCACAAACCTCACAAAGTAAACTCGAAACAGGAAGAAATGCACAACATTCTCCATGGCAAACCCTTCACTTATAACTTCCGGCAGGTGTGCTTGGCTTCAGGTAAGTCGCACCAATTACAGGTGTCCACGAGGAAGGTAAACACACGATCCTCTTTCACCTTGACTTCTTTACCTGTCCACAATTAACTCATCAAACACACCTGCCGATGCTCACCCGGTCAAAGAAGCAGAGCGACGGATATCTCTTGGGAGGCCTCAGAGTTTAGTTCCCGTGATAAGAGCTCCTGGTGAGGCCGTAATGTTCTTGTGGTAAGGGCGAGGGTGGAGCTGCCTGGCTGAAGGGTGAGACAGTGGAAGTCCAGGTCACGGGTGGATGCGCGAGGCTGTGATTGTGGTGGGGTGGACTGCGATGGAAGGAGTCGGGATGGCTATGTTTTGCAGTCAGTGGCCCCAACCTGGCTTTGGGGGCGCAGGGGACAGTTAAGCCTCAGGGTGTTGCTGGCCAGTTCAGGAGTCAGGGCTGCATCAGGGTGGCCGGCGATAAGCAGAGCGATTAATTAAGGCGGATTTAATGTCCTCATACACATCCAGCAGAGACAGATTGATGGCACAAGCACTGAAGGACGGACTCATTTCCAGCTCAACTTGACACGTCCACGACTCACTACCAACAATCAACTTGCTCTTATCTACCTGCACCACCGCACTATTATAGTTACTCCGTTGTTATTCATGGCATCAGAAGCTTCATGAAAAACCGCCAGTGACCTCCAGTGAACTAAGCATGGGAAGGGAAGGAAAGTTTGTTCTCCATACTGCAGCTGATGACTGTTTTTGCGGCGATATCCGAGGAATTATCATGCAGACATCAAGCAAAGGCTTCAGTACGCCCCGGGTGCTGCAGAGGGCGCGCACACGGCTGTACTAACGCTGTAATTTGCTCTCATTACACAGCCAAATTACAGGTAGTCAGAAAGTCTTGCTTATACAAACAAGTGGATATAAAAACTATGTTCCTTCCTTGTCCGAGAAATAACAAAAATATAAAGACACTTCTTTATTCTCTCTCTCTCTCTCTCTCTCTCTCTCTCTCTCTCTCTCTCTCTCTCTCTCTCTCTCTCTCTCTCTCTCTCTCTCTCTCTCTCATAGTTGCGTTCCCATAATACACATCAAACACTATAATTAACAAACATGGACAATATCGCTACTTAGGTGGTTAAGTTACGACGAAGGCAAGAGACCTCGTGATCCCCAATGACCACAATACAACTCTCCCAATGGCGGCGGCGGTGGCAGTGATGTCTGCTAAGGAAGACATTTGTAGAAAGCGAGCGATCGTAAAAGTAATGTTCGATCGAGCCTCAGGAAGCAGCATTAGGAGTGACACCAGATTAATGCTGGCGGCTGCTGTGACCTCGCTGCACATCACTGCCTCTAATTGGTCCCGGTGACAGCCAGCTAAATTTTACGGCCTTCAGATTATGTACTAAAGATACTGTTGTTGTTGTTGTTGTCGTTGTTGTTGTTGTTGTTGCTGTTGTTTTTGAGAAAGAGGAGGTGGAGATAGAGGTGGAAGTGGAGGCATAGGAGGAGGAGAGGTGGAGGAGGAGGAGAAGGAGAAGGAGAAGGAGAAGGAGGAGGAGGAGGAGGAGGAGGAGGAGGAGGAGGAGGAGGAGGAGGAGGAGGAGGAGGAGAAGGAGGACAAGGAAAGCGGAAACAAGAAATTTAGTATGTCATAAAGTTCCTGTTGTTCTTCTTGTTCTCGTTTTTGTTATTGAAGAGGAGGAGAAGGGGAGGAAAGAAGAAGAAGAGGAAGCTGAAGATAACACCGAGGAGAACGTTTGAGAAGGAAAAGAACAATAACAAAAACAGGGCAAATGGGTATGATAAACACTAGTAGAGGTAAACAAGTCTATTGATATATAAAGAGATTCCTTGCATCAGTGACCTACCAGCTCTACATCATGGGAAAGAGAGATATAAAGGTTCTACTACACTCATCCTTCCTACAAAGATACCGACAGGAAGGAAGATAATAGGATAATGCAATTTACCACACGATACTTGGAGGAAAGCTATAATTTATACGATGTTTTGTATTATGCACCATGTGATGAATTTATGAAGGCAGCTTAGAGTGGATGGGGGGAAAAATAGAGAAAAATTGAGGAAAACAAAAGGAGAAATATAAAAGAATAAGGAGGGAAATAAGATAAGGTGAGGAAAGGGAAAAAAAAGAACGATGGAAGACGATATTATTATTTCTTATTTATCGAGGGAAACAGACCATTTATGGGGCAATTCCGACCACTTACTGCGTGACGACCTCTCATTGCACTTTAATTTATCAGGTAAAACAAAGTGGATGACTTGAATTTACCGGTGATGAACGGCAAGAGAGCACAACAATCGACGGACTCTTTAATGGAGAAACACATGTGGTGGAGAGAATCCCTGTCACTTTAGCTCTCCACTAACTCACGGGAAACACACCGCTGCCTCTGTGTTTTGAAGCGCAAACATCACATTTAGGGAAAAGCTTTTGACTTACGTGGAGCGCGTGATGCAAAAACATCTTATTATGGTAAACACAAGTCAGTAAAAAAACAATGGGTGATAGGCAGGTGCGGTGGCAGGGAAAGTGACGATTTGGTTCGTCTTACCTTCGCCCGTGTTGGTAAAAGTGACCGATAAGTAGAGCAGAGATATAGAGAGAGAGGAGAGAGATAGAGATTTAGAGAAGAAATGAGTAGTAGAGGAGAGAGAGAGAGAGAGAGAGAGAGAGAGAGAGAGAGAGAGAGAGAGAGAGAGAGAGAGAGAGAGAGAGAGAATGGCTTGATAGTTCCTTGTAAACAAATGATAGTAAGGAACTGCAAGAAAAGACCAGGAGAATAAAATTATGGGACACAACTAAACGAGAAAACAGAAAACAAACAAACAAAAAAGAAAAATGATACTGTAAAATGAAATTGCATCTAAGAGAGTGTCTGTGTGTGTGTGTGTGTGTGTGTGTGTGTGTGTGTGTGTGTGTGTGTGTGTGTGTGTGTGTGTGTGTGTGTGTGTGTGTGTGTGTGTGTGTGTGTATCCCCCTTACACGATTATCACTCTTTTCTTCCTTTGTCCAGACATTAATCTCCCTTCCCTGAGCTACTCCCAGAAGCTCGCCGCCTTGTTCTCCTGGTTCCCTCACCTGTACATGTAAAAAAAAACCCTAATAATTAAACTACACCTGGCTCTCTAATCACCCAGATACGGTCTTGGCGGGGCTGGCTGCCTCTCACACTGTCGCTTTCCTTCACTTCTCAGTCACAGCATTAAAGTTATAACCCCAACGAGACAATTATTTTGCTCCCTGTTACACGAATACGGTCTATCTTCTAATATATTACACCTAAGATATTCCAGAGAAAATTCAACACACTAGGAAAGAAAGTAGCGGTTGAAGGATCCACGCCCACTAAATTTTGACCAATCGGTATCATAAACAGTCGAAGGAAAAGTAATCTAGCTTTCTGACAAATTGGTAAAAAGGATTCTGAGAGCGTACATAGTGAGCGACTCCTTGGCCTTTGCTATCGATGGGTTTGGAAGGTCGTGGAGACGGTGGACTAGTAAACATCCTTGGGAACATCACACATCCAGACTAAATGAACACCTCCTTGCCCTTGATCTTTCTCGGGTCACATTCAGTTTAAAGCCACCATTGCTTACACACTCGACAATAACACACTACATGATTCCCATTCTCTTTAGCCCTTCATTACTGGGATACATTTCTACCACGAGTCTTGGATATGTTTAGACTATTTCATTGACAATAGGGAGCGCTTGTTGGGTTCAAAAGATTAATGGCAAGTCTGTACTATTTTAACCACCCCCCACATGAGATTCTGAAGTATAGAATCACCAATAATAAGCACAATAAATAAAAAAAAAAACAGTACTGAAGGTGCTATGCCTTTTTATCTTGCTTTATTGCCTTACTAACTTACTTTAACTTACTGACTTACAAATCCACCAGAGCACAGGTTGCGTGGACACTAACACACTACATTCACCTGTTCTCTCACACAATCCCCATTCTCCTAAGTAAGCCTAGCGGCCGCCCCCTCCCATCCTTACCTATCAAACGACTTAATCAACTCGCCGCGGCTGCTCCACTCTATATAAATGTTAATCAGACCATAGCGCTGATGCGAATGCTGAGCGGTGTAGGTTACTGACTCCCGCGCCACGCCTCGCAGCGCCTCCTGGTATCATTGAGCTCATTCATCCGTCTCTCTCTCCTGGAGCTCATTCATCTTTTGATATGTGCTTGCTGTTGCCATTACACCACAATGAATCGTTTTAATAGTAGTGTATAATGAACGATAGCTAAATATTTCAGTCTTTCTTAAGATGTTTACCATGAGATCAATATGTTTTTGTTTTTTTCAGTTTCCATTGACAAGAGTATATTTTTTGCTGGGATATAATGGAAGATAGCCGAATACTTCACTCATTCCTTAGAAATTTAACGCTAATTTCATAAAGTTTCATATTCCTCTTCATTTCTCGGTGTATCAGTAGGCAGAAGTGAGTTATTGTTGAGATATTTATTAAGCAACATGATAACACGATACCCATCATCCTTATCTTGACATCGGCTCTCTGTACTCGTCATATTTCTTACCTGACGCCATATAATGCTATATTCAATTGAGGTTATTAGTTCAGGTTACCGACAACATGAGAGCAACAAAGCGTGGTCGGCGTTTTCAAAAGAGGAGGAGCAATAAAACGTCACAGCGCACCCACGTCACTGCACCGCGGCCGCCACCCACGTCACCAGGTCCGCTGCACCCCCCCCCCCCCCTTACTTCCACCCATCGCTGCTGGTAACGTTATCAGTGCAATCAAAACTTTAGCCTTTTTGTGGTACGAAGTGATTATGTACTTTGTTATTTAGAGGAGAGGATGGATCAGTAAACTTTTAGCATCGGAAGCGAAGTGGTCATTGTGTGTGTGTGTGTGTGTGTGTGTGTGTGTGTGTGTGTGTGTCACTTACAAGAAATGGAAAAACATTATGACCTAGGTAGAGGGTTGTAATTACTCCAGAGCAACACGGTGAGACAGACAGTTACTCCCTGAATGACAGGGTACATTCAGGTGACCAGGAATCCATGAACAATACTGGCATAAAGGTTACTTGACATTCTGTGTATGTGAAATGTTTAACTTTATTAATTTATAAGTAAAGTTTGAAAATAACAAGCCAAACTTTATGATTTTATTGATGTAAAATTTTCTTATATTGATAATCTTCTTTCTATCATTTAATAATATGTAATTCTTAAATATTTCTTTGTCACAATATTTTGCTTTATATTTCACATGTCAGTGTTGAAAAAGTAAAATAAAGTGAATACAAGTAGACATTCATATGTTCGTCGTGGAGATTCAACCTGATTATCAATTCAGTTTTCAAGAAATTTTAAAAACAATAAAAAAACAATTTACATTAATACGCAACTACATATGAACTTCTCATTGCCCTACCATCCAGAACAGAAGCATCGGGTAGTGGCAGAGGAGATGAATTAACCGCCTGACCCTCTTCGAACACTTGGCTGTGCTGGAGGGCCGCTTTGGAGGTAATGGACTGGGCGTGGTGAGGCGAGGGGTGGAGTAGCGAGGAGGGAAGTGGCCCAGTGACAGAGAAGTGAAGCAGTGGGGCGGGGGGCGGCTTCAATGTGGTGGTGGTGGCGGCGGAGGTGGTGGTGGTGGTGGTGGTGGTGGGAGTAGGGGGAAGTAAGGGGTGGAGGGGAGGAACCGTGTACAAGAAGCTGCAGAGAATGGTGTTTGGACATTCTCGTTTGTTTGTTTTCTTCGTTCTTGACATTTCAGAGCCTTCATAAAGACACACAAAGGATTATGTTATGTATGCTTGTAAATGTAGTGAATAAGAGAGTGTTCGTCGCCTAAAGTGTACGAAAAGTGGTAAAGAGGCATTAATTCTCAATAAAAATGACAATAGAAATTTCCTGAGGATAATGAAAACTTCAATCAAAACGAAGTGAATTAGAATCTATTAATTACCAGTGTTTCTGCTTTTGCTTTTCCACCGACATTAAATCTTCACCCATCCAATCATTTATCTACACACACACACACACACACACACACATACACACACACACACACACACACACGCCAGTACCGATCGAGGGATGTCCATCTATCACCCACTTCCCTGCGTCATCCATCAGGTACCGCGGCCTTCCATTCATCACCCTCACGTACGTCTGCTTGTGGTAAACTAACAAAGGCCAATGTAATTCACTTGTCAGGACAGCGGTGATCATTTCTCACAAGCGAAGGCCAGTCACACTCACCTCCCGTAAAAGGGTAATTTGAGGCCCAATTTTCAGAATCGCAGGAAGTTTAGAGTAATAAGTCAGAGTTTGTTGGTCTCGTTCTTTGCTCAGTCTCTCCCTTGCCTGACCTTCCCAGCAACACGAAAGAAGGAAGTGGGTGGAAAAAAAAGTAAATACAAAGGAATGAGTGACAGCTAAAAACCTTGAATATTACAGGCCAGATAAATCGCAGACAACACTACAAGTAACTAAAAGCATATCATCTTGAATGTAAATGTTCCTGTGAATTTTCGAGGATAAGTGCTGAGTTTGTGAGAGGGTAGTGTGTCTGACTAAGCGCAGGGAACAGCTTGATAGTTCTCGTCCTTACAGAGAGAGAGAGAGCAGGGAGAGGAAGACCGTCAAGAAGGGCAGTGTGAGTCGTTTCCACCCGATAAATAAGATAAAAAGCTGATCTTACTTCTTGCCTCCTTATCACCGTCCTGGTTAGCGAGGAGGTGGACGAGATGTATACGAGAGTGTGAAACGTGTACCTGAGGAGAGACAGAAAAAAAAAGTAATGGAAGGAGAAGCAATACAAGACAAGGAAAACGGGAATAACAGGCGGGAGAGGAGAAGGAACTTGATAGCGGGGAAGTAAGGAGACAAGTGAGAGAGATGAAGCAAGATACCCAGAGAGAGAGAGAGAGAGAGAGAGAGAGAGGGGGGGGATGGAAGGAAGGAGTGAGGGGGGATTAGAGAGAGAGATAGGTGGAGGAGAAGCTCAGCAGGAGGTAGGCGGGTCTCCTCAGAAGTCTCTCTCGTCCACCCTTTCCTATATTCATAATCATAAACGCCTCATTACCGCCGGCTGCGTGACCACTAAACCTTCGCCAGCAAGAAATGAACCTCCGAAAAAATAAATAACTCCCCCCCCCTCCCCCTCCTCCACCACACAGGGGCCACTCCCAGAGGTGATCAAGAGGGGCTCAGATCAAACGAAAATTTATACACGTTTACATAAGAAACCGTGAGAGAGCGTCAG
Source organism: Callinectes sapidus (assembly GCA_020233015.1). Taxonomy (NCBI): domain Eukaryota; kingdom Metazoa; phylum Arthropoda; class Malacostraca; order Decapoda; family Portunidae; genus Callinectes; species Callinectes sapidus. Next base: position 2,680,472 of record CM035183.1, on the reverse strand, counting down.
CCATCTCTCTCTCTCTCTCTCTCTCTCTCTCTCTCTCTCTCTCTCTCTCTCTCTCTCTCTCTCTCTCTCTTGATCCGTAAAGAAAAGTTATGTCCTGTCTGGAATGCACTGACCGAAGAAACGTTAGGTTGAGTGATTATAACCAGGGACTGCAGGTGTCCAGGCTTCTGTTGCGGGGAGGAGAGAGAGAGAGAGAGAGAGAGAGAGAGAGAGAGAGAGAGAGAGAGAGAGAGAGAGAGAGAGAGAGAGA
>CM035183.1:2656308-2671119 GCA_020233015.1 Callinectes sapidus | reverse complement strand
CAACTTGACCAGTGTCCCATAATCCACCAATCCACCACAGCTCCACATCACCTTTCCCACACTCTCACATTCCCCTTACCTTGCAACCCGTGCCCCTCATCTTAGTCTCCCAATCTCTCCCTCTCATCTTCCACCAGCGATCATTCTTTGGTATCCTTCTTCCTTCCCAGTCTAGCCAATGTGCCTCCTCTCCTCCTCTCCTCTCTACTTCGTGCCGTCATCCCCCTGCGCGACCCGCCCTCTACTTGGCCACTTGGTGCGACTTTGAGCGTCTGTTGGGCTTAAATCCTCTCTTTTCAGGTACAAGACTCATTTCATCTGATTATTTGCAAATCTGGCAGCCATTAAAGCGACAGCAGGATTTTGCCAAGAAGTCCCGCCGTGAGGTGCTATTGAGTGGAGGATTTTATTGGCAAGGATCAGGTTTAAAGGGGGGGGGAGGGGAATGATGTCACCCTCAGTCTTCGCATCAGTTCTATATCTGGCCGCTAGATGGCACTGTAGCCGTCTCCTTTTTCTGTCAAGGAGTAGTAGTTTTAAATGAGGACTCGTGTGTGTGTGTGTGTGTGTGTGTGTGTGTGTGTGTGTGCGTAAGAGCCAGGGTATACATAGAAGCATAAAATGAAGTATTAAAGCATTACTCTCCCATGGCACATCAGAGATCGTAACGTCAGCTGCAGAAAGAGACTCGCATAATGAAGAAAGCCTCACCGCGGCTCCTGGGGCGCCTCGGGGGACGGCGGGAACGAGCGTCGGTGGAGTTTTTATGGTGCTGATAAAACGATGATAATTCAGTGCGAGTTGAGTGAAAGAAATATTGGTGATAAGACGACAAATGGTAAGGCTAAAAGAGACCTTATTTTCTTATTTTGCAAGGAATATGTTTATGGTGAGGGGAGGGAAAAGGCAAATATATACATTAAAAGTTGGAATGTTGCGTAGGAGTGACGGATAATAAGGGAAAGATATGCTGTTGACTCTGCGCAGTTACACGATTTAAGTCTATCGATTAGAAACCCCAAGGCATAAAAGATAAAACAAATAGTTACGTATGTGAATGATCTCAGCAATTTCCTGAAGTGATAAAACAGATATCGGAAAACATGTTAGGCCATGCATATCATATCCAAAATTCTTATCACAGAAATTCTCAAAAGGAACTGACTATCTGAACTCTTGCAGACTGAACGCATACTTTGTTCAGCTGAGTTACAACACTGAGCTTAATCATCCACTGTCCTTCTATTTGGCCAAACATAATTGCATCACATTTTTGAGGCCAGGCATCACTAGCGAGTTGTAATCACATGAATTATTTCCTGCGTCTTGTGCTCTGAAACTTCCAGCCATGAAACCCAACACCAAATGCGCATTTTTCCTGGTTTTTGCAGCAGTTGTGGATTGTGTTAAGCTGCATCCTGGGAAGCGATGATCCCAAAGTGCCTGTGTTCGTCCAGTCTTGGAGGCGCTTAGCTCACATAAACCCTTTAAATGCAACACAATAAGAAAATAAAACTTTTTAGATTATAACTTCTTTTACCGTTAATAACAGGAAGAGTACGATGGTCTTCTAAAAAAAATTAATAATTTATAAACAACAATATCAATAAGAATTTTTCTTTAGAGTCTGTATTTCTTTCTAAATAATGATAAACGGAAAACCACAATGATAAAAGACCAAAGCTTCTATTCAAAACGAAATCAATCTCATATTTCCTCTTATGTGTGCAGAGACCAGTTTTTTTCCGGAATATTAGCAAGAAAGACCACATAAGCTAAAGGGTTAAGCTTCCATTCACTACTCGGGGTCACCAAGTGCATGACTCAACACGACAGACAGAAGGACTCACTCACACGCTGCACCAATCGATCATCTTCACCGAGTCTCTTCAGGCGATAACACAGCCTTTCGTGGTCACAGTCCTCTCTTCTCAACATCGCAAGTCTCTGCACTCTGCTTTGTGATGGATTTCACTCCAATATACACTAGTGGCTGATGAATATTAACAAGAGAATCAGACCCAAATCTGTGTAGTAGACCACGAATGACAGGTAGCCAGTGACCAATAGAGAGGAGGAGGAGCAGGAGGAGGAGGAGGAGAAGGAGGAGGAGGAGGAGGAGGAGGACGGATAAGAAAACCAGGGTAGGGAGGAGGAGAAGGGGGGAGGTGTAGGAGGAGAAGGAGGATGAGAAAAAAAGAAGAAACGTCACTTTTCAAAAAATCATTCACCCTCACAATTGGTGGTAATTTATCTCAGAGCTTTGATAATTAAAGCCACGAATTCACTTTGCTATCTTACTGTCAAGTATCATTGGAGGCGAGGTGACTCCTGCCTGCAGAACTCCATAAAGGGAAGGAAGCAGGAGGAGCAGAGGAGGAGCAGGAGGAGGAGGAGGTGGAGTAGGAGGATGAGCAGTAGGAGACCGGTCAAATAATTCAAAGGCACTACTCTTTTTACAATACTTCACAGGAGACAGAAACATACGTTAGAACATTGTTAAATTGTGAGGAGAACAAGGAGGCGGGCAGGTGTCAGCATCATTATCACATCTGACATCCATGAATTTATAACACCTGCTCACCGCGGTACTGAGATCCATGTTCTTAAACGCCTCCACGTCTTATCTCGATTACTTTTAACAGGCTGCACTGGAAGTTATTGGCGTCCTCAAGAGTGTTTCCTCGATTCTAGTGATAGTTTAATAAGAATTCTGTATCATTAACAAGAAGAAGAAAAAAAAAACACCTATAATGACCTCATAATTCATATTTGTGGTCTTGGAGAAACCCTTCTCTTGAAAATGTCTAAAGAATACATTGTGCTTCAGTTCTTGATACGCACTTGCCGAAAATAAGAGGTACCTACAGTATTTAGTTTCATGACTGATGTAGTAATCTACAAACTTAATGCCGATAAAACGCTGGTAATTTCAGCTTCTGTCATCCTCCATGTCACTTCACGCTCCACGTCTCCTCAGGTCTCATTTACACGTAGATACGCTGCCTTAGATTGTCTTTATATAAAAAAAACACACGAAGAGACTGACATTTATCTCCATTTACTGACATTTCCAATAACTACTTTTGCAACCCCACCACCGCCACCCTTGCTACTTGCTCTCATCACCTTCAAGCAACTGTCTTTAATCTTCCAATCTTCCGTGATTCTACTCCTCTTGCTATTATCTACCGCTACTTTCATGGTTACTGCTCTGCTGAACCTGCTAACCGCATGACTCTTCACGACGCCGAGCTACACAGGATACAAATGTTCCCCACAAAACCTTTCCTTTTCTGCCCATATCAGTATCATAAGAGTCAGGCAGTATCTTGATGGTCTTCATATACTTTCCTGTACTACAATTCCCTAGGGGACCACAAAACACTATCTTGTCATTGATCTTACTTTACTTCCTTCTAAAAGCGTCCTCTCTATTCATCTCCTTCAATGATAGACTTCAGAATTCTGTTTCTATTCTACCTTTTCTTCTGACAAGCTTCAATGCTTCAAAAGAGGAATATCAGGAACATTTAATCAGCTTAATTGGACATTTTCCCCTCATTTGTCTCTATTTTCCTTTACATTCTGTTGTAGATTATTCAAAGTGAGAAGGTGATGAAGTTTTTTCTTTATTTTTTGTGCCCGTTCTTAGCTTCCTTCAAAAAGTTAATACTATTTTTTCTATAACACTTAAAATAATTCGCTCTAGATAAGCTCCCAATGTAAAGTAAATTGATGTGGTAGATAATAAAACTGAGCATATATATATATTTTTTGTGGTAATGCTTCTACACTTATTATATTACCTTGTGTATTTACATATAATAGCGCTAAAAAAGAAAAAAAAAAAGAATAACACCACGTCCGTTTCTATTATAACTTCGGGTTTGTTGTACGTAACTGTATCATAATAAGCGTCATTTACATACTCGTAGTCATGAATGTGAATTAAAAAAGAACATACAAAACTATCTCATCATCATTATTTCATTCATTTTTATCTCCCCATTATTATTACTAACACCAAGATCCTTTTTTCCTTCCATTTTACATACACACACACATTTTTTTTCTTTCTCGAACTCCGCTACCACTTCTGTTTGCATTTATATTTCCTTTCCTTCTCACCAAATATACCATTCCACCTTGCTGTTATCCATTCAACACTAGTACGGTCCTATGAGCATCACGAGTCCCTTCTACCATAGCAGTACCAGTATTCCATTTCCCTCTTTCCCTTCTCTGTTCAAAACCTTTCTCTCAGTGTCTTTCTTCCCTTTATTCAAACCATAAGTGCCTTTCCCTTCCCTCCCAGTGCCAGTTATTTTTTTCTCCTCATATCAGTGACTTTAATACAATGCTTCTTTTTTCCTTACCCTCTCACTACCAGTCCTTCCTTCCTTCTCCCCGTCCCTATCAACACCTTATACTCCTATCCCCTCATCCCCTCATCACGCTCGACAGAATCTCATCTCCGACATAATCAGAGGCGACAAGCTACTTCTCCCAAGGGGCGAATTGTGGAGGGAGGCGGCGAAAGAATCTCTAGAATTTAATTTACATTTTATATTGTAGCTCACAGTGCGTTGGTGATGCAATGGAGAGGGTAGGAAGGAAGGAAGGGAGGGAGGGAAGGAGGGAAGGTGAGGGAGGAGGTAAATACACGCCATTATAAGCAGTCTAGGGAATCCAGTGGTGAAGGAAAGGAATCGAACACCACACGTATGATTACAGGATAGCAAAATGATGGAGTTATGTTTATGTGTGTGAGTTATTGTTAAAATTTGTGCGTGGGTTGTGGGTTTTGTATGTGGGTTTTGTAACTTTGTAACCACTCAAGAGAAGGTTTTCTTTACCGCATACACTTTTTTTTCACTTTTCTACAGTTTATTTATATTTTTACCTCTTCTGTTTTATGCAATCATTAAATAATATCTCATTGTTTACCTTCATATTCAGTAACTAGCAATGAAATGCCAGGCTGTGAAGATAGAGACTTATTTAAATGGAGGTCAATTGTTATGATTCCAACCAATTTTAACATAGCAATCTAACATATGAAGCTCTTTTGAACACCTTTCTTTAAAACATATACTTTTCAAACAAATATCTCTCTATATCAGCTCAATATTTTTCCATTATTCTCTTGCACACCATTCCCTGTCTTCTCTACATCTTCTAAACTCTTCCATATACATCCTCTTCTTCCCCTATTTCCTCATAGCTCCTTCACTTTCCCTCTCCCCTTTTGTACATGACTGGCAGAATAGAGAGAGAAAAAAAAAGGAAGAGAGAATGAGGAAGTAAAAACACAAAAAACAAAAAAAAAGTTCACGGAAGGGGGAGACTTGAACAATTTTCGCTAACAAGCTCCAGTAACTTCAACTAGTTCCCTTTTCCCTCACTCCCTCACTCCCTCACTCCCTCTCCACTCTCCCTTCGCTCCCTCCACCTCCGTGTCTATTCCCTTCATCAACATCCCCCTGAAAGACCATCGAGCGCTCAGTAGTCGTCTCGTAGGGTCGTTATGGGCGCGTTTCTCCGCTATTCGTAATTTGCTGGTCGTTAGAGGGATGGCAAACGTTGACACCACCTTCAGGAGATCCCAGTTGGATAGCTAAAACTTTACTTATTATTGCGAAGAGAGAGAGAGAGAGAGAGAGAGAGAGAGAGAGAGAGAGAGAGAGAGAGAGAGAGAGAGAGAGAGAGAGAGAGAGAGAGAGAGAGAGAGAGAGAGAGAGAGAGAGAGAGAGAGAGAGAGAGAGAGAGACTACGTAAGTGTAATAAATGAAAACAGGATGTAGCGCACTTTATTCATGCAATGAGTTAAAAAAAATAACAAAGTGGAAGAGATAGAGGAAGAGAAAGACGTGTAAATTGGTAGCTGGAAGGGAGAATAAAAAAGAAAAGACATAGGGTGATGGAGCGTTAGCAAAGAGAAGTGGATAGAAAGAAAAGAGGGAGAGAGAGAGAGAAGGAAGAATAAAAAGCCGCAAAATTAAGTGAGGAAGAAAGAAAAGAAATGAAATACAGAAACGAAAAAGAGGGAAAAAAATATTACAAAAAAGAGATAAAATAGTAGAGGAATAATCACAAACAAAAATGGGAAACAATACCCCTTCTAAAAAAAAAGTGGAAAGTAAAATTTTCTCACGGGAGAAAATAAAATAAAAAGAAAGTCAAAGGAAAATACAACTTTACCGCTTGTAGAATCACGTAAGAGTCATAACATGCTGAGATTACTGCCAATACGCTGAAAAAATAGGAACTTTACAAAAAAGAAAGAAACTTCAACACCCCAATTCATAAAAGAAATTACAAGACAGAATGTGAATTATTGAACAAGATGAAAATACACACACGGAAGAAAAAAAAGAAAAAAATACAGATATGAGTGTAATGACGATGATTGCAGGAGGAGAAGCAGAAGGAGGAGGAAGAGGAGGAAGAAGAGGAGGAGGAGGAAGAGGAAGAGGAAAAAGAAGCGAATGAAGAGAAAGAAGAGAAACAAAAAAAATAAAAAGAAAAAACCAGATGAGAGGTTGAATTTAATCGAAAAAAAGAACACAATGAAATACGGAGGAAAGGGAACGTGGGGAGATAAAAGACGGTAATAATGAGAAGGGAAGAATTGAGGCGAAGGAGGAGGAAGGGGAGGAAGAGGGAGAGGGGAGGAAGAGGGAGAGGGAAGGAGGAAAGATCGTCATCGGCATTAAACTTTCATGTTAACTCTCCCATCGGCTACAATATTTTCCAAGCCCAGCTCTCTTAAGTGCGCCCCCCCACTCTCTCTCTCTCTCTCTCTCTCTCTCTCTCTCTCTCTCTCTCTCTCTCTCTCTCTCTCGTTTGTTGTTAATTTTTCTTTACAAATTTCCTACTTTCTTCATTCCTTCATCACTTTCCTCGTTCAACACTACACTGTAAACTTTTATTGCACTATTCTATGTCTCGTTTCTTTTGCTCTTAATTTTATGTCCATTCATCTTTTTAATGTGTGTGATGAAGTTTCAGTTTCCTTTATAAATTCCTTATCTTCTTAATCTCTATAGCACTTTCCTCGTTCTACACTTCAATGCAAGTCATTTTTTTCACAAGTAATTTCTCTTGCTCTAAGTTTTATTTTCTTACAATTGTCTATCGTGGATTGTTTTTGGTAAGCGTTTTCTATTTATGCAATTCTACGTAAATACTTCGAGGAATGTAAAAATTAAGAAAAAATAGATATAGAACATAGATTGAATAATGAGGTATACTTCACTGTACATATATCCCAGAAAAAAATGTGCACGAAAGAAAAGAAATACACTGTACTCTCTTTCCTCTCATGTACGAATATGAAAAATTGAGATAGAACAGAAATAGAGCAACAAAATATACATTAAAGGGAAACACACAACTTTACATCCATCCCAGAAAAAAAAAGAAAAACAGGAAAGAAAAAAAATAATATACAGTACACACTCTCTCCTTCCATATAAATAAAAAAAAAATGGAATTACAACAGAAATAAAACAAGATATAAATTAAAGGGAAACACACATTACATTCATCCCAGAAAAACAAAAACACGTGAAACAAAAAACAATACACAATACACTCTACTCTTTCCTCCCATGTAAAGTAAGAAAAAACGTAAACACAGACTGAAAACAACCCTATGTACTGTACTACACCCTACATATATACAACTTAGAAAAAATAGAGGGTCAAGGGAAAAGAACAATACACTGTACGCCCTCCCCAACTATGTACACCTGCGAGGAAGGTGTACACGCGGCGGAAACAATCATGGAGGAGGGTCGAGGGAGGAGGGAGAGTCAGGAGGGGCGCGGCGGCACTTCAAGCCATCTGAGGTCCCGTGTGGATGAATTTTTAACCCAGGTTGGCCTCGTAAGGGTAACCCACCTTGCCGGGCGCCACCTCGGGACCAATAACCTCCCTACCTCCTCCTCCTGCTCCTCTCCCTCTCCCCCTCTCTCTCTCTCTCTCTCTCTCTCTCTCTCTCTCTCTCACGTTGCCTCCACCACACTGGCATCGCTCTTTCTTGTTTCCTTAGCCACATCTTCAGGTTTTTCTTTCTTTGCCACATTCTCAAGTTTGTCAGTCACATTTTTCTCTGGTGTGTGTGTGTGTGTGTGTGTGTGTGTGTGTGTGTGTGTGTGTGTGTGTGTGTGTGTGTGTGTGTGTGTGTGTGTGTGTGTGTGTGTGTGTGTGTGTGTGTGTGTGTGTGTATGTGTGTGACATCTTCCTTATTTTAATTTTGCTCCTTCTCTTCTTTCTATTTTTATTTTATCTTCTTTTATTGATCATTTGCTTCTGGTCTTCCTTTCTATTATCAATTTTTTTCTTTATATTCTATATTTTCCACATTCATGTTAGTATACAAAGAAGTTTTAGTCTCTCTCTCTCTCTCTCTCTCTCTCTCTCTCTCTCTCTCTCTCTCTCTCTCTCTCTCGTCTCTCTCTCTCTCTCTCTCTCTCTCTCTCTCTCTCTCTCTCTCTCTCTCTCTCTCTCTCTCTCTCTCTCTCTCTCTCTCTCTCTCTCCCTACGCAAGCCTACCTCATCAACATCTCAAATAAAAGCCAGCCTCTTGCTTCCCCTCCTTTCTTTCATTCCTTCCCTCCATCCTCCGCCTTAGCCCAGCCACAAATTATCTAAGTGGGTCCCTAGAGCGGCCGCCCCAGCCTGCCTCGTTTCCTGCCAGTCAATCCGCCATAAGCCACACCGTTGGCCAAATTTAATAAGTGCCCACCTGCCGCTCACCTGCCCTGGGAACTTTACCTGCCACGAAACACGAGGGGGAAAAAAATTCACTAGCGCGGAATAAAGTAAGATGGACATTGGAAGAGAGGAAACTGAATGTAAAATGTAAGGAAATGAAGGAGAAATAAGGATGAGGACCAGAAGAAGAGAAAAAGTGGGGAGTAATGGGCCGTGTTCATTTAAGTACAAACCAACAGACTGGGAAGGAAAGTGTCAAAGGAGGGAGTGAGCGAGGCATAACAAAGCGACTCCCCAGGTTTTGTTTAGAGGTTTTAAGCATCCCAAGGAGGCCACAAAGTTGGGCCAAGCACCTTCTCCACTCCCCTCTCCCCTCTCCCCCCCACGGACTCCTCCAACACCACTCAGGCAAAATGGACTCGACTGCAATGCGCGTCCCTGTCCACCTCGGAGGCCATTCGGGGGTTCCTCCTATTGGTTGTATTGGGTCGTTTGCTCCCGTCTGGGGTCGTCTGAGGTCGTTAGGGGTCATTTCAGGCGTTGGAAGTGGCGTGAGAGATGGAGGCTGGGGGCTCGGAACGTGGGAATGATGGGGTGACGCTGAGGGATCGCCAGGGAGTACAGGCCCCTCCCCTGGTGGAGCATGTGGCCCGCAGCGGAGCATCCCTCCCACAACACACTGGAAGGCTTTACCTGCACCAAAACAGGCTCTTCTGACCAAAGGAACGTACGTCTTTCTTACTAATACAACATTACCAAGGGGGGAGCAACAGCATATTTTACTGTCAGCGTCACCCGTCCACGTGCTAACCAGACACAACGTTGCTTAACCTCGCTGATCGGGGAAGTGGTGTATTCAACATACGTACACACACACACAGACGCACTCGCATCTCCCCCATTCGGACACCCTCTCTCGGGGCCATCACTCAGCTGAATGATCATTTTATAGACTCCCTCACCTGGCGGGCGGCGGATCCTGTCACCGAGTATTGAGCAAGGTAAAGCCGTCCGTGGTGAAGGTCCTTTGCTGTTGCTTTTTTGTGGTGACAGGGAAGATCGAACAAGGGACGTCAGCAGGGGCAAGGAAACGAGAGAGAGAGAGAGAGAGAGAGAGAGAGAGAGAGAGAGAGAGAGAGAGAGAGAGAGAGAGAGAGAGAGAGAGAGAGAGAGAGAGAGAGGAAAAAACTCAAGTAAACAAGGGAAGAGGAGGAGTAAAGTGTAGTATTCATTTATTTATTTATTTTTCTTTAAGACGAAGTTAATATGAAGAACACCTTATGAAACCTTATACCATATCATCACCATCCTTCCCCCCCCTCCCCCCCTCTCTCTCTCTCTCTCGACACCTCAAGGCAGCGGGATACTAACCACGCTAACTTTCCCTAACCACCGCTAACCATCCCGCCAACCACCGCGGACTCTGGGCTAAGTGGGGGTAACGAGGGCGGCGCATTTATCCCTCGCCCCATAACTCAACATTACACGGGATCAATACTGGGATAATAGCGTTTTGGGGGCGATTATTCTCCCCTTCTTGGTCTTTCTCGTGTGCATCTTAGGGTTGTTACTCCTTTACTGGGAGGCTGGGAAGGAGGAGGAGGAGGAGGAGGAGGAGGAGGAGGAGGAAACTTGTAGAAACAGGAAGAAAAGTATAACGTTGGATGTGAAAATGGATGAGAGAGAGAGAGAGAGAGAGAGAGAGAGAGAGAGAGAGAGAGAGAGAGAGAGAGAGAGAGAGAGAGAGAGAGAGAGAGTCAAACTGCAAAAAAAGAAAGAAAAAGATAGAAATGTAAAAATGAAGCAATACAGTTACAAGAAACGAACAACAACAACAATAAAAAGAAGACCAACATGAGGAAATAAGAAAATACGAAAAAAAAAAAAGTGACGAAGAGAAGAAGAGCTTAAGAAGAAGATATTTCCACACTTGCACTTTATACGTGTTTGTGAAGTCCTTGGCGAGAAATATTGGGCAAGGAGGCCGAGGAATATTAGGAAAACGGGAGAATACTGGACATGAATAAACAGGTTGTCTCCCTTCTTCAGGAACCCTTAAGGCGTCGTGGTAAAGCTGCAGAGACTGTGGAAGCGAGAGAATGAGAGAAAAAAAATGATCACAGGGTATTCTGCTCTGTGAAGACACCGCCCTTCCTACTCCTCCTCCTTCTCTTATTCCTCCTCCTCCTACTCCTTCTCCTCCTCGTCTTCCTCCTGCTGCTCCTGCTTCTTTCAACCCTTCCCTCTCCTCGTGGACGTTCCTACCAGCAGAACTGACGTCATAATGGCTCCCTGACCACCAATGAGAGCATTTGCGGACCATAATTTATGCAGCACGGACACCACACACCCTGCGGAGGGATACAGTAAATTCACTATATCTCTTCCTCATCTTAAGCACACTTGTCTTCCTGGTTATTCATATCGACGGAATACAACGCGCGAAAAATTCTGACTTTTGCCTTCTCTCTCTTTCTCTCTCTCTCTCTCCCCACTGTCTCAGAATCAAGTGAACTCGTATGGCGAAATGAACGGAATCACAGACGAATCATGCGGAGTTCCATGAAAAGACAAAGAAAGTAGTGTTTTTTTCCTGTTTTTCTCGTTTTTTTATTTACATGGGAATACAATGTGCTTATAATCCTGACTATTTTTCTCTCCCAACTATTTCGTAAACCTGTGAACTCGTATGGTCAAAATAAAAGAAACATTTTCGCCTCAAAATCACAGACAAGTCATGCACAGTTCCATGAAAAGACGAAGAAAGTATTTTTGTTTCTATTTTTATCGTTTTTGGCTTTCAAGAGAGCTTCGCAAACCCATGTCCGGAGCTTCGAGGCATTTAGGGTCACGTGCATTAAGGCTTCACGTCACCTGTGCGAAGATCAGGAAAAGATTTACAGTGGAGGAAGCCAAAGAGTGTGAGGTGGAGGAATGAGTGGAGTGGGTGGCGCGGCGGCTATTTGAGTGGATGTGCGAGGAACAGTGGAAGGGAATTCTGCGTTTGAAAGATTGTAAGGATATTTTGTGGGGGTCCCGTGGGAATGTAAGGGTTAAGGTTTACAATATCCCTTCTGGGTGAGGGAGTGAGGTGCGGCAATCTGATTAGCTATAATATTGGGTGGGGCGTGTAGCAAATCAATTCAATATAATTTTCTTGGTTTTCTTTGCCACGGATTACTGTTGAATTATTCTACTAAGTCCCTTGCTAACGCTCATTTATTCCATCAAAAGGCAGAGCTAAATTTTCTCTCCCTATCTATTAGTGTATTTGCCGACTACTTCATCTTTATCTAAGTGCAGAGCGAGCTAGTGTCAGGCTGTCTTCATGCTTGCTTTACACAGAGATTACCGCCTGCCGCCCTCACACCGTCTGCCACCCACCCTCCGGCCTTCCTCCCCACCCGCCGCCGCTCGCTTCACCTGACTGGTTGAGCTCTCCTTCTCTAGTCTTCCTGTTTCTTGTTTTCACCTTTCCTCATCTTCATATGCCTACATACGTCCGTGCTCTCATCCTCCACCTCCTTCCACCACTCCTCGTCTTCCTTAGCAATACAAAGCTAAGAAGCCCCGCGCAGCTCAGGGGACGGGACAGGCTAATGTTCCAGTCCCGCTGCTACATCAGGACAACTTCCCCTCCTCCCTCCTTCTCCTCCTCCTGGTCCTCCTCCTCCTCCTCCTCTTCCTCCTCTTGGCAATTGTTGGACCGGTTAAAATAATCGACACTTAATGATTCCCTCACGTTCTTTCCAAATAATCTGTCTTATTAGTTTTTTTCCTCTTCATCCTTTGCAACCTTCTCCGTCCTCAACACAAACAAGAAAGTGTTCGATGTTGTGTTTACGTCAGGTAGCGAGGCGAGGCGGGGCCGGCGTCGTGGGAACGCTCTTAGATACCATCGAATATTCGCCTATTAAGATCAAATTACTAAGCCGCCTAGGAATGTAAGAAGTGATCAGCTTGTGAGGATAAAGGGAATTAAAGTGACATGCTCGGTGGCAAAATAATGGCCGGCAAATAATGATTGGTTTTCCGCGTGTTAAGTTTTGTTCGTCCCTTCTTTACGTGGTGGAGGAGAGGGATATAGAGGACGAGGATGAGGAGAAGGAATAAGAGGAGGAATACAACGACGAGGAAGAGGTGGGTGACCAGTGGAGGAAGTGGTGGCGAAACTTGCTTGGTTCCGGATGTAGTGATTGAGGGTCAATTCAGTGTCAGCACCACCTGGTAAAAAGGGAACCAGCGATAACCTGAGTTTTTCGTCTCAACCAACAGCCTCACTCGCTCCGGAAGACAGTGAGTGAAAAACGCGACAATATGAAGACAGTCCTGCGACCGTCCCACTGCACCTGCTGCCCTGCCTGAGTGTTCCCTCCCCAACAAGCGTTCCGCCTCATCTTCCCGCCTCGATCTACACAAGAAAATGACAATAAAAAAAGGGCGCGAGCATAACTTTTACGTAAATTTCACTTCCCTGACTTCCGTGCTATCAAGAGTCAATTAAGAGTCTTGTGGTTGTGTGGGAACATAAAACAAACGCTGAATATACCATAAAAAGAAACGTTACAACAGACGAGAACACAGGAATGTGCAAAAATTCCCCAATAAACAAACGAACAAGGAAAACGAGTAAATGCAATGGAGGAAAACTTGGAGCATGAAAGGGAAATCTTAATGAAGGTTTATGAATTACACGATGCGATAAAACTCACGGGTAACGAGATGGACGATAAAAAAGTGCTAAGTGCTAATACAGTGACGGAGGTTTACTAACTGAGTGGGCAGAACAAGACTCTCCACTGGATTACACCTGCTGGGAGGTTAATCAATTGCATTCTGGCGCTGCAAAGATACTGAGAAGATCACGCCTTTACACTCAGGAGCGACGTTGAATAGCAGGGATAGAACACGGGCAGGTAATGACGGCAGGAACCCCCACGCGTCAATAGGGACTTGTGACGGTCGCGTGACGTGGCTTAGTCCCGGAGACCTAAGCCTCGTCCTCCCAGGTGGCAGCGAAGCGGGGCCGGACACTTTATCTACAGTAACATCAAGGCTGCACATCGTCCCTCGTCCTTTGCAGCGGTGATGCAACCCGACAAAGATGGCGAGGGAGGCCCGGGGTGTGTCTAGATAAGCGGCCACCCTCAGTCCCATCCCATCCCAAACCCAGGCACTCCCCAGCCCACTCTTTGTTGAGGGACCGACCTGCCCGCCGTGCTCCGTCACCACACATTAGAGGGCGGCCAGTAACGCGCTACTTCACCACACCCGCCGCCACGCCAGCACACGAGGGCCACGGGAGGAGTTAAGAAGGGGCACTGCGTTCAAGAATAGAAGAACAGAAGGAGGAGCAGAAGGAGGAAAGGAGGAGATAAGGACATCCATCTTCACCTCCTATCACACGCACACAAGAAAAAAATAAAAGAACAAGTGAACGAACAAGATGAAGACTGGAGCAATCATTAACAACTTATCTGATCTTTTTACCATGTCCTCTGCCTCAACCGGCCTGCCTGCGCCCCGCTCCTCCCTGCCTCTTACCTTTAGCCGTCCTGGGAGGCTGGAACACAACACAACACAACACGTACCTGCAACAAAAAAGAAAACGTAAACATTAGTGCCATCCAGAGAGAGAGAGAGAGAGAGAGAGAGAGAGAGAGAGAGAGAGAGAGAAAGTGCGCCCCGAGGTGAGTCGCTCAATCTCCATTACGAGGTTGGCATTTGTTGGTGACTGGCCTGGGAGTTGTACAGACCCAGAAGATTTATACTACGCAAGTACTCCTCCTCCTCCTCCTCCTCTTCGTCTTCCTCCTCCTCCTCCTCTTTCTCCCCTCCCCTCCCCTCCCCTCCCCTCACACCCCGGTCCTTCTGTCCCTTTTCCTCTCTAACCCTCCAGCTCTTTTTCCTGTTTCTCCTCCTATTTTCCCCTATCGTGTCTCCGCCATCTCCCCTCTCACCTCACTCCCCTCTCCCGGGCGCAATTACAACACACTGTACTGCTCTCCCCTCGTCCAACTTCACACGCTTCTCTCTCTCTCTCTCTCTCTCTCTCTCTCTCTCTCTCTCTCTCTCTCTCTCCTCGCT
>CM035183.1:2632383-2654198 GCA_020233015.1 Callinectes sapidus | reverse complement strand
GAGAGAGAGAGAGAGAGAGAGAGGGGGGGGGGGTGTTATGGGAAAGTACTATCAACTAAGTCCGCGTCAGCAGCAACACTAGTCGGCAATCCATCACGGCAGAGTAACCCTTCCCACTTCCCACCTGCGTCTCTCACAGGTGTGGCTCGGGGGATAAGACAAATAGACAAGTCAGACGAGTGGAAATAACTACCGAAGGAAAGAAGGAAAAAAAATATATATTCGTAACACATGAAAACACACACAAGTACAGAGAAAACAGCAGAAATTTATGTCCTATGCTGAAAAAAAATATGTGGAATGAGAAAGACAAGGTAACATAACGCAAGAAAAGATCCTGTCATTACCAGCAATTACTCGAGGCAAAGTAGGAGTCATCATCCACACAACCATTTGAGAGGAGCCTCGCCCCTGCACCACGAGGCAGCGAAGACCTCTCCCACGCTACCTAATGAGGAGGCTCCGGGCGGGGGTGCAGGGGCCAGGCAGACGCCGTGACCCAGCCTCCCACCTCGCTAATCTCTTTAGACACATTAGCGACGCAGCCAGCCAAGTCTTACCTCCGGGCGGCGCCGAGAAGCAGCGAGTGTGCGTGCATGTGGCTCACCATTCTTGCTGGTTTTGCTGTTCTTCCTTCTCTTTTGGTCTTGAGAAATTCTTCCTCTCACAAGTTTTATCTGCTTTGTTTCCAAGTCTATACCTTTGCTACTGTTACTTCTGGTACTTTTTTGTTGTCTTCTAGGACGTCACAACACAAACCACGCATAAATCGCTGATAATTTGAGAAGAAACGTGTAAATAGTTTTCTTTTTTCACAGGTACAAAATCTTTACAACATTAAATCACCGAGAAAAAAACAAAATTAAGACCAAGTTCTATCAGGCATGACGGACGAGGCGAGACGCGCGTGGACAAACACTCAGCAAAGTTAACACAAAACCGAATCACCGCAAAATTGATCCACCAGCTGCTACCGTCACTTGGTGAATGGCCACCTCACGACTACACGACCACTCGAGTCACTTCCATAACCCACCACGTGTTTCGTTGCCTACACGGTGGTTGTGACGCCAGGACACGCCCACAAGACTCCGCTCCGCCCCACTAAGAGAATCCAATATTTATTGCCTGCACAAAGAGAGCGTCACCTGTATGTACTCAACTCTGCTTACAGGTGTACTCTCTTAAACACGAGGTAAAAATGATGTTGCTTACAAAAAAAAAAAAAAAAAAAAAAAAATATATATATATATATATATATATATATATATATATATATATATATATATATATATATATATGTGTGTGTGTGTGTGTGTTAGAGTGAGAAAAGCGCAGAAATACCACTCGGTGTCTCTTATTTTGCACGCACCCACATCCACCAGAATTCTCCTTTACAGAAGTGTGGGTAGATAAAAACAAGTTCTGGTATAAAAGAAGAAAAAACCGCAAGTAGTAGGACATTACTTGGATACTATTAATTTTTAGCATTATCATTTTCTGAGGAACCGCATTTACATGAGTACTCTTTTACGCAAGTGTGTCTACTTAAAAACGATGTCCGCTATAAAAAATGTACACAAATCAAGAAAATACTAAAGAAATACTGCTTAGTGTCTTCTTTCACATGTCTTCTCTTATACAAACTAGTAGATAAACACGAAGCAAAAGCCAAACTCGCTATAAAAAAAATGCATCAAATTGAAAGAAAAGACGACATTGGTAGAACGAAATCTTTGATACTTTCTTCTTCTCAGCGATTGACATTCACTCTCCATTATGAAAAAAAAAAAAGTAAACGATACTGTACACACATAACAGCAAAAATCACACACTTCTTAACGCAATTTCGTATCAATAATCAATATACAATGATTTACATTTGTATTTCCAGAGACTTCAAATCCTGCCAAGAGAGAGAGAGAGAGAGAGAGAGAGAGAGAGAGAGAGAGAGAGAGAGAGAGAGAGAGAGAGAGAGAGAGAGAGAGAGAGAGAGAGAGAGAGGAGAGAGAGAAGGAGCGAGAGAGAGAGAGAATGCGTGTGTGTGTGTAACCAAATGATACTACACACACAGATATTATTCTTCATACCGAGGGTTAGACGTGAAAAATTGACAGGTAACCGGAAAATATTACACCAGGAAAGAAAACACATGAGGAACGAAACTGGTGCGTAAATAAACGAAAACACGAGATGATAAACAAAGTAATAACACTGGCAAAGAGGAACAAGAGAAGGAAGAGGAGGAAGAAGAGGAAAGGGGAAAGTGTGGAATAATGAGGTACAGGGATTAAGAAAGAGAGAGAAGGGGATGAAGATAGGATAAGGGGACAATTTAAGGGAGAGAGAGAGAGAGAGAGAGAGAGAGAGAGAGAGAGAGAGAGAGAGAGAGAGAGAGAGAGAGAGAGAGAGAGAGAGAGAGAGAGATAGTGGGCCCAAGGGAACACTATCACCCCTCCCCCTTGCATAAGGTTATGATACTACTTTTCTCCCTCTCCCTCTCTCCCTTCCCCAGCTCCCCTCAGTGACCCCATCATCCCCTCTCTCTCTCTCCCACTCTCTCTCTCTCTCTCCCCCAAAGCGAATAAAGACAAGGTTAACATTTGTCTCGTGGATTAACTGTACAATACATTCAAACATACATAAACATCCACGAAAATAGAGATCAGAACACGAAGGCCGTACAATATAGTCATCAGCCATCCACAGTCAGTCATCCATGCATCCATACACAAAAGAGGAGTAAATTACTGTTATTTTAAAAGATGAATGAATGTATGGATGGATGTGTGATTAATGTATGGAGATAATGGTCGACAGATGTGGTGGTATTAAAAGTTACGTATCCATCACGAGAGACACAGATGGATGAACGGTGAGGGCTTGTACTACACACACACACACACACACACACGCACTCACACACACACACACACACACTCACACACACACACACACACACACACACACACAATCAACACGTCGAAAGGTACAAAGACAGAAACAAATATCTGGCGCAAAACAAACAATACTAAGTCATTTACCATATATGATTACCAACCATTACGACAACTGACAGATTCCTTCCGGCAACTCATTTGTATTCTCTCTCTCTCTCTCTCTCTCTCTCTCTCTCTCTCTCTCTCTCTCTCTCTCTCTCTCTCTCTCTCTCTCTGTAAGGCCACCGTAACTGCCACTTCCATCACCAGTGTCTCGCCTCGGTCGGGTCAGAGTGAATGTTGAAGGTAAACGATGCTCCGAGCCGCCACTGACGCTCTGAGACGCCGACGACGCTTCGAGCCACTGCCTCGTCTGCCTACCCCAGACAACTTCCTCCTCCACTTCGTATCCTCGGGGGTGGTTCTCTCCCTGAGCGGATGACCAATGCCGGGCTGGACCACTGGGGGAGACAGCTCAGTGCCCTCAATGCTACCACACCTCCACCAAAGCTGACACACACACACACACACACACACACACTCTCTCTCTCTCTCTCTCTCTCTCTCTCTCTCTCTCTCTCTCTCTCTCTCTCTCTCTCTCTCTCTCTCTCTCTGCCATTATACATAGTTCTGTTTATCGCAGAAAAGTTGCTGTTGCTAACGTTGTAATCTGCATATTCATGGTTCCTGTCGGCCGGAAACCAGAGTTGCTGCTTGTGCTCTGAGAAACGAGAGAGAGAGAGAGAGAGAGAGAGAGAGAGAGAGAGAGAGAGAGAGAGAGAGAGAGAGAGAGAGAATAGCAATGGAGTTCTTTATCTGTTTAATTAAAGAAACGAACATTACGCAGCGTTGCCAGAGAAGACGATGCGAGGTCAAGTGGGGTCATTCCGCGTTGGTAATAATGGTGAATGTTAAGTTAAATGCTGCGCTAAGTACCTTGGAGGAGGAGGAGGAACAGGAGGAGGAGGAGGAGGAGGTAGTACGAGGAATCCAAGAAGAAAGATGAAAATTAGAAGAAAGAGAAAAAGAAGGAAACGAAGAGAAGGCAAATAAAAACAGCAACAAATGATACAGTGGTTGGTAATACAAGCAGACACTTAGGGAGCAATAACTGTTATCACAAGGAAACCTCACAGCGTAATACGACGTGAAGAACGAAGGAAAACACATTAGGAGAAAATATCGCAGACGGAAATTGTTCTTTAACTACGTATGGCAAGAAACTTTGTATATATATATTTATGTTTTGACCTTCTGTGTAACGCTGTTGGCATTTATGAAGTCTGTATGTGGTGTTTGTTGAGTGCAAGGAGTGTGGTGTGGTAAGAGAGGAATGTGGTGGTGGTGGTAGTTACTGGGTATGTTTGTTGCCTTGGTCTGTGGTGTGGTGTGGTGTGGTGCGTAAATGCTCTGTATTTAAAACATGAGTAACTATACGTACGTCCTTACAAACCCCTGTAGTACTAATTAGAACCTTTCCACTATACTGGAGTGCTTCAGAACATGATGATTTATGATGCGTAGTGTGAATGTTATAACTTTTTCTATAACGGGGAGTGATGACTAACCAAAAATTGTCACCATAATAACAAACTAGTTATAATCGATAACTACCTGCATCGGCTGTAGGTTTTAATTAACCGACACTGATAGCATATACCTGTTGGGTCACCAGGTGAAGGCAGGGTCGGCGACTCACTAGCAGGGTGAAGACAGGAAGAAGGTCTGTGAAGGTAATCTGGCAGATATTTGGGGCCAGAAGTAGACCTTCAACGGTAGCAGGGATTATGGTCGAGCGGTATACAATTTATATTATTTTTTTTTTCAGTTTGGTGGATAAGTACACTCCAGGTGTTGTGGCTTAAGTGTATAAAGTAATTAGATTGTACAATTTATACACACGAGTGAAGATAGGCGGGTCACTCAATGTTCTGACACGGCCTGGGAGTCTTTCACTAGTTTAGTCGCCACAAGATCACCGGAAAGAGTCACACGTAGAGTCACACACGTAGAATCACGGCACACACTTGTCCACGTCACGCCACCCAACTTAGATATGCCGTGCTGCACCCCAGCGGCGCGTAAGGCGTAGTGGTGGTGATGTTGCATGTAGTGACACATAAATTACTTACACATTTAAATATTGTGGTTAGTAAGGTGTGTTAGTTACTCAGGCGTCTTTTATTAAAGTGACTTAAGGTTATTGTAAGTAGTTTTAGTACTTGTCCAAGGTAAAGAGTACATTCTGTGATTTACTGTATGGCAACTTAGTCCGACGCGTCTCTGGTCCGACAGGACGGGTATCAGTCCTGTATGAGACGGGACGATACGTACAGACGATGCATACAATATACAGAATAAATTAGAATATACAAATATATCTCTGCCTAACTAGTGTGCCTTATATATATATATATATATATATATATATATTATATATATATATATATATATTACTATATATCCTACTATATATCTTATCTATATATTATATAATCTATCTATATAATATATTATATATATCTATATAATATATATATATATATATATATATATATATAGCCCGACGGAAAAAAAAATTACATCAGAGTTATTTAGTATATTGGAAAGAAAACCTCACATATAAAAACTATAAACAACGCACAATAATAAAGAAACCACATTACACGGAAGAAATAAGAAAAATCCCTCGCTGTAACAAAAACACACACAGCGATAAGGAAAACAATCTCGCAGACAAATAACTTCAACATTACCCTCGCCTTTTACCTTATCACTGAAATCCATCGCAATCTATGAACCGCACGCATAAAATCTAACCTCTGACAACAATCTGAGGCACACCATTCATTATCCGTGACGAATTGCAAGACCAGGAATGTTTCTTCCACGGCTAAGTAAAGTCTGCGGTCGCTGGAGGCTCGGAGGGAAGGAACGAACTGAGGAGCTGCGGGTTCTAAGGTCTTGCTGGTCATAATTAAGATATTCCAGCGAGGGGATGGGCGTGGCGTTAACGAGGAAGAGGAGGAGGAGGAGGAGGAGGAGGAGGAGGAAAAGGAGGAGGACGAGGACGAGGAGATGGGAGAGGAAGCAAGCAAGCAATGTGTGTGTGTGTGTGTGTGTGTGTGTGTGTGTGTGTGTGTGTGTGTGTGTGTGTGTGTGTGTCTAAGGCGTGCAATCATGAACAATAAACTGAGCTAACAAAAGAAGACGAATGCTCTACTCCCCCCCACTCCCCCACAAAAAAAAAGAAGCATATAGAAAGCAACAACCCGTGATAAAATGCTGACACACACACACACACACACACACACACACACACACACACACTAACCCAGGACCTTCACCAACACACCCTCAACACTCACTACAAGGCGCCTTCGAAAAAATAACAATAAAAATGTGAGACCCATGAATCAGCCCTTCCTGAGCAGCCAGTCGTGAAAAGCACATAATGGCAGATAACTGTTATTTACTGAAACTGCTCCATTATAAGGCAAAACGGAGAGGCGGACCGCTTCAACCTACGTACTTTGAGACAGACTGAGACTACACAGTGATGAGGGAGATGATACAGGTAGGACAGGTAAGGAAATTAAGAGTGATGGGAGTGATGGGTTGAGAAGGCGTTAAAGAGATAGATTCCTTCAACTACAGTGCTGAGAGAGAAATGGTGTATGTTACGAGGATAAGGAAAAGGAAAGGAGGGAAACTAAGTAAGCTAAGTAGGATAGGCTTAGTGACTTTTGATACAAGTGTGAAGAGGAAAGAAAGAGAGAAACTGCACAGTATCAATATTGCTTCCTTGAGGGACATCATTATCACAAGACACTACACTACACTCGCACACACACACACACACACACACACACACACACACACACACACACATACAGACACACAGGAAAGCAAGCAATGGAATCTACACAATTTATGAAAGATACTGAATCGTGTAAAAGATAATTCTCTGCTTTACGGCTTTTCCTGTCACTCAAGAAAGCAAACACAAACTCGGAGTCTCTTAATTTAAACACGGCGATAAAACACACACAAGGAAAATGCGTTTATAATAAAACAGGAATTACTTCCGTCAAAAATTTTTACGCTCGAGAAGAGAAGGAAAAAATTAGGAAGAGGAGAAGATATAATAAAATGAATAAGTGTCAAGAAGAAAATAGAGATAAGACGGGGGAGGATTCAGAGAAGGAGGAGGAAGAAAAGGGAGGGAAAATAGGAGGAGAAGAAGGAAGAGGAGGAGGAGGAGGAGGAGGAGGAGGAGGAGGAGGAGGAGGAGGAGGAGGAGGAGGAGGAGCAGGAGAAGGAGGAAGACAATTTTTTTTGACAATTACGTAAATGAAAGAATTATGATAAATCCTTGTAGTTACGTATAATGATTATGTAGTTATAATGATTATTTTGACCGTAATGATGAACCTAGTGGCAGTGGTGGTGGTGAATTAACATTAGTAAACGCTGCTGTTGATGTAGTCGTAGTAGTAGTAGTAGTAGTAGTAGTAGTAGTAGTAGTAGTAGTAGTAGTAGTAGTAGTAGTAGTAGTAGTAGTAGTAGTAGTAGTAGTTGTTGTTGTTGTTGTTGTTGTTGTTGTTGAGGTTGTAAATTATTGATGTACGTTTTTTTCTTATTTACCAATTTTCTTGTACCTATTTGGAAGAGACAAGAGCAATATTAATCTGTACTTTTATTTTAGATCATCCCTCACTGTCGAATTTCTCTCTGCCTTTTCCTGCAACTCTTTCCCCCTGTAGTAAATCATTCCATTTTTGACGTTTCCGCGCGCACAGCCAAGCAGCACAACAGCAGCTCCCCCGCCGCCCTGACGCTATGGCTGCCTCATGTTCCGCTTCTGGTCCCACTGCCGTCAGAACACATCCTTCTCCTCATAATTATAAGGGTGCGTTCTGTTTTATTGTTTATTGAGCTCTCTCCACCCCCCTCTCTCTCTCTCTATCTCTCTTTCTTACTTTCTTTCTGCCTTCGTCTGCATCAACAGTTACCTGAGTTCGCCGTCCCCAGGTGTGGGCCGCGCAGTGCCTCAGGTCCTCGTCTGTCCGGCGCAAGACCCTCGAGAACAATTAGTCAGGCAAGCATGGGAGCGGGGAACCAGCTTTACCAGGCGTGTCAGGGCGGCCAGGGAAGCTTTGCGGACTCCCACATCCTTCATGCAGATTTGCACCTCGTTATCATCATTCTCGCGAGGAAGATTAACGCATAATTACTGCGTCCGGAGTGAGGGAGGGCGAGGGTGAATAATCCAGCGGGCAGGACAGGTGGGTGACTGCTCCCTCTTCTCTCTCCATCCCCTCGGCTTCCCTTCCTTCCACCTCTAAGCTTTCCTAGCGTTACCTTTGATAATTACAGGCGAGCTGACAAGACAATCAGGGAGTTCTACGATTATAATTATGCTAATCCCGACCCTAAGAGCGCCACTCTCCTCCCCCTTTGCCGCCTCGCTGCTGACGGGCACGCCACCTCGGGACAAGACGAGACCCGTAGGCCAAGAAGCAGCGGCGGCGTCCGGTTCCTGTTCCTCCTTCAGTAGAGGAGAGTGGAGTCGGACTTATCTTTAGGAACGCTTCTTTCTCCTCCTCTGTTCTGACATTTCAAGAATCATTAAACCGTGTCGTTAGCCTTCTTGTTCGCTCGCTCCCTCGTTAACCACTCACCGGCGTTAATTATCACCGCTTGATAGTTTTTGTCAGTTATCTCCAATTATAGGGCAAAAAATCTTTCGCGGACATTCCCTCGTAACCGATGGGGCCAGAACCTGTGATTTGCAGCGTCTGTAATTGCACCGCCGTTCGCCAGATTATGACCAACTTCTCAGGGTCAGGGATGCAATCATATTCAATAACTCGAAGGGCACACTCTCCCGCGCCCCAATTCCTCGCGCTATCCCCAGATCAGCGATACCAGCGCCGTCAGGATATATGAAAAGGCCACCAGGATCTCCCCCAGCCCGCCCATTTTATCCTTATGCCCTTCACCTCCTTTTTTCTTCTTCCTCTTTCGCCTCATTCACACGGGCGGTTAAAAAATCTCAGCACGATCTTTAGTTCATATGGGAGAGAGGTTGATATAGATCGTGTTTTTTTTATTTTCATTTTTATTTTATTTAGTAGATAATTCTGGTGCATGTTTACGAGTGAGTGTTTACTCTACAAAAGAAAATTATCTTTGTGTGTCTTTCTGTGTGTCTCTCCGTCTCTTTTCATTATGCACGAATATGTTTGTTATTTTTCTGTCTTGTTTGTATGTAGCTAGAGTGTGAGTTTTATTTATTTTATTTCATCTTATTTATTTTCATTATCATTATTATTCTCTCTCTCTCTCTCTCTCTCTCTCTCTCTCTCTCTCTCTCTCTCTCTCTCTCTCTCTCTCTCTCTCTCTCTCTCTCTCTCTCTCTCTCTCTCTCTCTCTCAACAGTTACATAGCCAGCCGCTGCATCCTTTGCTCTATAAGGAACCAGACCGTGACGGGACCGGCTTTTTGAGAGTAGTGGGAGAGAACCAGGATGAGAAGTGTATCCCAGCCTGAGGGTGGCCCAGAACGCCTTGCAGAAACCAAAAGTTAATCTTACAGGAAAAGAGAAACGCTACATCAAAAAATAGGAAATATTACGTAATAGGAAACTAGGATTATTTCTTTTCTTAATAACAAAACGTTAAGGAGAAAGCATGGCCAGGCAAGAGTGTCCTAAAGTAAAGGTGGTGATCTGATAACAGTAAGACGTGAATGAGTGAATGGCAGCGCAGGAGAGGGTGCGAAGACCGTCATTAGTATGTGCTTGGGGTGTCGAGCGGACGTGGTACACCGGAGGAGAAGGCTTCCGGTGGTTACCTGTCGAGAGGAAGGTAAGAACGCCTTCCCTGGTCCTCACATATGTGTTCCTCCAGGGCATACATCAACAGCGCAGCCTTCCTTGCTCCTTCATGTTCTTTCCTTCCTTCCTTCAGATTTTTTTTATATTTTTTAATTTTTTATGATTGTTATCTGTTTCTCTTTTTACTGCTCATGGTTAGTAAAGTATCAATCCATCTATTCGTCTATCTATTTATCTATCTGTCTATCTGTTTACTTATCTGTTTGCCTACACCAGTTCATCCTCCTCACTACCGAAAGATTATCACACTCACAAAATTTCCTGTTTTATTTCTTTTTCGCTCTGTCTCATTCATTTATCACTTCCAACTAACTTTCAACATTTTCATTTCTTTTACTCTTATTCCACTACGCATCGTTACTCACATATGTATCCTAAAACCTACCAAAATGCATGCACTGTTCTCAAAAGTTTAATCAAGATCTTCAGGGTACAAGGCAAGGCATATAAAAAAGTCCTCTGTCCTCAGCGATCACATGACAAACTAATAAAAATGTAAAACAAGACAGAAAATAAAACCTAAACGCATTTGTCCCAGTAATAAACAAGTGAAGTCAGGAGCGTTTGTTAGGCGGACGCATCACCTTACATCGCTCAGCCTTCTCTGGAGTGTCGCTCGTTACTGCCGCCTTCTTCCCACACGTGCCTCTCAGCCTTCATCTCACTCTGCATTCAACAAGTCATTCAACCATCCCCGTCACTCTGTCGCCCATAATATCCAGCCTACTCATTGAAAAGTAAAATAATGGAGAGATTCCTAGTGAGCAGAGGTCCTTTACAATACAAACTCTCACCTCTCCCTTGCTATTCAGTGTCTCTCCCCTCCTCTGTATCCTTGTCTCCTTGCCTATTGTTCCGCTCCCTTATCCTCCACACTACCTTGTCAGTATAGGCCTCCTCCCTTCACCCCTGCAGCCCTGCCCCCCTCCCGTCCCTCTTTTCACTGACCTTACAAGCCGTCACATTGTCTAAGCCAATTATCACCTGTATTGTGCCCCGGCAGATACAGGACCTCCCCTCGACCCATTCTCCCGTCCAAGGTGTCTCCCGCTGTCCATCTCCGTCGTCCTTACTGTCCGCTTCTGTCTATTCTACCGCCTGTTATGCCCCGCTGGACATTTCTCTCAGTCTCCCCCAGCCTGGGTGTTATATCAATCCTGGTGGGTGTTTGTGCGTGTTTTTTTGTTTGTTTATGTGAGCTGGGTGTGTGCTGCTACCCTTTTCCATGTGTCGATCGTTTTACTATTACGCAATCCCTATTTCTACTTATTTTTGTCGTTCGTATTCGCTATATTCGCTAACTTAACTGTATTTTTGTGTTGGAGTGAAAGGAGGTCTCTCTCTTCTTATTTCCTCCAGGTTTAGTTAGCGAGTAAGAAAATGTGAGGCACCGGCTAGAGATGGGCCCTCACTCCTTGTTCTTTTGTTTATTCCGATGCTTGCTTTCCTTGGATAAATAGTTTTTGTTATTGTTTGTTTGTTCATTCACTTCCATTCTTCGTCTTCTCTTTCTTTTCCTTTTCTTCTCTTTCTTTCTTCTCTCTTCTCTCTTCTCTCTCTCTCTCTCTCTCTCTCTCTCTCTCTCTCTCTCTCTCTCTCTCTCTCTCTCTCTCTCTCTCTCTCTCTCTCTCACACACACACACACACACACATATGCATTTTTTTTCATCATCTTTGTTCTTCGACTACATAAATCTTTCTTACATGTCTTCCTTAATTGTTCATCCTCTTTTCTTCTTTCCTTCGACTCCAACTTCGTCTCTCTCTGATTTATGGCTTCATCACTGCCTCTCTTTAGTCTAGTTCTTGCAAGATTAGATGGAGGTAAAAACATCAAAAGTGAAAGGGCTGGAATTAGGAGCAAATATATGACGAGGGTTATGTTTGATGCAGAACGAGATAACATGAATGAAAATATGAAGTGATGAAAACATTATTGCACCCTCAACAAAACACTAAACGTCCACTTAATATGCAATTACCTCTCAACCAAGTGCAATGTTGAGAAAAAAAGACGAGAAAAACATCGTCGCTTTACTGTTTGTACAATTATTTTTTTCTAATAATAATAATGATAATAATAATAACAATGACTACAAAGATAATAGTTTTAAATAACAAATAGTTTTATACATATAACATCCTTGTAATCTTCCTTGTCTTCCAACATTTACACTTAACTACTGTTTATTTTCTATTTCCTTTACATCTTTCTATATGAACCAGACGCCAAATACAATGAAAAAGAAATCGTGACCATTGAAGTTATTTTTTTTCTCAAGATCTGGTGTTTCAATGAGGAGGAGGAGGAGGAGGAGGAGGAGGAACAGAAAGAGTAGGAGGAGAGCAGGACGCCACGGTAATGACAAGTTCTGGTCTCATGAGAAACGAAGGACAAGACACACCAGCCACTGTCGCTCGTTCTTGGAGGTCCTGTCGGTCAGTGACTCACTAGGGGGACGCGGCAAATAACAGCGTAGCGAGGGAGTTGAGGGATCCAGGCGGGGAAAAAAGAAGTGAGGAAGGAAGGAGGAGGATTAGCGAGTGGGAGAAAGAAAGAGAAGGAGAGATGAACAAACCACCTCCAACACCCGAAAAAGTAGATTATGGCCATGGAAGAAGTAGGCGCTGGTTGAGGCTGGTGAAGGTTTAACGAGCTGTTTAGGGTCTTGTCGCCCGCCCCTTCCTCTCATCGACTGAGGGTTCCTTAATTATTATTTACCTAATGTCTAATACAAGTATATTTATGCCAAATTGCTACCGGTGGCTTCCAGATCCCCGCCTCGAGACCCGCCGCAAATAGGTAGGTTCTGGTTCATAATGAGGCAATATGACGCTAATTACACGCCCAGCCACTATTACCTCTGGTGGCGGACACTCACGACCATTAGTCAAGAGGAGCAGTGAGAGGGAGGGAGATTAATGGCTGTTTGCCGGGTTATCAAGGCTGGCTGGATGACTGGTGATGGTGGTGGTGGTGGTGGTGGTGGCGGTACAGGTGGTGGTTGTGGTGGTGGTGGTGGTAATGGTGGTGGTGGTGGTAGTAGATGTTCGCGCGTGCATACAAGCAGGCACGCACGTAGGCACACACACACACACACACACACACACACACACACACACACATTCTCTCTCTCTCTCTCTCTCTCTCTCTCTCTCTCTCTCTCTCTCTCTCTCTCTCTCTCTCTCTCTCTCTCTCTCTCTCTCTCTCTCTCTCCACTAGTTAACATAATAAAAGTGTGATGGACCTTACGCCCTTTTTTCATTCACGCCGAGAATTTAAGAGCACAATAAATCGCCAAATTGCACTTTAGGAATATTCGTCATAATGAAAATATTATTCTATAAAAGCACATTTCCTCACTGCCGCCTCGGGAGATTCCTTCTGGATATAATCGCTGGCTATCCTTCATATCAGCCGTCTGAATCTACCATTACGAGCTCCTACTGTTGTTTTCAGGCAAGGGAGCAAGAGGAACAGGAGGAGGAGGAGGAGGAGGAGGAGGAGGAGGAGGAGGAGGAGGAGGAGGAGGAGGAGGAGGAGATGTCCTGACCATCAGACTCATGTACAGCAGCAGGCGAAGGATACACAATTATTATCCTGCGCGAGGTTATTCATGTGGTATTATAAGCTACAAGGAAGTGTGTCTGGATTCCCTTCGTTTTGGCCTCAAGTAATGGTAGCGTTTATCGGTGGAAAAAGAGAGAGAGAAAGAGAAAACGAGAGAGAGAGAGAGAAAAAAAAAAAAAATCAACGAATTTACACGATTGGCGGTGATGGTCATTAAGAGGCAATTAGTAGTGTGCACTTATGATAATCCCTCAATTCGCAGTAATCTTAGTACAGTAAATAATAAATAATGCCGCGGTGCATTGCTATCATCAGTCCCTTGATGCACGGCTGCGTCTCACGTCATCACGCCGCCCAGACTCCCGCGTCGAGGTCATTCATTGCAGCGACTGGCGTTCCTGAGTGTCTAAGGAAGGGTGAGTACGCACCAAGGGCTTCTATTCAGAGACGCCTCGCCCTCTCTCTACCACTATGTCCAAGGCCAGCGGTAATTAGTCGACTTCCAGCAGATAGTGTTTACCTTATAAATGCAGAAATCTTCTTTATCTGTTAGTAAAACAGTAGAAAAGCGCTCATAAAATTCTTAGTCACTGTAAGCAGAACCTCTTGAAGTCATGAAGGTGCAGCCATAAATGTTTTATAATATGGACCAATGATAGACGAGGTGTGGGGTGGACCCACTAACACCACGGCCAGCCAGGTGACCAGGTGGCGAGGGTCAAGGATAAGGAGATAAGAGTGATAAAGGATGTAGGCGTGAGATGCATGGCATGCGTAGCGGCGAGGAAGGATGATACGCAAAGTTGAGCAGAAAAAGTGGTGGTGATGAAGCGTAATGATATGAATCTATGACTTAGATAGATATGCTAGGAAAATTTTAAAAGTTATTATTGTTCGGAAAAGAAAAATATTATGAAAGATATACAAAAAATAGATTAGAAAAATACGAAAGATAGAAAAGTAATGAATTAGATCTAAGAGAGAAGGCTAATAAAAGAACAGTTGATATAAATGAGATGATCTGCTCATTAATTTCAGGTGCAGTGCAGGGGGGGGTCCAAGACCCTCACTACAGCGCGCGACTTACCAACCCGCACTGATGGACGGAGTGATGAGGCGGTGCCATGTGACCATAGTTTACAAAATGACAAGAGATTTTTAGTTTGGTACTGAAAATCCTTAACAAGTTCATCCAAAACTATACATTACGCACACAATACATAAAAACATTCTGTAATTGAGTTAGGAGAGAAGAAATACAAGTAGACAACATTCAAGATATCATCAAACTTTACCTTCACCTTACCAGCACGAACTTTTAGCCAGCAAGCAAGAAGCACTACAGAAACTACAGAAAACTCACTCGGCAGCACTACGCTACCCAGCAAGCGAGACGACGGTAGATAAATACAGTTAGACAACACGCAGAATTTCATTTCATTTCAGCTTCACGTCGCCAGCACGCACTTTGAAGCAACAAGCAACAAACACAGAGGGACGTAAATCTACGCATGTACATCACGACTAAACATCCCCGTAAGGTGGAAGAGACATGCAAATAATACGAATTTTACGACACTTTTAGCACAACACTGCAATTTTCAATCCTCTTATCAGCGCCAAGCGGGTGTTACTGCTCGCTGCCGACACGACCCCACCATCACGACCCAGCCAGGCAGGACCAACTGGGAGACACTGCAGATAATCCCGCTACACTGCGCAGGACCGAGTGTCGCTGCTCTGCTCAAGGACGATTATTAGCCGTTCGAATGACGTATAAATGAGGGTGAGCAGGAAGAAATGAGGGTGACGAGAGAAGAGTGAGAACGATAGTCAGTAGATATATGGATCAGAAGGGAGGAACAGAGGAAGAGGGAGAATTGAGGCTAACAATGAGAGTGAGATAATGAGGGAAAATGAAGGTGTAGAAGATAGGAGAAGAAAAAAGTGTTAGTGAGTAAGGAAAGTATAAAAGGGTTAGGCATAATAAAGAAAAGGAAATAGGTGTGTGAAAAGGAAACTAATAGGATTAAGTCTAGCAAAACGAGCCACGGCAGACTACGAAAAGAAATTGTAATCCGCGGGTGCATTGAAATCACACACACACACGCACACACGCACACACACACACACACACACACACACACACACACACACACACACACACACACACACACATCCTTTCAGCCTCCCAAGAAACGGTTCCACAAGACTGGCGACGAACAACCGAACGCAAATGGAGAAAAAATACAATAAATAGAGAAACACGGTAATTTCAGTGAGAGAGAGAGAGAGAGAGAGAGAGAGAGAGAGAGAGAGAGAGAGAGAGAGAGAGAGAGAGAGAGAGAGAGAGAGAGAAACCCTAACATTACCTTAAAAAATGGGGAAAAAAGAATCTTGACTTTCACAATTTTCAGTATGTTGGCTATCACCACACGGGCGGGCTGACCCTTACCATTCAACCCTCACTTAGGTAATAGAAACTTCAAAAGACACACTGGAGGAGGAGTCATCATCCTCACACACACACACACACACACACACACACACACACACACACACACACACACACATGAATAAAGAAAGGTAAGCTAATAGATTCATACACCCTTAATCTTCACTCAGCTTCCTTGACCACACTACTACTTTGACTTAACCAAAACCAGTCTGTGGAAACCCTTGCACCTCCTACCTGACGGGGCGCACCGGGTGAGGGGCGCAGCGGGCGAGGCAGGCCAGATATGACGAGTGTCCTGCGAGAATAACACAGCCTGCCTCCAATGCCCTACAGACGGCGGCCTTTGTTTCCAAATTTTCTCATTAAGGCGAGGCGCGGCGGTCCATTCACGGCCTCCATGACTCGCTACGGCTGAGACAAAACACAAAACTCGCCACAAAAAAGCGAAATATAAAAAATATCCGCTAGTGAGGTGAGAGGGAGGGACGAAGGGAGGGAGAAATGGGAGGAGAGGGAGGGGGAGGTGGCCGCTGGGCGTGGGGTGACAGTGCAGGATGACGTCCCATTAGAGCACAGTTTATGGCCTGGTCCTCCTCCCCCGGCGACGAGACAACTAAGTATTTATTGCTCACTCGGCCTACTTGCACGTGAATCACTCCCGTGTTCCCTGTTGCGGGTTTCAGTCCCAGCCACTCGTCACCCACTGCAGGTAAGGAGCAGCCCCGTGTTACCTGCTTATACAGTGTTACCTGGCCGACTGTAATGGATGACAGTGCACGCCCGTAATGTTGTGGGATGGTGTGCACGCTCGCGACACCTGCACACACACACACACACACACACACACACACATACACACACACACACACACACACATGATACCTGCTACAGTGAGTTTATATATTTATGTATTCGATTCTAATCTTCGTGTTTTTCTTTATATTCTACTGTCCCTTTAGCTAAGACTTCACCATCAGCTCGCCATTCTCACACATCTATGCTCACCAAACTAATCTTACGCCTTGACCATTCCCGCCCTTCCTTTCCCTTCATTTCTTCCCTCCCTCGAGTTCTCCTTAATCCAAGTGTCCGGCAGTCCAGAAGGCGATGACACAAGGCGAAAATCTATGGAACATGTTAAGGGAGGTTCATCCATCACCAGGACTCGAGCAGATGCGATTTTTTCCCCCTTCAAGACAAGATGATGGAGATTATTTCAGGTGGATTTCCGTGGCAACCTGTCATTACCTCACGTCCCCCCGCGACCCACATGACGCTGCACTCGCCCTTGCAATTACACTCATGTACACACTTGCCCATGTCGCCATACGCACTCCTTAATACTGTTCTGCCCATTTTGTTCCTTCACAGCCACAGAAAATGGTTAAGTTATGAAATTTTAGGCCTTGGGTGAAGTAAGAGAGAGAGAGAGAGAGAGAGAGAGAGAGAGAGAGAGAGAGAGAGAGAGAGAGAGAGAGAGAGAGGATTATATGCTTGCTTGTATGCCTTTCGTTCACTTCGTCACACTTGAAAGGACAAAAAACATTCATACTTATGCTCTCTTTTTCTCACTCCCTCACCTGGCGGGACAGCAACAGCGCGCAGGACCACACCTTCCCTATCCCAGCACTGACTCTCCTTTGAGGGGAAACTCGGATTAACCCCCCCTTCCTTTCCTCTCTGTCTCTCTGTCTCTCTCTGTCTGTCTCTGTCTCTGTCTGTCTGTCTCTCTCTCTCTCTCTCTCTCTCTCTCTCTCTCTCTCTCTCTCTCTCTCTCTCTCTCTCTCTCTCTCTCTCTCTCTCTCTCTCTCTCTCTCTCTCTCTCTCTCTCTCTCTCTCTCACGCCGCTTGTTGCCTCCACCTCTCTAATTAACCTCTTGTCTTCCTTGCTGCCCCGGACGATTACTGCAGCTTTCCTTTATAACTTACACAACAGAACACTGATCGTCTCCCGGACACGCTTGAGCTTTGGCCGCCTCGTGGGTGAGTATCTTTAAGTCTATCGTATTAGCGTCAAGCCATGACGAAGTAATTATAAGCAAAAGGGAATTTCGAGAGGAAGGTAAGGGGGACGTGACAGTCTATAATAACTGATTGCTAGTTAGGCGGACACTGCCAGAGAGACTGACGGATTAATAGACAAACCGACGGACACAGCCGGACAGTCAGACAGATATCTTATTAGCGGCATAGAAAGACTCGCACAGACGGACGCGGTGTGTGTTTAGCAAAGGGTAAGAGTCAATGAAACAGACGCACGGACGAGAGGGAATACCAAAGTAAACACTGACGCAAGAGATCTAAAAAAGAAAGAAAAATCCTCCCCCCAAAATACGAAGAAAACAGTCTTCGCCGATAAAACTGAGTGA
Source organism: Callinectes sapidus (assembly GCA_020233015.1). NCBI lineage: Eukaryota > Metazoa > Arthropoda > Malacostraca > Decapoda > Portunidae > Callinectes > Callinectes sapidus. The sequence continues at coordinate 2,635,960 of CM035183.1, read as the reverse complement.
CGGATTAATGTGCTTGAGAAACCTACACGAACTCTAAGGCCACCGTGTTTTAGGCCTTCCATTGTTCAGCTAAAGGTGCAGCCCAACCAGCCCTTCCTTGACGATCTCTCCGCGCCACCCAGCAGGCGCCTTACTGTACCTGGACTGACCAACACAAGAAATGTCGTCACCTTCTCACCTCCATAAGTCGACGTGCATACGGCGATGAATAAAAGGAAGAAGGAAAAATTGATGTCGGTAACCTCTTGTGGGGAAACAATTAAGCAAACTGCAGATTTAGCGCGCAACATCCTCATTTGCAGAGTGACCAACCGCTTAACATTTTTGCCACAGGATGCCCGCATGGCGCGGCGCGCGGCGCGGCACAGCAGTTAATAATGGCCACTATAAAAGGAGAGCGCAGAACCTAGCGAAAATCAGGCGGGCTTCCAGTGATTACTGAGGAATGCTGCCAATCTATCAGCTGTTCCTCCAACAAAGCCGGGCGACCACGCCACCAACATGAAATATTGTCAAGATGTGTTGCCGTAAGGGTCTCACATTAGCTGGTAATGAGACTGGCAGCGACCGAACACCGCTCCCTCGCCGCCCACAGCCACCCGTCGGCGGGACTCCGTCGTCCCTCCTGCTGTAACGGAGGGTGACGCCGCCTAACTGCCTGATGACCACAAGTAACTGTTTGGTGTGGGATGCGGTTCGCTGCGATCCTGTCACGTCACAACACAGGCGGAAAGGCTGCCTACTGACCCCCCACACCCACTCCAGTAGGAAAGCCCTTGAATAATCTTCGGGATGGAGACTTATCCTGGATCTTGTTGCCAGATGCTGAGGGAAGGACAACCGCGAATTTTCGAGTTAAGGTCTTGAGGGATGAGAGAGTGTGAAAGTATAGGGAGTACTTTTGGTGGGGAATGAAAAAAATAGAAGAAAGAGGGAGAGGAAGAGGAATAAAGTACAGTGGTGGAAGGTGCGACACCACAGTTGTTGGTGGGAATCAGTGTACACATGGTCGCTGGTATTGGAGAGTTTGCGGTCACATTCCCCGTTTCGTCACATGGAAACACTTGCTTCAGCAGTGACTGAGCGACCCTCCCCTCTGCCTTTCACGCTTTACTTTTCCCTATATGGTGAATATTTTGAGACTCGCACTACGTCACTTGTATGCAATTAACCATTGTCTTTTATGAAGGATCCGTATATGTTAAACATGACAAAGACAACAGTAAAGGGAAATGCATTTTAACTTCTTTTTTCCAATAAAAATATTTTTCTTTTTTTCATATCTATTTTCCACAAAAAAATATCTTTTTTCACTTTCCTCTTCCGCAATATATTTATTTCCTCTTCTACACAACGTTTACTAATATAAAAAACATCGTTTTCCTCAAGAGCGTTTTTTCAAACATCTTTGATCCCTTTCTCCTTCTCCATTGCATCTCTCCCTCCTCCACGTCTACCTTTCCACAAAATCTACCTCCCCTTCCACACCTCGTCTCCCTTCCACGCCGCCCCTTCCTGCTGTGCTTACGTCAGATCCCCGGGGGCGTCAGTCTCCAGGAAGCGAGACAAAATTGCCGGGAATTCGCTGAGGGTGACGGTAAACAGAGGAGCATTAGCCCCCACGTCCCCAGCCACGCATATAAGGTTTTCGGAAAGTGCTTTGTCGGCCAAGCTAATCGCGGTAATTCGTTCCCCACCATATTTTTTTCTGAACACGCTTTCCTCAGAAGGAGTGTTTTAAGTGATAGTTAACGGCGACGTCTCGTTAACATCCTTCATGCGTCATGCGCCAGGGTGCAGGAGTGGGAGAGCGGGCGTCCGCCAGGACGGGCTGCAGGGAAGGCAATAAAGTGACGAGCCACGGGCCATCCCTCACGCCGGCGAGCAACACGGGGAGTGCCGCCCGGCCTCAGCCAAGCACAAGGTTTCCCCGCATTTAGTGGTACCCCCTGAACCTCCGAACCCCAAGCGAGACGGAACTTAAGTGAAAGAAATAACACTTATGTTGCACTCTCCCTCATTGGCCGCCGCGGGGTGATGCACTCCGCTCCTTACTACACACAACGAGTCACATCTTTCTGTGTTTGCACGAGAAAATATGGTTTTGCTGCTGCACCAGGGGAAGGAGGCACGACTTGAGATAAATACACCAAGTAATATCTCAAAAAGTAAAAATGTAACACTATGAAGAGGGGAAAACAATGGTGGAAAAGGGGAAAACAGTCATGATGGGCCCGTGAATGGCAGGAAAGATAAAATGTCTGCGAGGCACATCCTGCAGCAAGAGCAAAGGGCCGTCTCCTGTAGCCTTGGGTTCCCAGCCTCTCATCTGTCATCCCGCCCAGCCTCCCAGCCCCTCCTCACCTCCAGCAAGGCCTCCACAACCTCCCGCCTGGCATTCCTCCTCCATCTCTCCCACCTCACTCACTCTCCTCTGACTACTTTTGTATCACTTAACTCATTTAATCCATCTTTCTTATTCCCGCGTCGTGTCTTTCCCCAACATTTGTATACACTTTCACGCGCGCCTCGTGATATGTTAAACGTGAACCCGCTAGGCTAGCATTCCCTGTCTCAGCTTTCCCCAACCTCCTGGACACTCTCCTGTACCTCTACCTCCTTCATTCTGCCTCCCCCTACACTCGTAAATCATTCTGTGTGTCCTATTTCCATCCCTATCCTTCAATCATCCACGTAATCCTCTTGGTGTGTCCCTCCATCCCTCCTCCCCTCACCCTCCTGCTGCCTGCCTCCCACATCTGGCCAAATCTTGAGTTCCTTCGCGCCGCCTCCCAGAGTTCATTAAGGAGGCTTTACTCTCATTCAGCTCCTCGCCGCCCCATCCATTACTAAGTCACGCCGCGGCTTCTCCACACTGACGGAGGAGGGGAGGGAGGCAGGGGAGGTAGGAGGTGGAAAAGAGTGGATGATACGCAAGAAATAAGCTCGAGGATAATGAGGAGTGTAGTATAAACGCGTACAGGGGAAAGAGAGGAGGGAGAAATATGTAAGGGAGGTGAAGGAGTGATATGAATGAAGCTCGTGACGATAAGTGTAAGTCTATTTACATGTAGGTGTTCCTTATAGATCGCATGTCCAAGAAATTTTTAAGACACTAACGCAAGGTAAAAGCTTGAGGAAATGTTAAGGAATGAATGTATGTAAGAAACTATATACGTAAATACAAAGAGTATAGTGAAGAAAGACAAGAAATGACGTGAAAACAGGTTCTCTTATCGAGACATGAGCGTTATATCACCCTACTTACGCGCATACACACACACACACACACACACACACACACACACACACACACACACACACACACACGCACACACAAGGTTGTCACTCTCCATTAATTTCAGGCTTCGTGTGGGCACTTTTCGTAGGTGTTATATGAGGTGTCCCTACCACAAAATAAGGCGATAAGAGACATTGAGGAAAGACAGGAATGATTATAAACGATAACAAGTAAGATAGAAGACGAGAGAGAGAGAGAGAGAGAGAGAGAGAGAGAGAGAGAGAGAGAGAGAGAGAGAGAGAGAGAGAGAGAGAGAGAGAGAAAAAAAAAACAACA
>CM035183.1:2621225-2631275 GCA_020233015.1 Callinectes sapidus | reverse complement strand
TCTCTCTCTCTCTCTCTCTCTCTCTCTCTCTCTCTCTCTCTCTCTCTCTCTCTCTCTCTCTCTCTCTCTCTCTCTCTCTCGCCCCATTTAGATATCAAACGTTTGCAATTATATCCAATTTTGACCGGCTTGCGGCACGACAGGTTCTCTCAACGGCAAGACGGATGGGACAGCCTTCTTAGATAAAAACAATTTCCTGCGCCCCTCACCACCCTCGCTGAAACAAGTGAATAGCGAGACACAATTAGTAGAAGACCCACTATGTCCCTGCCTGGCTAAGATCCCGGCTGTAGAAATCCACGTTTAGTTCTGGCTACGTTTTGGCTACTGTATACAGGGAAAGGTAGAGGAGAATAGGAAAAGAAGGGATAGACAGACGGTAGAAAGTCCCACTACTACTGTTTTTGCTTTGTTGTGCCTTTGCTATGCTCATGTGCGTGCGTTGAGTGTGTTTGAATGGTCAGGACTAGTTTGGGCAGCGGTTGACAGATGGCGTGTTCTGTGGCCAATTTGATGCGGAGTTACAGGAGTGTTTTGGAGCAGCCGATCATCAGTGGGCGGCAATTTGGAAGGTGTAAGTGGATTTTGTCGAATAGTGAGAAGTGGCAGTGTGGATATTACTGAGAGGGCGGGTGTGGCGCCTGCACGGTGGGGCCAGATATAGATTTGAGGTGGTTCATAGTGGTGTTGTGGGGATGATGTGGCGAGATTATCGGTGGTCGCTGATAATGGAGGTGTGTTAGGACGTGTTTGTTCATAATCGGCATTTTTTCTACGTTAGGGTTGTTCTCACTGTATCCGTCAAGTCGTAACTACAGTAACTACAGCACATCGACGGGTGTATAATCCTAATCTCTTCATCTCTACGACTTCTAAAGCTGAAGGAAATAGTGAAGTGTAGATTTAGTGTTATTTTGGTAAACACCACTGACAGTAAAAGAGAAAGTGGAATATTTCGAGGCTTGCACTCTCTGTGATAATATTTCTCCTCGGTGAAGTTGTTCAGGGTTTACTTAGGTGAAGCGAGAAACTCGGTACTTTCAATATCTTCTGGAATTAAGTACAAGATGCGAATGAAATGAAATACTAATTATAATACATGAAACGAACCATAACCAAACTCAAACAAAAAAGATACATACTATGACGGTGACACCTCTAACCATACAGTCCCGCCACGACATGAGCTTACCTGTGGAAGAGAGATAGTTAAAGTTAGTGATAATAGTAATAATGATAATAGTATATATATAACAATAATAAGTAAAACAAAAATGATGATAGTTAAGATAATAATAATAATAATGCTAAAAATAACAATATAAATAATAATGTAACTACAAAAGAATAAAGCTTACTTGCAGAGGAGAGAAATTAAGTTCCCATGAATGTTGTTATAACAACAACAACAATAACAACAACAATAACAACGACAACAACAACAAAGACTACTACTACTACTATTACTACTACTACTACTACTACTACTACTACTACTACTACTACTACTACTACTACTACTACTACTACTACTACTACTACTCCTAAAGGTCACAATAGCAGTAATTTAACAACAAAACGCCCACAGATCCATAAAGTAATCTCTGCATGTTACCACGTACATCCAGGAAGCATCAAGGCACACCTCTCACACTCACACACACTCAGAGCACTGACTTTATTACAAGGGAAATTACACCCCGGCATTCTAAAAGCTTCACTGGACGAGGATACGCACACGTCCCCCACATTCCCAGCAACAGCAAGAAGCAGAAACGATTCACGCAATGCAACGGAATATTTCTACTTCCTCTGGTGGGAACTCAAAGTGTTCCCAGGAGAAGGAGGCTACACGATTTTGTATTCTGTAAATTTTCCTAAGGTGTATACAGCCGAAAGTTTCTATTATGTGTATCTATTTAGTGGGCTTGTCGTCTTTGATAAGAAAAATAGCTCTTAAGTGCCGCATTATATAATCATCTCGACTTTTATTCATTGGACAGCAGAGAAGGCAGTACGTGGCTTGGATGCTACTGACGAGGCCAACCAACGGAGAAATACTCAGACATATAAACCTGGAAGAAAAATCACATAAGTGGCTATTTTGGTCACAGAAAAAAGCCACTCACGTAATAGTGGTGACAGTGGCGACAGAAGATAGACGAACGAATCCAGACTGCTTCCGTGTAACAATTTGGCTTGAATCACTCGAACACTGTCTCCCTCACGATTCTCTTAGGCACCGCCACCCAGACTCGCCCCTTCCCCGGACAGCAGCGGGTGTTGCGGGGCGTCAGGGTGAGAAGGGCTATTTACTTCCAGACAGAGAGAGTGTCACAACTTCCTTTATGCATCCTGACCCTCGATTCAATTACCTTCGCTCGCTGCCATCCTCGTAACCTGAAGCTGTGTATTTTTCGCAAAGAATTTTCCTATTTATACTTCCTCGGTGGCTGTTCATTTCCAACTCTTCCTCCTCCTCCTGTTCCTCATCTTCTTCCTCTGCCTCTCAAATGGACCGAATAATGCGCCTCCGATAAGTAGTTTATGCAACATGAAGATTTTGTTCGGTTGTATGACTACGATCAACATTCCCGCGCATCAGGGCAAATGTTTCGGAATTACTATGGGGCGGATGAGCTTGGCGATAAATCCGAGTTAATCACGATATACTGTTCCCCGGAGCCTGTGGGGCACTGGCCGGCGCTCACCTTCACCACAATGCAGCTCAAAAGGTGGGATTAACACGACCTGATTTACTCCTAAGACACTATATTCAATCAAAATGTATATTTTTGTCAGGGCTGATGCTGCTAATGATTACCTTATTCCCCGTAACCCGGCCCTTGCTGCACGCGGAGGAATCATGCTCTGGCCAAAAAATTCAGAAGGGTTAGAATATCATCTGAAATACGAGCGGTTATAAAAATGTTTCCCAGGCTGCCAATGAGGTGCGTGTTGCCTGGCCGGCTTCGGCGGCGGCGGGGCCATGACACGCCGCGCCGCCCGCCCATCACCCCGCCTTCCCTCTCCGCGGCAGAATTATATTTGTTTATGTCCTCCAGCACACGGCTGCCTGATTACATTTTAATATTTTGCAGGTAAATCCGTCGAATTAATGATTCTTTTTTTCCTACAAAGCTTTAGAATTACTTACTCTCGTAAAATAAAGCACGCACGAATGGACCTAGTATGCAAATTGGTATCTCGTGGAAGGCTGTGAATATAAGAATGTATAGTTATCTGAGACATTATTTGCACTCGAAAATGTGATATATATTTTATGCAAATTGAGATACCGGTCTACATGGTTTCTTCCAAAGAGCTGAAGTGGGACGCCAGGGCGGCAAGCTGCACAGCGATGTCGAGGGTCCGAGGGAACTTTTAGCGGGATTTACCAGCAAAATGTGGCACGCCTGGCATTCCGTCCCGAGGCGTCATGGTGAGGTGAGCCAGACAGGTTGTCAGTGTTCATAAATTTATTGTCTGCTTGTCATCCTGTGGACCGTGGATCAATTTGTATATTAAAATATGTACAGTGTTGAATTCTCAACTCAAAGAATCTGTTAAAGCCAAGAAAATATTGTAGAATTCCCGTGGTGAGAATCAGAAACTCTCAACAAGTGCCGCACACACACGGCAGGGAAGTTTTTAACCAAAAATTCCTCTCCCCTCTCGCTAAGTGTTTCCCAGGTTGTGCACGCGTGGTCAGCTGCAAGCCAAAGAGGTGGCGGTGTGTGGCGGGGTGGGGCGGGGCGGGGCCAGGTCACGTCCTCCGCCGCCGGGGCGTTACGTGCACACTCGGGTCTGAGCTTCGCCCGGCATCTTAATGAAGACGTCCCGCCGGTTCTCCCGCCCGTCACGACCCACAGCCGCGTCACCACAACAAACACCCTCAGAACACGTTGTTTTGTTTACAACGGACTTGGCGCTGCACTCAGTTGCTACGGACGGCGCATAAGGAAAGAATCACAAAAGAATCGGATCTTCTAACTGACCACACATTCCAGCATAGTCATCTGTGAGTCTTTTTTTTCAATAAAAGGAACAACTCACAAAGGAATGCAAGACAGAAGCTGAAGCGCGGCGTCCTCGACGAGTCTTGAGGCGGCAACAAGCAAACTCGTCCCTCCATGACTTGCAGTGGCGGACTGGCACGCGAGGGAACATTCTCCATACGGCGTGCGCGAAAAATTCAGGCCTTACTACTGCTGGAGAAAGAAGGAAAGAAGGAAAGAGAGAGAGAGAGAGAGAGAGAGAGAGAGAGAGAGAGAGAGAGAGAGAGAGAGAGAGAGAGAGAGAGAGAGAGAGAGAGAGGGAGAGAGAGAGAGAGACGGATGAATGACATACAAATACACAAAAGAGGCATGCAGAGAAACAAACACGCGGGGACAGACAGACACGAACAAACTGTGGCTCATTTCACTGGCACAAAAAAATAAGGTAGTGGCGGCGGGAGGACCTGGAGGACGGGCGGCCAAGGTCACTGTTGTTTCCTGGGGTGAGGAGATCGGGATGTGCAGAGGAATTTGGCTCTCGTAAGGTCTGACACACACTCCCCCCTTACTCCGCCGCGCCCCAACCCGGCACCATTATTGCTCCCCACACCTGAATGGGGTGTAATAGAAATGCGCAATGTAACCTTCACGTCAACACGACCTGTCACGCGAGATTAATCTATTACCATGGATTCAAGATTAAGATGCAATGTTGAATTCAAGATTATGGTAAAAACTGCGTAAAAGAACATTGGTTGTTGTTATTTCTCTTGACACAGCAATGACGTATAAATTGATGGAAAAGCTACAATAAAACGAAGGCAATTTGCTGCCTGCCCCCTCTGCTAACACCTCAAAATATTCCTTTCGTGATGAAAATAATGCAGTTTTCAAGTCCCAAACCACCTCCTGAACCGCAGGATTGCCTCTAATGTTTTTAAAAATAGCATAAACAGGTAATTCTTCTAAGTTGAGGTTACAGGTTCTCCCAGCGCTTCCGGGGCTCGAGTCACCTGCCCGGGGCCGTGGATGCTTTCTTCTTTCTTGTCCTCAATAGTTACTCTTGCAAAATTCCTTGCTATTTGCACTTGATCACTGTCCAGTAGTTTAAACGAATTCACTGGCAAGAAAGGAAAAAAAAGCCAACTTGGTGTTCCGTTCACCTTCCCGCCGCGTGGCCGTGTATCAAAGAATTATTCCTGTAGAAGCCAGCATTCATCCTCATCCAGTCAAGCAGGTACTCCCCGATAAAATCAACGTCCCGGTCTTCATAGTTACGTGAGCAATTAGCAAAGCTTCTTCACCCTGCTGATCTATCAATGCCACCACCCTCCGCCCTGTAAGCACTGAACGTGGCCAGAATACCCAAGGTCTCGCCTGTGACAAAAACTGGCTGGGATATCGAGACGCCTCGGCCACCTACCTTTCGCTGGACGGCCCCCAACGCGGTAGGCGGCCAGTGAGGAGCGATGCGGCAGGAGGGAGGGACGCACACTCACGTCGCGACGCTTGTCACACCTCCACTGCGTCCAAGGGCCAGGTCACGTCCCTGAGGCACGTGACGCCCTTTCCTAGCCGTGAGCAGACTAACATCGCCTACCGCCCTTCTGGCTGCCTTCACGCCATCCTGCTAGACGCCTGTTGCTGGACCACGCACTCTGCCCCCAAAACACTTATTTTTTTCTTTTTTTTTATCAGTTTGTCCTACTTCTTACTGGTTTACATATATATTTGTGTCTTAATACTTCCAAGAACATTGTATTTCTATTGTATTTGCTAGTTTTTCACTTCGTACACACCTGCAGGACTTTACTAACATCACTCAACAGGCAAAAGGTCTTCCCTGCATTCACTGTTACAGAAACCTGGGCGTGTCAAGGCTGCTGAGCGTCGAGGTGCGTGGCGCAGGTGTTGCCGTGGCGCCCCACTTACGTTGTGATGTCCCTAGCGTGTCTCCAAGGTCTGGCCACTCATGGTCCTCTCAGGGTCCAGACTCTTCTCGTTGGGGCTCCAGGGTTCACTTCATGGTTCCTCCCGTCCCGCGCCTCATCGCTCTTGTCGCTAAATTTAAACCCAACACGGCGGAGGAAGGCAGCCCGTCATGCCGCGCTCGTCTCCATACATCACCCTTGATTAGCATGCCACGTGTCGTCCCTCTCATCTTCTCTCCTATAACCTCCAACAAACCTTCTCTCTCTCTCTCTCTCTCTCTCTCTCTCTCTCTCTCTCTCTCTCTCTCTCTCTCTCTCTCTCTCTCTCCCCTCCCCTTGCTCTCTCTTTATATCCATTATATCCCTCTCGCTCTCTCTCTCTCTCTCTCTCTCTCTCTCTCTCTCTCTCTCTCTCTCTCTCTCTCTCTCTCTCTCTCTCTCTCTCTCTCTCTCTCTGCGTCTAGCCGGTTCATTGGGCGGAGCGGTTGGCTGCGTGGCTGGCTGGGTTAGTCACACTGTCTAGGGAATTACAATCAGCTGGCTGCCAACCACGTCAACACCACTACACGTGTTTTGCGATGCAACAGCATTTTTTATACCGTTCATTCATAATCCTGTTATATGGCATGCTGACAACCGTGTTTTGCGAATATAAATCAGTCGGTGAGAACCAAAAGTATATACAGGTTTTGCACTTTACATTTACAAAAAAAAAAAAAGGAATAAAAAAATGAATAAATAGAAAAAAAATAACATGAAGAAAACGAAGTTACTGAACATTGTTATCAGTTTCGTATTTATTCTGAGAGACACAGTAATCACGGTGAGCAAGTGAGGCAGGTGTAGATCAGGTAAGACGTGACCTGCTCCTCCATCACTAACCTGAGAGGAGGAAACAGTCATCACTTGAAAGCAAAGCAGCGGAAAAAAGTAAATAAATAAACAGGGAAGCCTCACCACCTGGGCTCTGATTGCAAGGGTGAGGTGGCACGTCATTACAGAGTGCAGCACGATGAGCCACAATTGAGCAGGCGTGGGTGCATCACAGGGGAGAGGCGTGCAATTTGAGCGTGACAGGTCCCATTTTGTTGCGTCAGGTGAACTGATCTAGTGAGTATTTATTGCTTGCCTGCGTAAACACGTCATATTGTACGGTGGTGTCGGCGGGAGGTGAGGAAATGCATCATTATTCTGTGAGGTGGAAATTATATAAATACTCCGTCTCTCTCCTCTCTCCTCTCTCCTCTCTCCTCTCCCTCTCCCTCTCCCCCTCCTCTCTCTCTCTCTCTCTTACAAACGAGACAACTTTCTCAATGCGAGTCATCAGGATCCCACCACCACCACCACAACCCTCACCACTACGGGACACGTCTCTCCTATCGCAGTCTCAAGTACAACAATTTTCACCGCAGTCCTGCCACGTCCCTTGGAACGCGCCCATCGGCCACGCCACCAGACCCTCCGCAGACGAAGAGTAAGGCCTCACGCGCGCCCGAGGACGTGACCGCTATTGATGCAACGCTCCACGAATCACAATGACCATCTTGTGACGTCACAGTGACATCAACTCCAACACGCCACGGTGACTTGCACTCCACCTCCCTTATTACTACTACCTGCTGCTGACGGGACCCACGATGCTCCCCAGGCAGGCCATTAGCTACCACTACTGAGGGTAACAATGCTAAGGCCAGTATTCAAAAACACTTTGCTCAATCATCACAACAATTTTCCAAGATCACAGAGACGAATAGCAGGGTTTTCAAGATCGTCTCTCCTTATAATAAACTAGAAATTTGGTCAATCCATCCACAGAACTTTTAAAATACCCTTAAAAACATGACTACCTTCAACTAGAACCTTTGGTGGTGGGAAAGCAAAATGTTTCTGAATACGAGCTTAAATTTCCTGTCTCTCCTTTCTTGAGCTTCTGCGTCTGCGTACCCTACTTGAGAGCACCAACGTGGCCGAAACTAATTCAATGAGTCCCATGAGTTATGATCTCCAAAGCTCCTGCAGGCTGTGGGTCTTGGTGCGTCAGCGAGGAGCCTTCGATGGTACTCCTGATATGCAGATGTAGCTTGTGCCTGAGTGATATGCAGCCTGTATATAAGTGATACAAACAAATACTTGATGTTCATCCACGCCTCGACAAGCTAAAGCATACACAGTCTCGCAGGAGTGCACACTTACACACACACACACACACACACACACACACTCTCTCTCTCTCTCTCTCTCTCTCTCTCTCTCTCTCTCTCTCTCTCTCTCTAACAACAACAAATCAAACAAATAAACACATACACAACCCAACCATAACAAAAACACTCGCTCAAACAAACAAATCACCACCGCACACAGAGGAAGCAGGAAAAGTGAAGTCACCGCAGACAAAAATGAATTGACTTTTCAGACCAGCAAGGCGGCGGCGGTGAAGCTGTGGAGTGCAGCGAGGACAGAGGAATGTGGCCAGTATGATAATGAGTTCACGGGGACCGCAGAACAAGACGAGAGAGAGAGAGAGAGGGAGAGAGAGAGAGAGAGGGGGGGGGGTTACCACGGAACTAGCTTTGCTCAGGACTACACGACACCAGGAAAGGAGTGAGGAGTGAATCCCCCTTTCAAGTCTGTCCTTTGGTGGGAGAAAATAAGGCACGTCATAGGCTAGGAGTTCGTCGCTGAGACCTTCACTAACCAGAGACAGAGACAGAGACAGAGACAGAGCATCCTTGAGACTGTGATCGCTATTGGATATCATTGACTGGCCTTCCATTTCCCCACTACAACCCCAGCTCTCATTAGGTGAAGATATATCCCTTCCTCTTTTCCTCCTGTATCTCTGTTTCCCCTCCCTTTATTTTCCTTGCTCTCTCTCCCTCCTAACCATTTCCTCCCATTATCTCTCATACTAAAAATAAGGAGAGTTATTTGTAAGAACCACGAGAAACGATATCAGGAACAACATTTTCTTATCCCATTCTGTGCTGGGACACGTTTTTATATTTATCCTGTTTATTTGACGACTTTATACAGCTTCAGAAACTCATATTGGGGATTGAAACAGTACAGACTAGCCATTAACCTGACATCCATAGCTCCTTCTTAATGTCAATGAAGTAGTCAGATCACACCCAAAACTCAAGGTAAAAAATGTGTTTCAGTACTGAAGAGGTCAAAAAAGGAGAGGACATAGAAACAAGTGGAAATTGAAATGTCCTTCCGTGTCACCTAAAACCACACCCAAAATTGAAGGTAAAAATGTGTCCCAGTACTGAAGGGGTTAAGAAATAAAGCAGAAGAAAAAGAAACACCTAGAAAATGAAATACCCTTCAGCGTCACCTAAAATCACACCCAGAACTCAAGGTAAAAATGTGTCCCAGTACTGAATGGGTAAAAAAAATGATAATAAAAACAAAAGACAAAGAAGCCCCTAGAAATAGAAATATCCTTCAGTGTCACCTAAAATCACACCCAAAACTCAAGGTAAAATTATGTCCTATAGTACTGAAAGGGTTAAAAAGTGAGAAAAAAAAGAAGACAAAGAAGCACCTAGAAATTGAAACGTCCTTCCGTGTCTCCTAAAAGTCAATCACCATAAACTCCAAACACCAAAGAAAGAAAGAGGCTGCGGGAGGGTCGTTCGGCTCCCATCGGGGGTCTAATCGGCCCTAACAGGTGGAGGCTAAGGCGCAGGATTAAGCCACGGAAGAAATTAGCCATTATCGCGTACAAATATCTTGGCCAGCGTTCAAATGAGAGAGAGAGAGAGAGAGAGAGAGAGAGAGAGAGAGAGAGAGAGAGAGAGAGAGAGAGAGAGAGAGAGAGAGAGAACAAACTAAACGACAAAACAAAATGATAAAAAAACATCACGAAAAATTGAAAAGTAAGAAACAAAACAAAAAAACGAGAAAGAAGATAAGGAACACGGAAAAAAAAGAAGACGGACACTCACGAAAAGCAGTAAAAGAAAGAAAGAAAGAAAAAACACGAACACAAGACTGAAGGAGGAAAAAAGAGAAGACAAGAATGAGGTAATAACAACAGCCGTATTGATTTGCTCTCATTAGATCAGGGGGAGACCGCAATGAGAAGCAGTAACACACGGGTAATGTGGGAGGAA
>CM035183.1:2569741-2604174 GCA_020233015.1 Callinectes sapidus | reverse complement strand
TTATTGAAGGTGTAAGGCGGAGGTGAGCGCCTCGTCCGTCGGTGTAATCCTCTATCACCTGATCGGAAAGTCGTCAACGCACTTTGCACTTCGTTCGTATCTTGATGAAGGAGCTAAAAGCCGACCTCACCTCACGCCCCTCCTTGTGCGTACCACATCCCTTACCTCCACTCACGACCTCAAGAATCTTCCCCTCTTCGTCTTTCAAGTCTTCCTTTCCCTTCTCCTCTTCTTTTCTTCTTCATCCTTCGTCTTCTCCTCCTCCTCTTCCTCCTCCTCCTCCTCCTCTCTCAGTCAAAGCCACTCCCTCAAGTGCTCTCTCAGGCTGCCCTTCAGGTAAGGCGGCTTGACGAATCAAGCTGCTCACGATCGGGATGTCAGCGAGGTGGGGCGGGTCTGTCAACATGAGCCAGCCAAGCCGGCAGGGACGCAGCTCATCTCAACACTCGCGCCATGCCAATGTACGACTCAATCCCTCATATCAATAAAGTGGATATTAAAAAGTATATTAAATTTTTCCCCGACACGTTGTCAGTGAGGCCATCGAGTGACAGGCAACCTTCACCAGCGGTCCAGGATCCTCTGCAGTCCGTGCCAGGCTGAACTTAAGAATAGTCCTCAGCCTCCTGACTCACGGTGCTCGTAACTTTTGTTGTCCTGTGGGTGTCAGTGGTCACAGCGGGTCGTCTCATGGTGCTGGAGACCGACTCCCCATCCACCCTTCACCCCATCACCTGCATTCCCACTCCCCTTCTTCTCTCCTTTCTTCACTCCCTTCCTTACCCATCAATACTTATCGGCAGATTTACGCACTGATGGCACCGATAAACAACTCCATCTGGTGACGTAATGCTTCAGGGACCTCCTCTTGCCACGTCCCTCACACCCTCCCGTCATAATTCCTTCTACCTTCATGCACATCCTTCCCTCTACCTTGCCAAGCCTCTTCTCATTTCGCTCTCACTCCCTGTCGCTTTCTTCCGCCACGCTCCCTCCCTTCATTCACCTACAACTTCCTTTGAGCTGCAACAATACCGCCACAAATCTCCCGCATCTACATAACTCCTGTAGACTGTTTCCTGTGTGCATTTAGACGCGAGGTTCCTCATTGTACTCCTTCCACTTCCATACCCACGAACTCTACTTCCTTTACTTTCACCAGGCATAACTCTCCCAGGATCTATCCCTCTCCCTTCAGGTACATTTTCTCCTCTCACAGCATCTCCCCAGCCTCCTCTTCTCCACGGGTCCTCCAGCACCCTTCCTCCATCACTCACGCGAGGTGGAGGACGTCCTTCTCTCCCGGGGTCGTTCCTCACAGGTCATCCTTCTCCAGACGTCCTGACTCGGCTCTTCTGCCTCACCTCTCTCCTTCTCGCCCGCCCCGTCCAAAGGTTTCCTCCTCAATCTACACAGCGGTTCGTAAAGAGGGTTTTTCCCAAGATGAGAGAGAGAGAGAGAGAGAGAGAGAGAGAGAGAGAGAGAGAGAGAGAGAGAGTAGAGAGAGTTTTACAGTTACAATAGAATCAAAGTTTAGAAAGACAGTACATACATTACCAAATCTCATATACATACATAGGTTATTGGTAGGTTCGAATCCCAACTGTGTTTTTTTGCAGCCTCCGCCAGTTGCATATCATCACGAGGAGGAGGCGCCGCGAATCAATCAATGCAAGAATATTGGCATCCGATCCTCTGCTGATCATTATTTGCGGGTGAAATAGCGTTTGCAAGTCATGTCATCAGATTGGAACTTCATCGGTGCATAAATAATCTCTCTTTAGGACGGGAAACATGATTCACAACGTGTTTCCCTCCACCCCTCTGAAACCTGAGCCCCGTCCGTGGTTTAGCTGTGCTGTGCTATTGCTTTCACTGTATCATTACGGTATTACTGTTATATGGTCTGTTATTGTTATTCGTTATCATTATTATCATTGTTATATATAGTTTTATTTTCATATAAGTTATTATCTATTACGTTATTATTATTATTACTATTATTATTACTATCATCATTATTATTATTATTATTATTATTATTATTATTATTATTATTATTATTATTATTATTATTATTATTATTGTTATTATTATTATTACAACTACTACAATTACCATTACTACTACTGCTACTAGTACTACTACTACTACTACTACTACTACTACTACTACTACTACTACTACTACTACTACTACTACTACTACTACTATTCTTGATATTATTATTATCACGACTATTGTTTTCCTAGATACCATTCCATTACTTCTTTTCAATAACATTTGGAAAAAAATAACAGATCCAAGATTATTATTCCATCATTAATTAGTTCCACTTCTTAAATAATTCCTCTAATAGTCAAAGTAACCCATCAAGTTCTGTTCATTATTATTTCGTTTATCTCTTTTTCTTTATTCTTAACCAACAAACCTTTCCTGACCTTTTCTGAATCCACCCACGCCTTAACCGGTATTCCCGCCAGAAAGAGACACTAGAATCCATGATAAACCTGAGGCGATGGTAGCGGAGACACACAGAGACACACTTTTACTTCAATGATATCACCTATTGACCGAACAACGTAACTAACCAAGGTAAGGCAGACGAGGCTCACGGGATATGCAAGGAATAACATTAAAGAGCAATCACAGTTTTCCATCATGGTTAAGTGCACCAGCGGTCATTTGAGAGGCTATTTACTCCCTGAGGCGCTGAACAGGTACACGCGGCCGTCCTGCCCATTCACGGCCATCAGCCTCGGCGCCCCGCAGCGATCAAGATAATGTCTATGTTTGTATCAAAGGACCAGACGCTCGCCGCCGCTCCCGCGTGAAATAAAGTCGTGTTTATCTGATGTGTGTGTGTGTGTGTGTGTGTGTGTGTGTGTGTGTGTGTGTGTGTGTGTGTGTGTGTGTGTGTGTGTGTGTTCGCACCAATGCATGTCCGGGTAATGTCTACTTGTTGCAATCCTCCTGTTGAATGCTGCAAATATGAGCCAGGAGAGGAATTACATATGTGTAGCACAGGAATGACTCAATATTTTAGCACATATAACCAGTGATGTATGCAGTAACACACAACGTTTCACGCTAACACCCACTTACCCCTCCCTCCCCCCCCTTTCCATACACACACACACACACACACACACACACACACACACACACACACACACACACACACACACACACACACACACACACACACACGAGTAATGTTTTCTTAGGGACGAAGTACTGTGAAGGGGAGTTACAGGCACCACTACAGGAGGAATACAAGGATAAAACTCCCCGCAACAACCAAGAAACAACTTAATAACAACCTTTGGTCACACACGGACTGCCGCTAATGTCGCCTGTAACCCTTAAACATCCCGCCTTTACACCTGGCCGGAGGAGGAAAAGTAGGTAGGTAGCCACGCCAAAACCTACCGACACACACACGCACACGCACACACACACACACACACACACACACACACACAATAGGAAGGTTTGTTTCTGTCTAGTTGGTTTGCGTTTATTGATTATGTTTCTTGTTCTATCATTATTTCTTAACGCCAGTATTTTCATTGCTACTTATCATCATTTATTCAGTGTTCATAATGTTTGCTTCCCTGTGATCCATCTTTTTCAACCTCTCCCTGTAAGACTTTCACTTTTCTCTCCTCCTCCTCCTCCTCCTTCTCAGCCTCGTCTCATCCTTCCCGCACCCCTCTCTTCCTTCTTCTGTGTTTCAGCCTCTTTGCAACATCAATCTTATATCTCTCATGGAAAACCGGCAAACATGAAAGGAAAAATTAAAATGCTGAACAATAGAATATATAAACGTGATGGTGAGTTTGACGTACAGACATAATCAGCGAGTCTAAGAGAAAGGCGAAGAGAAGATGCGGCGAGAAAAGGAAATAAATGAGTAATGCTTGGGAAAGGTAAGTGAAATGGAAAGAGTTGCTTGTGTTTGGTGTTGGCGTGGAGGAGTGGCAGCAGTGTGGGGTGTGTGGTGGTCGCCTGTGCCGGCTGACAATGACGAGACGCGGCAAGGACGAGAAATACGGAGTTGATGAGGGAAAGTAGTAATTGATAAATGGAAAATTATTTACTGCCAGTGAAGCAAAGTGAAAAATAGAATAGAAAAACTTAACCGATGAATTTATGATGAACAATATGACAGAATATATGAGGATTTACTGAGGAGTTCTCGAGACAATACATTTCACTTCCAGCAGATCATGAGCATAAATTCCGGTTTAATTTGCTGATCATGTTACCTTCCTTTAACCAGCAACATCCGGGAATCTATATACCACATCACCAAATAGCATTGAATTCCATGTTTTGATGTATACTAACATATATGAAGAAACAAAAATACTTCACTACAACCTAATCTGACTATGATAGAATTCACGTGTACAACAACAACGACACAGTTCCTTAGTAGATATCATGGACATTCTTTACACGAGAAACACTCCAGGTAAGCTTGATTAGCACCCACCACGACTTATAATGTTGCGAAGAGGTGCACGGGGAAGGGATGAGGGGTGAGGTGGCGAGACGCTAACAAACACAGAAGGGAACAGAAGGGAGTGGAAGGGAAATAGGAGTAAGCAGTGTCGTGATTCGTGTCCCTCAAAAGGAAGATGGACAAGTTGGCGGTGTGTATCAGATGAACCCCACGCGACCCTGCCACTCGCCGACACAAACAGGTTAATCGGCTCCGTACTCCCAGTTTCAGGTTTCTCGTCATTCATTCTTCTCTCAGGCACAGTAAACGCCTTAGCAGTTCATCCGTTCACCCGTTCACCTGTCTGTCCTGCCTCACACCTTCTGCAGTAGCGCGTTGGTTCCTTTCCACTCTCCTCTGTGGTTCCTTTGAGAGGGTAAGTTCGTCCCGTCTGCGCCAATGTCCCGCGTCCTGTATAATTCTTCCATTGCCTCAAGTGTGCATATTTCGTAAGGCAGAGTCTCCGGCATTGTTCGTCACCTTCTCTCGCTTCTCTCTCTCTACCTTCTTTTCTTTCTCTTCCTTATCTGTATTTTTCACTCCCTCATTCTTCTTTCCGTCACTCCTATCTTCTGTCTCTTATTCTTCATTCCCTTTGCTTTCTTTCTCCGTCTACCCTGCACTTACTCTTATCGCTTCTTCACTCGTCTTCACTCCTCTCCTCCTCCTCCTCCTCCTCCTCCTCCTCCTCCTCCTCCTCCTCCTCCTCCTCCTCCTCCTCCTCCTCCTCCTCCTCCCCCTCCCCCTCCTCCTTCTCCTCTGCCTTACAACAGGCAAAGCACCTCAGCAATGCCCCCCTCCTCCTGTTCCTCCATCTTCCTCCTCTACTGCCTTGCTAGTCTCTCTCATCGGCCAGAATCTACATCACACCCTGATAAGGAGGTTTCGTTAATCAAGATGAACACAAAGTACACCTATCCAATTCACTTTGAGCTGCGCTGCCCCAATCATTACCTCACGACGCTAATTATCTTGTCTGAAAAGTTATATATTAACTCAACTATTTTGCATCAGTCTCGGGTACAGGGACGCACGTGGGAGGAAGGAAGGAAGCTCGGGCGCCCGCGGGTTGAAGGAACGAAGAACGCTTTGCTTGCAATGCGCCACAGATGTTTATCACGTTCTTAAGTATAATAAAAATGCATTTAATCTGCGCAGTCATTAATTAGTGGGGAGGCGAAGGGCGTGGACGTCCCTGAACCCATTATGACGACGCTTATCGGTCGTGCATCTTAAAAGCAGCCTTATATTATTATTAGTCACCGGCGGGAGGGAAAAGTACCACCGTCATTGAGATCCACACACGCCCCGCTGGCAGTCGCGCCTCCTCCCTGCCGCGGCGCGAGAAGGAAGTGGAGGGACGAGCAGGGGACGTGAAGGAGGCGTGAGAAGGAGGTAGTAAATGGTGAAAGAGTGAAGTGAGGAAGAGAAACCACTAATGGGTGAAGAAATGAGATGAGATAAAGTGAGGAGGATATATTAAAGAACACTTCATTTGTATTGGGTTCAAGATATCTAAAGAATGATAATATCTGATAATTCCCATAATCTTGAAACGCCAACTTGCTAGATACAAGTGGGTATTGTTCTCTTTTCCTCGGTGATCAGCATCATATACAGTAAAGAAAATTAAGTATACCGATTAATGCAATGGGTTTTCATTTGGTAAGAAAGCAAAGCGTCGCAGAAACGTATTGGGAGGGAGGGAGGGAGGGAGGGAGGGAGGGAGGGGCAGAGAGAGAGAGAGAGAGAGAGAGAGAGAGAGAGAGAGAGAGAGAGAGAGAGAGAGAGAGAGAGAGAGAGAGAGAGAGAGAGAGAGAAGAGTTGAGAGAGAGAGGGAGAGAGAGAGAGAGAGAGAGAGAGAGAGTGTGTGTATGTGTTATGTGAGGGAGACGCTCCTGGCCACCCGTCATGCAGCACCTTCAGAATCCCCTTCAGGCTTCTTTCCTTCCAGCACCGCAGCAGAGGCGCTAAGAGAGGCGTTGGCGACATCGAGGAAGGCATAGTGTGTTGGAACCTATCGCATGCCTCATCTTAAAAGCCTGTATATAATAATACCAGGCGTGTGTGGGCCGTGGCAGGCCTGTTGTGTGGCCTTCTCACCTGGCGCGGCCCATGGGCAGGAGGGAGGATGACGAGGAGGGCACGATGAGTGTGCGTCTTCGTGGATAAAAGGAAAATGAGGGAGAAAATGTGTTAGGGTGAATAAAGGGTCCTGGCAAAGAATGAACAGGTTGTATAGTGATCAAATACGACAAATTGAAGAAAGATGAGCCTTTGAGCCTTGGTCTATCTCATATCTATAGATTAGATAGCATGGAGGATCACTGAACCACTTTGTATGGTAAAAAATATATCAAAGACTAGTAATGGCAAAGTAGGTCTTCTGTTGAGTCTTCCTTTGAGTTCCTTTGGGATTTACAATGCTGCCTCACTACGAACAATCACATACAACACAAACAAGATCTTATTGAAAGCGAGTGATTTATCAGGCACAGAGGGAGACAGAACTTGAATGCGAATAAAAAGAAGGAAAGATTGCAAACAAAAGTGTAGAGGGTATATGAAGTGCAGGAGTAGTATTGAGAGAGTAGCAGCAGGTGGAGAAAAAAAAAGAGAACTCAAGAGCAATAGTGAAGTGAGGTGGCAGCAGTGAAGGGTACAAATAGAAGTGTAGAGGGTATATGAAGGGTAGTAGTAGTAGTAGCGCTGAGGGTGTAGCAGCAGGCAGCGGGGGTGCACGGTAGTGTGTGTAGGAGGGTGGTATGTGCAGTTAGGATTTCTCCTGCTTAGCTTCCACGGTAATAAGACACAATTTTACTGCATCAGATAGCAAAGTGAGGCTCGCCGCCCTGCTAAAGTGAGGCGACGGATGAGCCTCAACAACACGGGATGATAAAGCGAGTAAGTAAGTAAGTAAGTAAGCAAAGAAAACAAACTCAGCTAAATATCACCTGCGAGATAATACCACGATGAATTATGAAGGACAAACGATCGGCAAAAAATGGTAATGATAATGATAAGAGCCACAAAAAACGGCCTAAAGCAAGTTACTTAAAGAGGAGGAGAAGAAAAAGGTGCGCTTACTACTGACTCCGAGCAGGTGTTGGTGACTCCGGCAACAAGCAAAGACTGACGCTGATCCCTAAACGACTTGTAACAGGAGCGGGGAGGACGAAGATCGGGAACAATGGAGGGCGATAGAGCGAAGAGGAAGGAAAGAGCAAGGAAGGAAGAGAGCAAGGAAGGAAGAGAGCAAGGAAAGAAGAAAGGAAGGAAGAAAGGAATAAATACAAGGAAAACATTATATGAGAGTAGAATAAGAGAGCAAAAAATCAGAGAAGAAAAATATAAAAGGAAGGAACACAAAAAGACGAAAAGAAAGAGAGAATAATGTGCAAAGAAAATAGAAATCAAATGAACGAGACTGAAGACGGAAATGTGTAAGGCAAACAAAAGAGAAGAGAGAGGGAGAAGAAAGAGGAAGAAAGAAAGGAAGGAAGGAAGGAAGAGTGCATTTGCATAAGGTAGACGTAAATAATCACACGGTCCTCAGCCAGCGAGATACAATCGGAAATTCATTGTGAGGCAGCAGTTTCCTATACACGGGACGGGCCATTATAAGGCAAGAAAAACAGATGAGCATCACTGAGAGGCCGAACAGGGATCAGGACTGCATATGTTGGCGATTTGTGATGTTCTTTTGTTAGTCTGTTCTCTCTGCTTCTACTAGACGCTGCTTTACAATGGGGAAGGAAAGAGGATGGGGTGTTGTGAATGTTGCTAGATGGTACCACTTCTACAACTTCGTATTACTGCTGCTGCTCACTCACCGTCTACTTGCCTCTCTTTTTCAACTAGATGCTGCTTTACAATGAGAAAGGAAAGAAGATGGGGTACTGTGAATGTTGCTGAATTCATCACTACTTCTAAGGCAGCTTTAACTGCTGCCACGTAAGATTGTAGTGAATTCTATGCTTCTAAAAATCACACACGAAAAAGAGTCTTCATATAGCTATTTTCTCTTATCTCTCTACTTTCGATGACAAAGGTATAGCTAAAGATAATCTCTTACTCCCATCTTCCTTATTGTCATGCCTCATTGAGTTACAAAGGCGGGCTAGTGTCAGCAAGATGGCAATGCTCTGAACATGAACTAAAGAAACAGTTTTGATAAGCCCACTGCGAACACATCTAAAGATGGTCGGAAATTGAGCTGCCATATATAGAAACAAAATCAAACGAAAAGAAGATATCGTGTGCTTTAAGGCATCGACAATGATGGTAAAACTAACAGGCGATGCAAGAACACAAATACAATTAGGCTATAAAAAAAGATATACCTTGAATTGGCTACGAAATGAATGGCGTTAGATAAAAAGAAAACCCGTACACATTGACAGCGATAATGAAGGTAAATATACAGGTGTACAGTTTTAGATTAGCCATTAAAAATAAACTAACTTTAGCTGGTAAGAAATTCAATTACCGAAAGCTGTATAGATACTGAAATCAAAGCAATCAGATAAAACAAATGTACAAAATAAGGCCAACAGGTGAAACATATGTGCAAATTTTACAATAATACGCAAACAAAACATTAGCAAACCAAAACAGATCATTTAGGTCCAACACACACCAGGTTTAGCACACAAGTACGTCTTACCTGCACACACCTTCAGGAGCAGCCACCACTACCTGCCGTGATCTTTATGTCTCCTCCCAGCCACTGCGCCACTATATATCGCAGTCCCCGCCCCGCATGGCCCGCCTTTATCCTCGCAGACCCACCACCAACCCTTCCTACTTTATCACAGTTCACACCCACTGGCCAAATACCCAACTGGATTGCTCATAACTTTCACTTCCCAACACAGCAAAGATTCTTGTTACTCCCTTTTTTTTTCAGGTGGATTGCCTCTCATTTTGGATTTTTCATACCAGGAGGACTGAAAGTAAGCCATCCAGCCTTTCACTGTCCTTCTATATTTCACGTGGTCTTATTAGACGTCTGGAGTTTGTGTATTACGGGGAATTCCAACGGACGACACACCATATGGAGGATTAGTTTGCGAGACGGTGATTAACAATACCATCAATAACTTCTCCTGGAATTACGAGGCTTGGTAGAAAGGGCTTTATTTCATCAGCTTCCCCCGATCGCCTCTACCTCCATCACCTCCACAGCTTCCACCTCCATCACAGCCTCCACAGCCCTCGCCGCTACCACTGACCACAACACTTAACAGAGCAAACCATATGGACGTGTTATATGCGTTAGGTATCTTGCAATGAAAGGCGCTCTAATCCACCTCACACAATTCCTCATATCTTTATAACAGGTTCCTTTACTCGCATCACCATTACCGCAAATACCATGACACAGTAAAGTCGTATTATCATGACCTTGGGGATGCAACGGTGGCCACGCTCCTTCAGGCCCACACGTGCACGATGGAAAAGTTCAAACGTAACAAATTTGGTGCATAAAAGAAGCCCGAGGCGGGACATATTTACTTAATATCAAGAAATCTCTGGCACCGAGACACATATCTGTAAAATAAATCAGAGAGAAAATGTGGAAAACCTGTACATAACCAGCTATTTAATGACGTAAGGAGGTCAATTCTGTGACGAGAATTGAGATAAAAGAGCCTCAAGAAACAGCAGTAAGGATGATTTTCTCAGCACAAATTACTATGATAAGCCACATTTTACGCCGATAAAGCAAAAATACAAATGGATTACAAGAGGAAAGAGAAAGAGAATTGGAAAAAAGTGAGACAGGTAATGTGAGGTGGTTCATTCTTGCCCTCGTGTACGCCAGCCTCGGGTGTGCCTCATATACAACCCGACACACACACACACGCACGCACACGCGCACACACACACACATACTCACACACACACACACACACACACACACACACACATACTGTAATGAATTTTGATAACCATGAAAATTATAACTTTGCAAATACGCAGCAGGTTTTTCTTTTCACCATCCACCAGCATCTGAATCTATTAGCTTACGGTACTGCTTAATTCTACACACCCTCGCATGATCCGTCCCTGGGTACCGGCACACCCTTCCCCGGGCGGCAGCAGGCCTCGTCGCCCCCCTGGTGACAAACGAAGCGGAACTCAGGCTAACAAATGGGGACAAGCCGCCTACAGAAGGGGGCCATTGCAGCTAATGAGCCCACCTACACCTGGACACTGGCGCGCCTCGACTCAATTATGATCCCTTCCCGACGTTCTAATCCCAGGGAAGTCCCATCACAAGTATCACCAAGCGCAGCCCGCAGAATGGCTAAGTAGAGGGCGAGGTGAGCCACAGCGCAGCACATTACTCACCAGATAAACAATACACGCCACTGCGGCCACAGGTGCTCGCTATGGCCTGCTTAAAGCTTCAGGAGCTGGCCGGCTGCAGCTCCATACATTAAGTCCCATACAACAGAGCCGCTCCGCCCCCACCACACCTCCCTCACCAATCACTTGACTCTAAATTGTAGGTCTCCGCCGACTTCCATTCACCTTCTATAATGAGAAGTTATTTGTCTCGACGTCACCTCCCTTCCTCTTTCTCCATGCACCTTCCTCCCATACACTGGCCTCTTCTATCTCATTCAGTTTAGCATATCTTACTGTCCTATACATTTGCCTCTAAAGCCAACCAACAATGTGTGTGTGTGTGTGTGTGTGTGTGTGTGTGTGTGTGTGTGTGTGTGTGTGTGTGTGTGTGTGTAGTACTTTCCTTCTTTTACATTACCTTCCCACAGCTGAATACAGCATACTTTCTAAAGTCCCTTGACGCAACAGAAGCAGAGTGTATCTTGCTTTCGTCTCCCTTTGTTTTGTTACAGTCAGCCTTGTCAAATGCAGCGGCAGCAGCTTCGTCACTGCGTCTGCTTCCCGTCATTATCCTATATTTCAGGGCTTTGACCACAACTGCTTGGCCAGCTTACGATAAAATGAATTTAGTTCCGCCATGAAAAAAAGATCTAACAATCCCGCCACCCGATCATCGTCCTGAATTTACTGTCTTAGATTTCCGGCTAGATATTTGCCATTACATTACAAACTACGAGACCATCAACAGCGTGACGCCCCGCCACACCCAGCCGCCAGCAACACTCGTCTTCCACCACAAAATAGCCTCGTTATTCTGTGAACTGCGTCGCCCTCCCACTGAGGTTGTCTAAGCACCTGCGGCTCCCCCATCTGGCCTACCCCTCCCCGTGACCTGCGGCCACTTCGTAACACCTGCAAAACTAGAGCAGGGCGGGGCACACCTGGCCGCGCCGCTCCAGGATGGTCTGTGATTAGCGTTCCAGAACAGACAATGATCCCCACAGGACACTGCTCTCGAAGGTGTGGCAAGTGATATCTGGTGACGACGGCACTGCGCAAAGGACATAACGTGTAGGGCAACGAGTTCTGTGGAGCTAACGGAGTGAAATTTCATACACTTCAGGACGTTCGTATGTATAAAACACAAGCTTGCTATACTTTGCATCGGCAGAGCTTCCTGCACTTCAGACCTTAGTATATATAAAAGACAAGCTCGGTACACTTAGCTTCGGCAATGACATATTCAGCGCCTCAAAAGGTAATCAGTGCACGTTCTAACACCATCCGGGCGCGTGAAATTACTGCCTGACAATACTGAACAATATATTACTCCTCCTGAGGATTAAGCGACGCAGAACAGGTCTGAATCTGAAGGCAAAGACCCAAGGAAATAAGCTAAAAGAACACTTACTCAGGAAAAGTCTACAATGTTCTCCACGACCGTAAAGGGGAATATCTTTTCGAGACAGGAGTCGGCGGCCTCAGCAGGGGTGGTGGACATTTCTCGGCAGTTATGAGGCGTCTGAGGAAGACGTGACGACCTCCCGACAAATGTGCCAGGCCAAGACGCAATGATCCGAGAAATTAAGTTTACAGTCTAATTTTCCTTATTCAATTTTCCTTATTCTGATCCAAGGGAGGTTTCTGTACGTACACAGCGGCGCGGCGAGGCAGGCGGCAAGAAATATGTGAGGCTCAGTAACACCTTGCAGGAGCTCTCGCCACCACTGAGTGAACTGCGCGCAATGCAATCTAGGAAACAGTTACCCGCCCGACTCTGTTAAAACAAAACGTATCATTCCTACCACATACAAACCGAGCCGTCATGAAGCGCGTCTGTCTTGCCACCACCACCACCGCCGCCGCCACCACCACCACCACAAATCATGCCCACAAATGCCTCCCCCCGGCGGCCTTTCATCTGAGGTGCGGCATTGTGCTGTGTTTTTTACGATCGACTCGAGGTTGGATGTTGTGTCTTGTCCGGATCAGCCACCTGCCGCCCATGCCTTTCTTCCTCTGCCTCCTCCAGCTCCATTACAGACATACTCTTCATACTTGCAGCAAAAAAATAACATTCATTACAAAGAAAAAAATCATAAATATTCTTCTCATTGTTATTAATAATCTACCAAAACTGAGGGAGATTATCATTTTTATTATTGTTTTGCTGTTTCCTACCCTGATCTCACTCCCTCGTGAAGCTGTTCTTTCCTGGAACCACCAAATCAAGGGCCAGGCGTTTCATCAGCCACTAAAACGCTGCCTCGTTGTCCTCCCGCCGCCCCTGAGCCGGTTACCCACCTCACATATTTTCTCTCCCAGATAAATGATGCCCTGCCACCTAGTGAGTAATATCTGTACCACGCCAGAAGCAGACGTTCTCCTCCCCCAACACACAAACAAGGTGCCATCTCTCTCTCTCTCTCTCTCTCTCTCTCTCTCTCTCTCTCTCTCTCTCTCTCTCTCTCTCTCTCTCTCTCTCTCTCTCTCACACACACACACAAACTTAATTGTCCTCTGATCGCTAGCACAACAAACTTCCGAAAGGCAGGAGGAGGAAGGCAGCGCCGGGGGCCAAAGTGACTCGCCACTCGTCGGAATCTGGCGGCGTATGATGCGGTAAATAATCCCAGCGCGAACTCGGCTACGGACATACAAGGGAGAGAGATAATTACACCTTCTAACAAGACGACGAGGCCTGGGTGGCGGCGCGGCCTCCTCTGACGTGTGGTTGTACCTCACGATGGTGCGGAATCCGAGCATTTTCTTATCTGCACGGGGCTGCCACATTTTCCGCGATTCCCCGATGGTTTTTCTCACTCCCTGCCTCTTGCGCCTGTCAGCAGAAACGACACCTCAATTCCATCTCGGAGGTATCAGCAGCTCATCTCAAAATTAGTCTCCCCGGTTGCTTTTCTCTCCGCTGGCAGTATCTGAGGCAAGACGGACAACACTCATCTTCCTTGACAAACTCCCTTTATTCTGTGCCAGTCTAAAGTCTTCTGTCTGCGTGTACTTTTTCCTTCCTCCACTCCGCTCCACTCGCTCTTCATATGTCCGTGTCCATTCCAGGGTTTATAAGCTGTTTTCCTTATAAACTTTTAACTGCGCTGATGTTTGAATTTGCTGGATGTTTGGATCTGCTGTTATGTTTTTTATCCTTTCTTTTTTTCTCTGTCTACACTTTCGTACCATTTTCTTATTCAATACGCAGTACTAACCTCGCCGCCTTTTCATTAATTCCCTTCCCGCCATTTATATCACTCTGGGTTAATTATGCTTCACTCCTCTGGCTAATACTTATTCTTTCCCTCTTTCCTGCAGCACACCCTCCCCCTCATTCATTCTTTCTCGACACTAGAAATTCCTCTCATGGGGCAGACCTTGTTCTCCTCACTCACCTGCCGCCTCAATGCCAGGTAAACTGACTAAGTAACTCAATCACTGCCGCCTCCCGACTTTCTCACCAGGCGACGACCTCCGTCCGTCCACTCACCTCCACGGGGCATGTCTCCAGCTTTTCGGCAAGGCATTCTTACGAGCGCTACGCGAGGCAAACACGGTGGTATTAATATTCCGTGGACGTCATGGTCTTAAATCCCAAATGTAAAAGTGCCTGGTGCTATTTCCCTACTGTTTATCGCCTCAATTACCTGTACGGGGCTGACGGCGAGGAGAGAGAGGGAGAGAGAGAGAGAGAGAGAGAGAGAGAGAGAGAGAGAGAGAGAGAGAGAGAGAGAGAGAGAGATGGGAAGGGAAAAAAAAACTGAGATACGCTGTCGCGCGCGTAACAGTTTCCTCCGCGGCACCTCAGTATGTTAAGGCGAGAGGTTTTTTGATTAGTTGAGAGCATACGTCCCGCCCAATCATGCACTGCCTCTCCTCCCCTCGTCGGCGTGCTGGGAGACGTGGGTGGCGCACTGCACTCACCTTGACACCCCCGACAACAAGAAGACACCCACACGACCGCCGTAAATAGTGTTCAGTGAGGGAGGAAAGGAGGGTGGAAGGCCGGGGATGTGAGAGGAAGAGAGAGTAAAGTTGAAGGAGAGAGAGAGAGAGAGAGAGAGAGAGAGAGAGAGAGAGAGAGAGAGAGAGAGAGAGAGAGAGAGAGAGAGAGAGAGAGAGAGAGAAGAGGAAAAAGCAGATGCACAGTCATAGGTCTTAACATACCCACACACCCACTCACCTACACACACACACACACACACACGCACACACACACACCCCCTCACCTACACACACACACACACACACACACACAGTCACTCCTCACGCCTGGAGGGAAGGTTGGTTGCAGGGAAAGACGCACAGGGAATCCTTAGTCACCACCTGTGTAGCATTTATAACTTGATTACGTACGATGACAACAATATATTGATCGGTATCTCTGGAATAATGATAGTGGCAGCGGCAGGGGCGGCAAGGATAACTGACACAAACATCGCCCCCTGACAAGAACACACGGGCGGCGGGGGGCGGTGGGGGGGGGGAGTGGAGAGGAACAAACACCAGGGAAGGAGCCGTGCTTGGTCTCACTAAAGTCACCCGCCGCGCGTTTGCTACTGCTACACCTTTTGCTCTTCCTCTTATTACTGCTCATCCTTTATTTTTTTTCTCTACTTCTCTGCTTGCTATTTTTCCTGTTTTTTTATGTGCATCTTCTTTCTCCTCCTGTTCTTCCTGTTATTGTTTCTCTTCTATCTCTTGATTATTTTCGATTTTCTGTTCTCCTCTTTATCTGGTTTTTTCTGCATAACTACCATTTTCATTATTTTTCCTAATCGTTCTTGTTCTCTTCCTCCTCCTCCTCCTCCTCCTCCTCCTCCTCCTCCTCCTCCTCCTCCTCCTCCTCCTCCTTCTCCTCAAACGGTGTGATTTCTATAGTGTAATATTCATCCAATATTGCTTGTTTATCTAAGCATTTATCATGACTCCTATTACTATTATTCTCTCTCTCTCTCTCTCTCTCTCTCTCTCTCTCTCTCTCTCTCTCTCTCTCTCTCTCTCTCTCTCTCTCTCTCTCTCTCTCTCTCTCTCTCTCTGCCTTCATAAATTCAAACCTGCTGATGCATGAGACACCATAACAACTAATGATGTCTGATATGACTAAATTATATGCATTGTACTATCAATACCGAGAACATCAATAAAGGTGAAAATTACAACAGTAACGCAAGTAACAGCAACAATATTAATGATGACAATAAAATGATAATAACAAAAAAATAATAAGTATATAGGCCTTGTGGGTTATCATTTAATATATTCTATCACCTTCAGTCTCAGTAGGAAGGGATAGCAAATGACCACCACAACCACCACAACTACCACCACCACCATCACCACAACCACCGCCGCCACCGCCGAAGCCTCCAGCAGCCACAGGTCGGAATGTTAACCACGTCGGAGAAACACAAAAGGCAAAGAGGCTGGAGGGGGACAGTCGCGGCGTGCGTTCCTCTGCCCTCACCAGGCCGGCAGCTTCTGCAGCACCAGCACGGGTCACTCTCTGCTCCAAGACACCAAGGCCTCCGTCAGAGCAATTCAGCTTCGTCATGAGTTAGCATATAAGCACCCGCTGTTCCTGGCACGGTGAACGACAATGCAGCTGCAGGTACGGTGATGCAAGTAGGAATGTTTAGCCTCGTAATGAGTTAGTTTTGACGTGAGTGGTTTAGGAGTATGTAGTTATGAGTAAGTAGGTTGTGATGTGAATGGTTTAGCAGTAAGTGGTTGTGAGTAAGGGATTATGAGTAGGTGATCATGAGTAAGTTGTGATATAAGTGGCAACTTCAAGTACGATGATATAAGCGGGAATATTTTTACATTTCAGATGCGGATGTATGTAAGTACAGTACGTTTGTAGCATGAAAGGCAAGCAAACAAGTAAATCCACCCTTCTTCCCTGACCCGTCCTTTGAGGCATCGCTGGCACCTCTTACTCTTTCTTCTCTTTCTTTCCCACTGTTTTTTTCTCTCTTTTTATAAGTTTTTGCTTTTTTCCCCGACACACTTTTACTTGTCCTCTCTTATTTTATTTTTCCCACTTTCTTCCTGCTTGTTCTTTTCGTTGTCTTTGTCCTCTTCCTTCTACTCATCTACTAACTCGTTGTTTTCTTAGTCGCCAATAAGCACTCCTGGTCTCATCTCTTGTCGGAAAGCCCACAAGCTCCAGGAACTCGGTCGGGAACACCCACACCTTCCCGCCGCGAGTACCCTGAAGGGGACACAAGCGGGGCGCCGTGTGTTCGCGAGGCGCGTATCTGTGGGAACTCAGGGTATAAATGACACGGTAAACAGAGCATGAATACTTTGATCCGGCACGGGAGAGTCGTAAAGCAAGAGGAAATACGAGGCAGAACGACCTTTCCCATCTTCCCCTAGCCATGCCCGCCTCCCCAGGGCCGCGAGAGTGGCGTCACCATGTTGCCTCTTATTTATTACCGCCATCTACCGAGTAAATACACTATTATATATCTGGATCGGTCTCGAGGCCACCCGGGATTGTAGCCACTCCTACACGCACATCCAAACACACACACACACACACACACACACACACACACACACACACAAGGATAGACAGACGTACTGGCGTGCCTGCGTGCATGCGTGCGCAGCAGAAAACACCTCAGCGAAATCAAAGCTCTGGGAGAACAGAGGAGCCCGTCGGGGGACAGTCAGGAACATAACTTAGAGCAATTGTGACGTCCAGATGTGAGCGAGGAGCCGTCAGGACGCTGGATCAGCACAAGGCGTCCCGAAACTTGATCCACGCCAACTGCACCATCCAGAAGGAAACACACACACTGACAAACAGACACACGCATACACACACACACACACACACACACACACACACACACACACACACACACACACAGTCGACCGTGGTGTAGGCTCAAGCCAGCCCTACGCGGACGAAGTCGCCCTGAGGGAGCTATTAGAGCGACATCACTCATTCATTAAGGTCAGCGAGGCAGGCAGCGTGTGTGATGCGCGGCCCGCGGACACTCTCTCCCCTCACACTGGAATGCACACCGCGAAGGAGGAGGAAGGAAAGTGAAGACTCAGATGAGCGAAGAGGAAGAAGCATGCGAGAAAAGAATTAGTGTAAGTTCGTGTAGGCAAGACACGATAATCAAGTCAGTAGGAAGAAGATGCGACGGAGCACTGCGGAGCCACTCTCAGCCTCCATAAAGTACACGGCCAGCAGATGGAAATGCTCTCACTTTGTGGCCTGGATGTGTGGCCCCAACACGGAACCCGGTGTTTTCCCTCCCACACCATTTATTTGCTTTCTGAATACCTGACAGTCTAATTCTCTCCAGGCGACTGAATGCTGAGACCGTAACTCATTCCCAGTCATTATATAATGCCGGGATATTCTTTACAACACAGCAGCAGTAGCGGCGGTGGGGCAGGCTTGTGGCGGCCGCTCCTCCCCTTCCCCTGGTCCTGCTTAGCTAGACCGGTCCTTCGTTGGGTCAGCTCCTCATGGCCTCCGGGCACAGCAACCACAAGTGACACTCTCCACGCGAGGCCTCGGCGGTGCCCTCTTCACTTGGCAGCAGCCGAGTGACGCGCTGCCACTCCAGGGAGAAGAAATATTATGTACTGTACCTTTTGACTAATGGTCGCTGTCCTTTTATTACCTTGTAGTTTTTTTCCGAGATATTTCGAGGAAGAGGAAAAATATACTGGTATTAATTTGTGATATCCACTTGTGTGCCTTCAGGACATGACCACGACTACTAAAGTTCCATAGAATTTGCACAACCCAGATACTCCTGTAGATCTCTGCCATGCCTCTACTTTATTGCTTTGCACTTCAGACCAATCCTCATCCTTGTGCAGTTTTTGATAAAACACAACAATATAAAAAAAAACATCATTCTCCCACTAACGTCGTTTAAGTCACCCACAAATCCAAGCCTGAAGTGAAGATCCTTGTAAAGTGACCAGCTATCCACTTCCTCTCAGCCCGTGATGAATCCCTCAGGACACCAACACTCCCCGGTTTGTTACGGTGGCCACAACAACTGTGTTACGTGGGGAGGTGGTGGCGGCGACAACACACCCGTCAGAAGCGATAACCGTGTTTAGTGACTGTTAAGTGGTCCTGAGTTTTTGTCGCAGTGCGGGTGACTGAACGATATATCTCCAGTCCGCCTCTGTCCGGCCTCCACCTCCCACTCCACCTCTTCCATTATAATCCGGCCTTCAGTTTCACCTCCACCTCCAATCTGGTTAGGTTCTAATACCTAATCTCCTCGTTAATCCATCCGCTTTTGGCATCCAAGCCCTCGAGTCTGTAGAATTGTTAGTTTTAATTTCTACCTTGTCTTTTTCTCATTACATCTCAGTTTTATTTCAGATGTAAGGATATAATGTCTTCATGTCGATCTGAGATTGAGTTTTGAAATTCTCATTCTCTCTCTCTCTCTCTCTCTCTCTCTCTCTCTCTCTCTCTCTCTCTCTCTCTCTCTCTCTCTCTCTCTCTCTCTCTCTCTCTCTCTCTCTCTCTCTCTCTTCCCATCCATAACTCTAATCCTAATATTGAGTCCCGCCTTAAAGGACACGTTTACACACAGCACTTCTTCACTCCTCACCACTTACCCAGACTGCACCGCCTTGACCTCAACACTCACACTGCAGCCCGGCGCCTCACCCCCACCTCACCACAACCTCACCCTCACCTCACCACATTTCACTGCTCCGCCTTGTCCCCCCTCACCACCCCGCCCCGCCGTCGCCCAAGTCATCATCCCCATCCCAGTCCCCTTGTCTGCCCCGCCCCGTCCCCGCCCAGAGCCACTCCACTAAATAAGGAGACACGGGTAATCGTCCGTCGCGACGCTCCACTGTGTTATCAATGGCGATGACTCTCCGTCGCCCCTTCGTCGGTCGTGTTTACGGATGGCAATATATTTATGACATTAGACAGTGGTTTGGGGCAAATTAATACAATGAAAGGGCCATTTCTGCGGACATGAGATGTATTTACTGCACAAGTCGATAGCAGTAGAAGCCCTGTTGAATATACTGGCGGGGGTGGTAGTGGTGGTGGTGGCGGTGGTGTTGCTTCGTACATTGGGAAGTGATGTTTATTGTGAAAAGTGAGTTGCTAATGGCCAGTTAAGCAGGTGCGACTCTCTTTTTTTTCCAGCTCTACCACACGTATTTTTAAGTTGTTTTATAGTAACATTTTCCTCGTCTTTGACTTTATGTGGAATCCAAATAATACACAGGAAGTACGTGAGGAGTAGTCCACGTCCGTAGCTAAATTAGGAGATCTTTTTTTACAAAGAACTCAAAGTAGACACTTGTGTGGTTCCTGCAGCTGTGCGATCCAGCTCACGCACGCCAGTCATCGTAAATCAGTACTCTCCCATTATGCTACTTTGCTCACAATGAAGAAGCCAGAATCACTGCTTTGTTACACCTGTCATGCGTTGCCTCAAGTGATGGACTGACTTTTTCTCACTATTGGTGGGTCCTTCCTTGCGTTTAAGGCGATCAGTGTCAGAATGTTTCATCGTCTTTACAATAAGTGTTAATTA
The DNA here is from genome assembly GCA_020233015.1 of Callinectes sapidus. Classification (NCBI taxonomy): domain Eukaryota; kingdom Metazoa; phylum Arthropoda; class Malacostraca; order Decapoda; family Portunidae; genus Callinectes; species Callinectes sapidus. Next base: position 2,583,738 of record CM035183.1, on the reverse strand, counting down.
AGTGTTTGGCGGTATCCCCGGTATTCAATAATCAGGTTTCTTAAAAGGGTGGAGGTGCGCCAGACCGTTGACTTGCTTTCCACTTACGTCATCATGCCAGTTCACAAGATTCTCATTTAGGAAGTTGCCAGAACATCCCGGGGCAGGTAACAGGAGCAGGTCTTCACGAGAGCTGTTTACGGCAAACTTTCCTGTCCTGGCTCGCTAAATTACAGAGTTCCCCACAACGTATGCTCCCCGATGACTCCTTGGTGGCATGTGTTTTGGACCACTTACGATTTGTTCTGCCCTTTTTGCCTCTCCAGCTCTCGGGAGGTTCTCTGATCGCGCTCACTGACATATCCCCCGCCAGTGTGTCATAAAGGGACGTTATGCTTGCCTCTGAAGTACAAACGTTTCCGTCTTGAGCAAACCCGATGTGATCTCTCCAATCACCGATCTGCCGTGGCCAATTTGAGCGTGGCCGCCTTTGGTCTTCACAGAGGAGGTGTCATTAAGAGGCGAACAATTATGATCATTCTCGGATACAGCAAAGACAGACGGGCCGCGCTCAGTACCACCAGCCTGCCCGCTTGCATTATGTATCAATTATGTTCCAAGGCACTCCTCGCCTCGCCGCCACACGTGTGATTATGCAATGGAGTGACGTCATGTGCGATGCTCCGCTAGCAGGGCGTGTGCTGAGGAGGCAGTGTTGGTGCGTGGTGGGCCCTCTGCGTGTCCAAGATGATAGCGAGGCAGGTTTGAATGTAATTACCGGATTTTCAGTATTTACCAGGACTTCTCCTTCCCAAACCCCAATATACTATCAACTAAAACACACACACACACACACACACACACACACACACACACACACACACCATACCTGAATACAGAGAGAGACAGTGATGAGTGAGCGAGTCTGTGTCGCCAGCCAAGCAGGCACAGGCGGGGAGGGGTTTGGGCGGGGCGGGGAGTAATGGGACGGATGCACGGGACAATACAATCCTAAGCACGACTCTGCCACAGCTCCAGACTAGCAACAACACTTCCTCACCGCCAACGAGGAATCCCCGAAGATCGTTCAGTCGCCGTCTGAAGTCTAGCAGTGGCTCGTTAGGCTCCACCACCGGTCGAGATTACACAGTGAGGTGTTGTCAATCACGGGTGAATGGTCGGTGCGGCACCACCAGACCCACGAGGCTTCAGGCGGCAGACGGCAACCATGCTCTCCCCACGACCGCATCCAACCACCCACGCTCCCAGCATGTCTGCTCCTTCACTGTTCTTCATTAGGACTTAATACAACGGAAAGAAGCTTAAAGGCTCTTAAGAAATGCAGCATGAACAGACGCTGTTGTTGCCTGTGCATTTCAAAAGGTGCCGCTGGCGTAACGGCGAGACAGAAAAAAATACAAGGAATATCTTGACAGCAGATAAACAAATGGCCTGTCCAGGCCCATCCTGGATCCTACCTGGACTCCTGAAACTCCTTCACAAGGATCCCGCAGCTTGGTCTGGGCCCTGCCCCCATTACCCTGCACTCCATCAACACTACTTGGACTGCGTCCTTTTATCCAAGGAATCTAACTCCACCTGATTGTTTTCTCGATTCTTCACAAAATACACAATCTATTATTCACTGGTTTTTTTAATACTTGATTTATGCCTTAAGAATGTTAAGCAATCCCTTATTATCAAAGAAGAAAAGGTCAACACAAATGAAGTCACTGAGACTAACACACTCTCTTGATCAACACGAAAATATTCAGATACAACCCGATGCTTTCACTTATTCATGGGTGCGCCTGGCCGCGTTATGCCTGTAACATTACACAGCACCGGACATGGCTGGGGTACCCAAGGAATGCAGTGGACAGGACGGAGCTCAAGGCATATCTTGGAGTGACATCATTCAGGCGATCCAGAGCCAGATAAGGAAGCCAGTTCCCGACAGGCTGTTCGTTCTTCCACTCGAGGCTGGCAGGTGGAAGACGCTGCCTCTGCCTCACCACACGAAGGAAATCCTTCGCCGGCGAAATACCACCCTTGATATTTTTTTCCGAGGGGGACGCCCTCCTTCACGTCCTTTTGCGTCTGACTTAATTTAATTATGTCAGCCTTTTTTCCCCTCCTTTCCAATGGACGGCGGCAGAGACATCAAAGCAGAAATGTGTGCTCAGGACAGTGAGTGACCCGCTGAGTGGCGCTCGATTCCTTCTCCAACGACGCGCGGTGTTCCTCCTAGAAAAGAATTCGGGAAGTATTTATTATATGTGCCTGAGCGAGCAGGACTAGTGTTTGAGGCATTATTCCTGCCATAACTGAGGCTCCGAGGTGCGTCCATTGCCCACTTCTTTCTCATCTATAAACTACCATGAGAAAAAAATAATATTTCGTACCTCACTTCCTGCCCAAGTTTGTTTTCACCTGTGACTCAACCCTGAGGCGAGAAAACCATGAATATTCCATTTGAGCTTCTTTGTGCTCATTTCTTAACGCTTATTTTGCAATTCACAATGCACAGAGGTCTCTTTCTCTCTCTTCCTGTTTATAGACTTTCAAGAGATCGTGATGAAGAAAAACTGCACCAGGCAAACTGTTATCGTGACAATGAGTGGCATTTGCATGAAACATTTTACCAGACTTAGAGCATATTACAATTAACGTGCGGTGTATGTTAATGGTGCAGGGAATTAGTGGACACATTTCTCACGAGCAGGGCGTTCAGTCAGAGAGGAGCTGCCATCACCGCCATCACCGCCTTCATCACCATCGTTCACTGTCACCGGGAACCCAAGTCATCATCATCACCACAACACTCACAGTCACCATTCGCACCACTGTCCACTAGGTATCCTTCACTACTTCCCTACCTCCCCTCCTCCTCCTCCTCCTCCTCCTTCTCATTCGCAATTCCCCTCATCCACATCCATTAATCTGTATTTATCTCTCGTTCCCCTCCACTCATTTTTAAGGTATAATTTCTACCTCATTTTGCTTATCTTCCCCTTGTTCTCTGCCTTTGTTTTCGTGTTCTTTATTTTTTATGATGTTTTCTTGTGCATTTGTGGTCTAATCAGTCTCTCCCCTTCGTTAAATGCTTCGTTTTTCTTCCTCTGACCTTCCTTCCTCCTCTCTCTCCCCTCCTTAATAGGAGTGTCTGAACCATCATTGCCAAGACACATACATACTGGTGACCACAAATCCTACACAAGTTTTCCTCAAAGCTTCTTTCACCACGCACGCGCGCACACACACACACACACACACACACACACACACACACACACACACACACACAGATATTGATATTAGATGTTCCATGGTATTTAAGTTGATGAACATAAACAACTGTATCAAACCAATGCAATATGTAATAATCCTCGTTAATCAATAGTTGACGAAGTGTCAAATAATATTTCCGAGATATGAAAGGATAAGATACAGAAACAAATTTCAAAAACACCGAAAATAAATGCTGCAATAGATCATCAGACTGACACGTGTTTTTTTTCTGAAGTAAAGAAGAAGACGGAAAGTAAATTCACGCTAAATTAATGAACACCGTATGGATTTCAATTCCTGTGATGTTTTGGTGTATTTACCTGACCGGTGGAGCGGGCCTTCCTCGAGACACCTCACCTTGCTAAGCCAAGATACAAAACCACGTCAAAATAGTTCATTTATCTGTCATTGGGAGAGATGAGTGTGGTTTACTGGCCATTAATAATCGGGCTATTAATGGCAAATCTTAGGAAGGGAGAGAGCCAAGGAAAAGAGACGGAAGGAAGGAGGGGAAAGACAATTGGAAGGAGAAAATTAAGGGTCAGTGTTGCAAGTACAGATAAATACATGGCAGGTCTTGAAGGTTGGATGGATGCCTGAGGAAAATATTACAGCAGATACACCACCAAAGCTATAAGACAGAGTTAGTGCAGTAGTGCTACAATTGTATTTCAGGCGAGATGGGATGAAATACTGTGAGAACACCATGAGAGCGGCTGACGGAGGCTGCCTAGACGAGAGATTCCAAGGGAGCCATAGAGGTGACTTATGCTTATTGCCAGAGTTTACGCTGGTTAGAATCACCCTTCGGGAGATCCACGCAAAACTCCTAATGATGTAGACCTCTCGGGAAAACCATCCTTATCCCAAGCCTCCAAAGGGGCTAAATTACCACTGCACTCGCCCAGCCATATTTATTAACACTTTCTTTAATTATAGTTATGGGTATAGCTGATTATGGCGCAGTGGAAGTGAGCACTAGAGCGAAGTGTGCCGTACCTGAAGGTGGCGCCGACGCGGATATTACAGAGGCTCCTCGCTCGGTGTTCAAGAGGATCTTTTAATAAGCTCACCGATATATAAAGGGAGATTGAAGGAGAGGCGTAAAATAACCGTAAGGTATTAACTTGACCTAAACCTTCAGGACTCATGCCGGAGGAATTCACTGTTACGACTGCACCGGACATAAAAATGGTGGTGGTGGTGATGGTGGTGGTAGCGGTGGATTGTTGTTCTTGTTGTTCTTGGTGGTACATGACGTTAATTAGGACTGATATGGGTGAATGAGGAGGAATAGATATTTGAGATACCATGCGACACACACTCCTTGCTGCAGAGGGAGGGACAACAGCGACACCTGTGTTCTGATGCTTAGGTAGAAAGAAGAATGGTTGAGGGATGAGAATGAAGATTGAAAAAGTGAATCCTAATTTAAGCCATCAACTAAACAAGTGACGTCCCCCCCCCCCACCACCACCACCACCACCACCACAAACTCTACAAACAACACCCAAACCACTATCAACATCACCACCACCAGCACTCTCCCAATATAAGCAAAGTCCCAATCCTTCCACCACTAACAACACCACCATTACCACCACCACCACCCACACCATCAAAACCACTGTCCTCATCACCACTGCCATCACCACCACCACCACCACTACCACCAGCCCCCACTCACCTTCCTCACCTGGGCACGTGTGTTCGCGACCTGCCATGAATTAGCCTTATTTACACTTGGCTTAATGGACACGCGTTCATCACCTCGGCAGGAAGATACAGATCGGAGTATGGTACAGCATAACTCAAGTCTCCCTTCTGAGCTCAGCGGTGCAAGCGAGATTACCGCAGAAACTCATACTTCACCGAGACACTGCAGAAGAGGAAGAGGAGAAAGAAGGGAAGACGAGGAGGTGGTGGGGAGAGAGTATGAGAGGGAAAGAAGATGGGAGTTTTATCACGGATGGGCGATAAGGGCGCAAGGAAAGAGACGAATAACATAATAACAACAAACTTCACAGCGAGGCGCCATGACGAATTCTACCGCCGATGAGTCACTGTAATAGCAAACCTTCATTATTCTCCAATGCGAAGAGGGAGGGAGGGGAAGAGAAGGGGGGCGCGTGAGGGAGGAAGGAAGGGTGCAGCCACTGGGGAGACCCGAGGACGATGCGGGGAAAGAAACCAGAGAGAGAGAAAGAGAGAGAGAGAGAGAGAGAGAGAGAGACGGGTGGGAGTGGGGGGGGGGGGGGTCTATGACAAGGAATACAGATCTAAGTCAACCAGGCGAGAACGTGGAATAAAAGAAGCATTGGAGTGAGCAAGAACATTCGCGTCCGGCTTTCCCCCATCACCTCTTCCTCTTTCTCTTCGTCCTTCATCCTCCGTTGTAACGCATTTGAATCTTTTAAAAGGGTAAGCATTAGTGGTTGATTTATGCCACGAGCAGCAGAGTGTTTGCCGCGTCCAGACGGGAGGGACCGCTTGCTGCGAGCACGGCGGACAAGCCTACCGTAATTGTACATTTAATATGCAGAATCGTTTTAACTTTGATTTACATACGCCCGGGAGGAGGATGGGACGAAGAAGCAGGTGGTGAGAGGAGAAAAGTGGGAAATTTGGAATGGAAACTGTACATCAAGGAAACAAACATGGAAGAAGATAAAAGCAATAGCCGAAATGTAACTGTAAAAATGAAATACAATCTATCAGGGATGAAATGGAAGAAAGAGAGAGAGAGAGAGGGGGGGGGGGGGCAGAGGTAGAGAAAGAGAGAGTTTATCAGAGATCATCAGTAGTGGTGTGTTTGTTAGTGGGACCATCTAGCGAGAGGAGGACCATCTGGCGTATCTCTGGCCATCTCGTGTGTCTGACAACCTACATTTGGCGAAAAACGTGGCCTCAGCGGGAACAAAATGCCATAAATATCACTTAAACAGCGGGGCTCATACCTCGGGACAGCCACAACCACAAGCTGGATATTGGATGTCTCTGGCCACCGTAACACTATCACCTAAACTATATTTTCACAGAGATTTATCGTTCACAGTAAGAACCTTATAGGAAAAAAAATAATAGAAACAGTATTCCGAGACTTCTGAGAGAGCGAGCTGGTGTGTATAGAAGCTGCATTAACAAAAGATTGGCAATTGGTCATAACTGAAATTTGCATACGGAAGGGTGCCTGATATACTGCCTGGATGGAGTAGCAAGTGGCCCATTACACGGTGTACAGAGTGTTGCTACTTACGCCGCCGTGATATAATGAGGGAGCTTAAGGGACGAGGCGCAGTGGCTCGGCGCTCAAAGGAATCCCAAGTCGATGATTAAGGAGCGCCGATGAAAATGCTTCGGACATTAGAGGGGAAAAAATATTATTAGCATAATAAAAGCACCAAATGAGCCTTGTCTATCGGAGTAAAATTCTGCATCTCAGTATAGAAAGCAATTTTGACCATCGCTTTCAGATTACTATCAATCAGCGTGGGCATCTTATACGCTCATTGTTTGATGGAATTTTTACCTTTACCCTCCGCCAAGCCAGCAGGGCAAGCCTCCCCCTAGCCACGCCCGCGGCCACAGAATGTTAATGAACTTCACCAGACATGCACTCAAAAAATTACTTGCAAAATCATTCAGTAGTTGCATCACGTCATTGCAATTATGTTTTGGTGGAGTTTTTCTGTCATACATCAGTAGGTAGAGCAAGTTCTTAATTTTAGTTGTTAATCTTTATGTCCCTGATGTTACATTTTTTCCCTGGGTAGATTATGTCGAGGGAAGCCATCTGGAGGCCATTATCTTATGCATTACATTGTGCTTTCCGGCGATAAGTGCTACATTATAAAATTACAGCAGGGAATACTTATGGTATAATTAAATACAAATATGATAGGACTGTACATGTATAACAAACACCTGCACTATTAGCCCGGGATACCTTACAATTAAAGCCTATCCGAGCAATAAAACTTTAAATATTGCAAGATAAATAAATGAAAATAGATAAGCGCCTTGCAGGAGAAAGGAGGAACCTCGGGCATGCACGCAGATAGTCAGGGAGAATAGATAGATATACAGATAGACAGATAGGTCATGCTGCGTCTCAATGGTGAATTAGAACGGAAAGAATGCATAGCTCATAAGAGTGCGGGGAAAATGAATAATGAAAAGCTTCAATGAAAAGACAAAGCAACCCTTTGAACCGTGGTGGCCATGAATGAATGAATGCGAGTCCTTTCACCATCTGAGGGCGGAGGGGAAAGATGGAGAACGCGGAAGGAACACAACGCAGGGAAAGATAATCGAGACTTCATCGTGTTGGTTTATGAGCGAAATCTACACACCTATGGGGGCAGAGCACATAAGTTATCGCTTAAACAACAGGTTTTAATGAACGCCGGGTGGAAGAATAGCGTGGCGAGTAAATGGAATGTCCCTGTATGTAGCTGGGGATGAAAGTTAGATGATGGAGAGGGATTGTCAGAGGAAGGGAAGGATTGAGGAGTGGCGGGGAGGTGGCTTATGGAGGAAGTGATGGGCGACCTATGGCGTGAGTAACTGCGATGGTGGAGGGTGAGTGACGTGCAAGACAGGGCGGGAAGGTGTGGGCGGCCCCTAGTCAAGGTGAGAAGTGTTATACCGTGATAAAAACCTAATAGAAAGAAAAGGGAAATATATGCACCTTCTCTTCTTTCCTCCTTTTCTGCAAGCTTATAAACATTCATTCCTTTCTCTGGTAAACTCTGGAACTCCTTACCTGCTTCTATATTTCCAACTTCTTATGACTTGGCTTTATTTAAGAGGGAGGTATCAAGGCATTTGTCCCTGTCTTTCGGCTAACTCTTTTGAACTTTAAGGAGCGTGGAAAATTAGTGTGCTTTTTTATTTACATTTTTTTTACCCTCGGCCAGCTTCCCCTCTTACATAAAAAAGAAAAAAATTAAAAGATAATATAACATTTCTTTTGGCACTTTAGTTCATCTCTCCTCTTTCCTCTCCTGTGCCCCTGAACAATTATTTACTGCACCTGTCTATGTCTACCTGGCGGGACAGGGGTGAGGGAGGGCCGCCTCACCCACCTGGCCGCCGCGCTCCTTCTCACTACAGGGCCACCACCGTCTATTTACGGCACCACGTAATTATATTTGTGATTTATTGGCCTCCAGGTGGCACTAACAACTCCAGTGGTTCTTTAGATCAGGGCTGCTACTCCCTCTCTCTCTCTCTCTCTCTCTCTCTCTTTCTCTCCTCCCCACCACCACTATCACCATCACCACCATCGTAGCCACTTCGACCTCCATCACCACCACCACCACCACTACTCCTAAACTCATTAGCAACACCTCTAAAACTACCCTCGCCACAGACACCACCACTAACAGTACTTACATCCCCATAGTCACCTCTATCAACACCACCTTCACCACCACCACCACCATCACGGCTGCCTCGGCCAAAACCACCACCAACACATACGAAACCACTAATGACACCTCTACACGCTCCACCATCGCCTCCACCACCACACTCGTCCCCATAACCATCATAGCCAGTAACACCATCATCACCGCAGCCATGAGCATCTACGAAACAAGCATAATCACCTCCATAGTCATTACCTTCACCATAACTACATATTCAACTCGAGTCAATCACTTTATGGTCGGAAAATTTGCACCTGAGTCATTCACTTCAGAAAATGTGTACTTGTCATTAAAGCGAACGAGAAAAGAGATAAAAAAGAAATACATGACTCTGAATATTTTGAAAGTAAGCCAACAAATACATTTCAAACTAAAAAAGATATTGACAGGTAGATATAGAGAAGAAGACTTTTTCCCCTCTTGGTGCAGTTTCTACTTAAAAAAAAACCTTAAAAATGAAAAAAAAGACAAAAAATAACCTCAGCGTCTTGTCCCTGCCGCCCTAAAGGTATTAGTCCGCAGGGTATTTGCCTCCCTAGTAATATAATAAACCAGGTGCAAATACTACCGGGCTAACATTCCCGCTCTCCACTAAGGACACTATCATTACAAGAGTTATGCTTCCTGACGCCAATTTACTTCACACGAAAACTCAACACTAACCGCTGCAAACGACTCGGCTTTCCTCCCTGCACTGGTGTTTATTCTTCATTTACAATATACGAGAGAGAGAATAAGAGCTCTACTAACTCTCCTGGAAGTGAAGGGCGTCTTAGGCCACACGCTGGGCCTCCTACTGGCTTTCCAAACACTGAGACTCAACCAAGGAAATATAACTAAATTCTTTACGCAGAGGAAAGTGAAGCATAGTACTTAGAGCGGCGATTATACGAGTACAGGGTAGCTAAGTGACCAGGCTTCCTTTATCTAAGTGGGGAGGGGAAGGGGATGGTGGGAGACCTTATCAACACCCTCATGAGAAACGAGACTAATATTTTCTTTAATGAAAGTGTCTGTGTCCTCTACTGCCCGCGCCGCTCATCTCCTTCGTCAGCGTCCTCGTCGTGTGGTGTATTGACAGTGTAGTGAGAGAAGCGATATACTGCCAAAGTTCACGTGATGTTGATGATACCTAAAATCAATGTGATATGTCAAATGTTTCTCCCAGTCTGCGGCATGCGTACTTGTGCTTTCCTGCAATATATTGACTCTGGATATCAGTGTTATTCATAGACACGTCGATGTATAATTCGGAGTTTTCCTCATTAAAAGCACACGAAACTTCTGTCTCATTAGGGAAAACAGAAGAATTTAGGTTATCAGTGTGAAAATCGGGGAATGACAAGCTGTGGAAACGGGACTCGACGACACACACACACACACACACACACACACAGAGAGAGAGAGAGAGAGAGAGAGAGAGAGAGAGAGAGAGAGAGAGAGGGGGGGGGGGGGGGCGCCCATACATAATACCGCTAAGTACCGCGGCAATAAAGCCCTGATATCACCCTCTTTACCTGGCATGTGCACTCATCTGTTGAGGGAAATAGGTAATGAGCATATACGTGTAGCGGCATTGACAGGTAAACTCCGGCTGTATAATGAATATGCAAATCTTTCTTATCCCTTATCATTCCCTTTCTTCAGGTGGGGCTGCCCTTCTTCATTGTGGGACTGAGAGTTCCTGTAATCTCCGTGTATCGGTCACACTTATCCAGCACCAGCCCTTGCGGTCAGACTATCACCCTTAACCATGTAGAATTTACACTCTACAATCACATATGCAAATCCCCCGGTGAGTTACGCTTGCAGGGCATTCCAGCGCGCACTGATTACCTATAAAAGCCACGAGTTTAAAGCTTAATGTCTGTGATCGCGTCGGAAAAACATGAGCAACCGAACATGTAAAAATCGTAGACAACAGGATGACAATTGGCGAGTATTAGTGCGGCCTGAAGCAACGCCGGCCGACCATTAGCGCTGCCTCCCTGCTCAGCCCCGAGGAGCGCGCCCTGCGAGGCGGTCCCGGCAGGCGGCAAAAGTACATTGCCGCCGCGACGCACTGGACACGGCGTTTACCCAGTGGGAAGGGGATTATAGAAGAGATGAATGGGACTTCCTGCCCCACTACATTTACCAGCGCGCGCGCGCGCGCGCACACACACACACACACACACACACACACACACACACACACACACACACTTCATGTAAAAGCCAAGGCAGAGAGGCAAAATATAAAGATAAATACAAGGTAAACGCTTTATCATATTTCTATTTACTTACTTAATTGGCATATTTACTTCGGTATCAAGCCATCCTGTCGACGTGTGCCGCACCACCCCACCTTGTACCGGAGCTGCCCTCAGCTAGATCTTCGTCAGTAGACACATGTAAACCAACAAGGCCTTTCAGATGCTTTCCTGTTATCAAAACTACATATGCCTCTAATTAAACACAGTTAACATTTCGCTTAAACCGAAATAAAACTTTTTCCTTTCTATTTTTAGTCTTTCCCAATCACAACGGTTTAATATTATTCTTGTGTCATTGCATCTTTCCTGTTCCGTCTACTCAGCTATTTTTGTATATTCATTTATTTTTAATGTGTGTGTGTGTGTGTGTGTGTGTGTGTGTGTGTGTGTGTGTGTGTGTGTGTGTGTGTGTGTGTGTGTGTGTGGTGTGTGTGTGTGTGTGTGTGTGTGTGTGTGTGTGTGTGTGTGTGTGTGTGTGTGTGAAAAAACATAATGTGCCATAAAGCAAATATCAAAAATAGAAATGAATGATCTCCGGACACCTGGTGCCGCAGGTTCCGTCTTTCCGCCCTGCCACTTCAGCTTTCCTCGCTCCTCCCCTGCCTCCCACAGCCTCCCTGCACACGGTTTTTCTCGCACCAACACTTCCGTCTTTCACTCCTTTTTCGGTTCCCTCTCCTTCGACGAGACTTAGCCAAGGCAGGTACTGTACATCACCTGATTAGCAGACTTGCAGGGCTGGGGTCGCTGGGTTCGGAGAGGCGGTTGTGTCTAAGGATAAGACTCCGCCGCCAATTACCCAACTACAGTGAGTGAATAACGTAACTAAGATAACCACTTTTGTCTTCCCTAATGAACTCATTCATCGGCGTGAGTAATGAGCTCAGCGATGAATTTGCAGCCCCCTCACAAGTGCAGATCATTTCAAATTACAGTCATCTATCACAGCTTAATTGCTCTTATCATTAATAGAGTTATTGATATCATCGGCATAAACATAAATCTGCTAGTTATCACGGCAAGTATCACTGCAGGGCCTCGAGCACCTGCCTTATCAAGCAGCGGGCTGCATGTGTCACCTGCACGTCTCTTCCTCCTGGCAGAGTGGCGGGGCTAGGGATGCGGCGGCCTCGCTCACTCGAGGCGGGAGGCAGTGCATTAACCCGCCGCTCCGGGCTGCTACTTTTCACGCAGCATACCTCAGCACCTCAGCACCTGCACGCCCTTAGTCGATGCAGAGACCTGCCCTTACTGTACTATCGGATTCTTTGCTATGGCGTTCTATGCTATGTGTGTGTATATGTGTGTGTGTGTGTATACATATATATATATATATATATATATATAATATATATATATATATATATATATATATATATATATATACTATATATATATATTATAGATATATATAATTATATATATATATATATATATATAATTTCTACGAGGACTGTGTACATGAAGTTTCATGGTGTTGGCGTGGGAAAACGTAAGGCCGATGCGAGGCATTCCTGTGAGGCCAAAACTTGTTATGGTCTGAAGATAACCTGGGAAGTGCAACCTTCTCAGTAAACCATGTAAGGCTAAGGTCAGCCGCAGTAAGACATACATACATTTTATCACCTCATATCCTCCCTCATTGCATTTCCTCTCCCATGTCCCGGCTGTGGCGCGTCGCAGCGATGCAAGACGTGATAAGACTAAGAGACCTTTGGGTCACGCACGGGGAGACTATCGCGCCGCAACAGTGGTGTGGCGGCCTTTATGTCACCTCAGGATGGCCTCCGCGTGCGTTTACGCCACCTAAAAACAGGTCTGTCTCGGCTAATGTGAGACTGTGACGAGTGCGAACGGCCTATACAGCCTCGGGTGGGTTTATCTGTGTGTGTCCTCGCTGGTGACTCGGTTGTAATACAGCACCTTAAGTAGGTAGCGTTGGCTTGTGATTCAACCATATCAGGGTAGAGATCATAACTCCGGGCTACTGTAGTTACCTGTGCAATACATCTCTCGCAGGTCTGTCATTGAAAGCCGAATATGGTGTTGGAGAGGATCTGGAGCGGCGGGCAGTGGACCGAAGCTCAGACCTAAGGTACTGCGAGTTTGGACAGACAAGTGCACGGGGAGGAGATGTGAGCTGCAGCCAAGCAACATTATGCGGAACTGAGAGAGAGAGAGAGAGAGAGAGAGAGAGAGAGAGAGAGAGAGAGAGAGAGAGAGAGAGAGAGAGAGAGAGAGAGAGAGAGAGAGAGAGAGTAAAGAAAAAAAATAGTATAATAGCCTTACTGGAGATATAATCAGCATGGAAAAGTAACTCAATCTAACGCCACGTCAGAATATCGCACAGTGCTTTGTATGCGGAAAGTGTCTAATTTTACAAACATCAGGGCACGAGCATCTCCCTCCTCGCTCCCCTCGCCAACTCGGCACTGAGTTTGCGAGGTGCCGATTATTCTTGATATCTGATGAGTTATCGGTGAGTTCGGGCTCTTTAGGAGGTAGCAAATGAGAATGGCTCAAAAATTTATTACTGATCGCCGAGATAGCGCCTCATCAGTGTGAGAAAGGAGGAACTGCTGGCCGCGGCTCACTAGTAACCCGATACACCCGCCAGTACTGAATGGAAGGCAAGACCACAATGGCGCGTTCTGCTCTCCATTCACGGTCTGTCACACGCACACGCGCACACACAAAAAATATGAATAAATAAAAGAAATAGGTAGAAAAATGAAACAGGAAAAGTGGACACGCTTGTCTGAATATCAAAACAGAACTGTGAAAGAACACTGGCAATTAAAACACGATATTACTTCAAGTTATTCTCCTCCATCATCGTGGTAAAATTCCTGTGACTTCAACGTGGAGAGAAATAACACCAACCCGACACCAGATGTTTGTCCGCGTTAAACACTCCAGCGGAAGAAGCCCCGTGAAATACTGGAACTGACCACAGGGCCTGCCAATCAATGAGAGAGAGAGAGAGAGAGAGAGAGAGAGAGAGAGAGAGAGAGAGAGAGAGAGAGAGAGAGAGAGAGAG
>CM035183.1:2548618-2555481 GCA_020233015.1 Callinectes sapidus | reverse complement strand
GTGTGTGTGTGTGTGTGTGTGTGTGTGTGTTCAGGGTAAGGAGGGGGAAATGAAAGCATTGTGGTGGCATAACCAGATAGAATTATCACTGCATCACTAACTGTGCATCACTGACATACATGCACTGGGTGGTTGTGATACAGAAACCCACTTGTGAATGCCTGACTAAAAGATTATCAAGAAGAACTGCAGATATGTCGTCTCTCTCTCTCTCTCTCTCTCTCTCTCTCTCTCTCTCTCTCTCTCTCTCTCTCTCTCTCTCTCTCTCTCAACCATAAATTCCATTATTTATACCATAGTTACTCCCCTGCTAGGCACCAAATGGCCGTAACTCATTCGTCTAAGTAAGAAAAACGACCGTGCGCCGATTTTATCCAAGATCCAAATAGCACGCACCCATCCAGGCCCGCTTGCGCAAGTAGTGGATTCCCGGAGTGGACAGTCGGGTCATTAGGCGCATCGAGATTGTCTTCTGCCACCGTGTCACTCATCGCACCACCGGAGTCCCCAGCACCCGTCCTCTCCCTCTCTCTTGTGTTTCCAGACGGTGTTGTGTCGATAGGGCGATACTTTAATTCCTCAGCGGTAATTGGGAAGCACGGCAGGAATGTGTATAAGGTTGACGGTAAGGTAAGGTAAGGTAGTGAATCAGTTATCGTCTGAATCAGTTATTGTCAGTCTGTCTCTACTCTTGTCGTCGCTGTTGTTGTTGTTGTTGTTGTTGTTGTTGTTGTTGTTGTTGTTGTTGTTGTTGTTTTATGCTTCACTGTAAGTCGTGCATTTGTATTGGAGTTTTCAAATTTTTATTCTAAGGTAAACGTGAAGTTTAGGCATTTAGTTGGTCAGTCAGTCAGTACCGGGTGATGTATTTTTTAATGAGCAACATTTATGCATAAGACTAACAAAAGTTAAAGCCACAGCAGGTTTGGCTCCTACATTTTTACACCCATGAAGAATAGATCCTTAAAAAAGCACAAAAAAAGTATAAGTAAAATAGTGGAGCATAGTAGTATGCTAAATTATCTTCTCAACAACATAAGTCTATCTCCTATAAACATTTCAAGGTGTTTTATTCAAAAGGGTTAGTAAAACAAATAGCAAGTGAACGGTAGCATAGCATATCAATCACACCACGCTAGAATTAAGATTGGATCAACCACTACTACCAACTGTACCACCATCACCGCTACTAGGAGCTTCACGAAGGACAAAATATATACCACATTCTTTTTATAACATTCCAGGTGGCCGGTGATGAAATACCCGGCTGTGTCAAGTGGGAGTCTCACCTGATGCTAATTAAACAGCGGGCGTAGGGAAACGACAAGGTGCGCTCACTTACTCCGCTGCGGAATCTTAATGAATTATCGCCTATATCATCGACGGCCCGACAAGGCTTCACGTCGCAGGAGTTAAAGAGACGCGGCTTCCGGGGTCAAGTTACCTGGAGTACAGCCTAATTACCTGTTGGCCACGAAGCTGTCGGGGTTAAGCGATGCGAGTGATGCGGTGTATATTCTTTCGCGTGTCTCACTAGCGACGGAAATAATGGTCAAAGGGACGTGGCTTCCCTACCCCTTCGTGTGCCTTGTTAAAATGTTGCTTGGATCCGGAAAAAAGAAATGATAGATTATATAAATATTTTCTCTTTATATATATTTTTCTCCACTGGAGCTGAACTTGTTAAAATATTCAATGGCATTTTATAATCCTTTAAGTGACTTTTCCTTATCAGTTTCCGGCTTGGAGGAGGAGGAGGAGGAGGAGGAGGAGGAGGAGGAGGAGGAGGAGGAGGAGGAGGAGAAGGTGGTGGTGGTGGTTAATGTGACGTCGTAATAGTTTCTGAGGTTCCATTTTAACGAATCACCTTGAGATGTCACCAGCAAATACTGAAAGCTCAGAGAAAATACGAAAAACAAATGTTTCTACTGAAGTACGGTAATAATCTTTTATAAAATTTCTTGCATTGTTGTCTTCCATACTTTCCCGCATTCAAGGCATTCGGCATATTAAAAAAAAATGGTGGTGAGGTGGATGTTTCTACGGAAGTGTGGTATTAATCTTTTTTATACATATTTCCCACAAAGTTGTCTTCCAAATGCTTACCTTTCACACGCCCTCGCCTGTCCTCCTCCATACTCAGAACTAACATCTCTTACCTGCAATGAAAAATAAATATGATAAATAAAACTTTTCCACACCACATACATAATAAGAAAAAAATAAGATAATCCTGCGAAGTCAGGATGAGGAAAAATAAACAGAAATAGAAAGATAATATAAATGATGGACAGAATTCATTGGCATCTAAGTTTACTAATTTCTCGTGTACAACATCAAGACTTCTCTCTCGTGAGGAGGTTGTATTTCTATAAAAACGTGTCTCGTATATGACTAGATAATGCAGCGGAATATTAAGGAATAAATACAAACTTTTCTTAAACATAAGTAAAAGAAGAACGAGTCCCAGCAATACAAGACACGATCCTCCATTGCCTCCTCGTGGGGAAGATTGATGGAGGGAGGAATCACTTTAGTCCCAGTGGAGGGGCAAAAAGTTGTGATCATGCTAATTACACCACAGGGGAAGTAAACTCATGAATAACTACTGAAAAAAAGTTGTTATAATGTGTAATCATACCAAAGAGGAAGTAGACTTATTGATATTTCCTGACAACACCTGACAACACGCAGATTAACTATCACTAACGTATGTATGGAGTGTATGTATTGATAATAGGAAATTCCAAAATCATATGAATAATAAAACAGGAAAAGGAAAGAAAAATGCAACAGACAGATTTATGCAGGTATTAAAGAAACAGACGTACACACAAAGACCGCTAGGAACATGTAAATAATTCATCCAAGGGAGCTGAACTGTCTTCTAGCGGGAGGTCCAGAGCCCGTCCACATTTGGCCTTGTGCTATTTGCTGAGGCAGTGCAGGGCTGAGATTACTCGGAAGGTGCGGAAACCTGTCCACATCTACAAGCCGCCATCACCAGACACACCGCTGGGGAGGCTGGTATGACAAGGGACTTACCGCGCCCACCATCATCTCCTGGTCACTGGGAATGAAGGTGAGCGATTGCAGTTTTGTAAGGAAGGTGACTCGTTCCTTCTTTCCTCTCTCACTTTTTCCAGTATTTTTATTCCTCGTACAAAAAAGAAAAAGTTGAGTCTTAAGGGTATTTGTATTTGGTAAGTCAAGTGAGTTTGGGACCTTCTCATTTTCCAGGCATTCGTTTTCAACTAAATTACGTCCTTGCCTGTTTCTCGATCACTCTATCTTGACAATTGTAGCTTCGTGTAAAAGACCAGAGTGGAAAACTCAACGTGTGTGTTTAGGGCCTCTGGGCAGCCTCACTTCTCACATGCCCCAGTCTTCCTGTCTCCCACCAGACCTCCTCACAACCAGACAACATGCTCTGGCCCCTCGTCGTGGTCCTATCACGTGGTGGCTTAGGCGAGAATAATAGTTTTGGGTTAATGTAATCACCAGTCTGGGCAACTTTTGGTCAACCCTCCTGCTCAATGTGACTGCCGGTACCTTGGTAATGACAGAGGAAAGACCTGGCCCAGACTACCCCACTAACACTGATGCAAATTGACTGATGGTGGTGGAGAAAGGATGGAGGATATTCTGAGTGGAAGAGGCTTGAGTGCTTACCGGAAAGATCTCATCAAGAGCTTGTAGTATAAAAGTCCACCTGTCTGTCACTTGTTGGGGAAAAGTACAAATAAGGTAGACTTCATTCTCAAGTTCTAATTGTTCCTCCAAGCCAGTGGTTCTAAACCTTATGTGATTTCATGAACAGTTTCAGGAACTTTTGAGAAATATCAACTCCAGAACTATCGCAAAAGAAAACAATCCTAAGAAACATTCTAGTTCAATTAGTTGTGTGTGAAAAATAAAAGTTGATGGTCAATTAATATAACGAGGAAGTGAAAAATCTCAATAGTGTGCATTCACAGCCAACAAACTGAATCAAATCACACCAGATCATAACAAGAGAAAAGAAACACAAGACGAGAACTTTAAACAGGACACAACGAGTTTACAAAATTAAGGCATTGTCAAGTCGATTCCCTTAAGCATCATTGGAACTGATAGCGAAGAGTGAAAACGGATCAGGAAAGAAATTATTGTGAGCGAGACCTGTCTAATGTCTTATTTCTTCAATCTCACCAAGATTTTCTTCTTTCATCAACGTAAGCCTTTTCCTCCTTCCATACTATTATGCATTTATATTGTTTTCTCTTTCTTCTCTTCCTCTTCTTTCTCCTCTCCTTTAGTAATGTGTGACCTCTCCATCAAAACACCCTTCACTTTGCATCTGTAGCTCAGTTTTTGTTATAACTTCTTCCAAACTCTCACATTCCTTCTGATCCCTTTGCTTCGTTCCTTCGCTCCTTCACACACAAGCCAATCATCTAATACTTCACCATTCCTTTTTTTCTTGCTCCTCACATCCTTACTCTCTCCCTCTCTCTCTTGCACTCCCTCCAATGCAAGCTACAGTTGACCCAGACCTATCAACTTGTCAATCTTAATTGCTTATTCAAATAGCATACTTTAGAAACGAGACATTAGGGCCACTTCCAACCTCCTGCCGAGACAACAGGGATGTGTTACGAGGTGGACCTGATAACCTACGGACCACCGTCACGAGAACAAGGGTCAGGTCATCGAAGAAGGTCAGATCAGACCCTTTCACCTCCAATGTTTTTCCTGCACAGTTTACTCGCGTGTTAATGTGCCTCACAATTGTTTTTATTTCCCAGACCACTTGCTAAGATGAGGATCGCTATGTTAGTATATTTATTTTAACTCTTCTTGGTCATTCGCGTTTGTATTTCTTTATTAACAAGTTATGGACCTTATCAGCTCTCCCTTCTACTCAGAGCGGACGTGGCAGGTGCTAAAAAGGGCAGCTTATGCGTCTTGTTGGTCCGATAGCTGGATATATATAAGAAATTCATTAGCCAGTCATCAGGATACACATGTTGAACCGAATTAGATCTTCTGTACGGGAATTTGATTGGAAATAAATAATTAATACATGAGTGCATCAGTGTCACAGCTGAAGACATCACTCTCTTCTCTGTCTATCTCTGGCTACTCCTACAGTGTGCAGGATCTACAAGGAGTGTGCGTCAGAGGCTCTGGTGACCTTACGCTGCCAGGAATGCCCGGAACAATTTAGAAAGTTGTAATCTTATAATGAAAAGTAACACACACGCTCCTTGGAAAAAAAATAATGATAAAATACAAAATGCTAAAACGTGAAAATAAAAAAATTCGTGTGTTTTAGCAAGGAATATAATTCATTTATGAAAATGAAGGCACAAGACAGTTTTCCTGGTGCCCTTAAGATAACACTACTGGCATTGTCGATGTTGGGGTGGCGAGTTGTGTTGCAGTACAGTGTTGCTGTGTTTCTCTTCTCTACTATGCTTGAAGTTCAAAGTTTATGTCTCGGAAGCACAATAAACTTGGAGGAACGGTACCTTTGCCCTCAAGGCTGGTGGGGAGTTGAGGACACTACCGCCCTCTACTCTGATCAAATATTTTAATACTCAAGGGCGTTCAGGCAACACCCTACACACCAGCCAACACCCTATGGACTCTTCTGGTGAGGCCTTAACCCTGGTGACACTTTGTTTTCACCAGTACTGCGAGCAATGAGACTCATGGAACGTATTGGCAAAGGCCTTCATTCAGTCCGGGTGATGTAAGCACCCAGCACTCATGACAACCCTTCAGGGCTGGGCATTTGACACTTAAACTTTATTTCTCCCTTTATGATTTCCTTCCGAGAGAATATATAATGTTAATGTTGGACACTCAGCGGATTTCATCAACTCGCAAACAATTTATTGAGTAACCCATACTGACTATCACCGCGTGAACTTAGCAATATTGCCATACACTGAGCTAATGAGTCAAGATAAGAGCACAATGGCTTGCTCAGGGTCTGACTCTTAAGGCTGAAATCCATGGTGCGTTTCCTGTGGTCGTCGGCCAAGAGGAGCCCATCCCTAGCCGTCCCTCAGTCTCAAGGTCGTAGGTAAATGAATCACAATATCTGACAGTCACTGATGGTAAAGGGCAATGTAATTTTCGTTCACTAATTCTAATTCATTGATCCTTACGTGCTAAAGGGCGCCGGGATTGTCGCTTTCCCTGGCTGTGAGAGAGGCGAAATGAAATGTTGGAAAGCAATGGGGCGACAAGACAGTGCTCTCCAAGCCAAGCCCAGCTATTAGACGATGTAAAACACACCTTCAACAATGATGAATAACCAAAGATGGGTAAGATGGATAGATACTTAGGAAAGGATGTGCGACGAAATAATGGCGGGTGGACGAGAGGGTAGCAAATTGAAATAAAAAAGGGAAGAGTGGTTTGCCGAGGAAATATGGAGAGGAGAAGTAAAGGGAGTGAAGTCAATTGAGGAAAACAATACAGTGAAGTGAAAGGCGATGTACTGGAAAAGGAGAGTGTGATGGGCGGGAGTGGGTTAGGGGTGGGCGGGAGGGAAGGCTGGGGAGGTGGTGGAGGTGCTACAGACAGCGACAAGCCCCGAACACACAGGCGACACCCACAACACCTGCATATTTGTCTCCTTATTTATGTCAGTGTCGTCCACCGCCCCGCCCTCCTTCCCTGCCTCTCTGTACCCCTTCCTCCCCTGCCTTCCCTTCCTCTGGACCCCTTCCTTCCCTCCCTCCCTCGCCACCTCTTCCAGCTTACCTCCCAACTTCCCACAAGCTAGCCACGTCTTAAAACTTTCCTCCTTATCTTCCCGTTAATACTTGTTTCTCCTCTCTCTTGTTCCATCAGTCATTATCCCTTGA
>CM035183.1:2536118-2543618 GCA_020233015.1 Callinectes sapidus | reverse complement strand
TCATTATTCTGGTAAGTGCATAGAGACGGAAGGTTGCGCCGTGGCTGCTGTTAAATTCAATTTCCTGGAAGGAAACATTGAGAGAAAGAGAGAGAGAGAAAAAAAAAACTATATCAGAGAAATAAATGAGAACAATTTGAAAAAAAAAATAAGTAAGAAAAATAATTCTTAAGGCCACAGCTTCACCCTCTCCCTGCCCGTGTCTCACCCTCAGCAACTCTCGCCACATCTCCCTGCAGGTACCGCAGCACCCTCGTAATACCCGAGGCTGGTAATTCGTGCCCCGTAACTCCTGAGTAAGGCCAGCGTCAGCCTCGGCCGTCCCAATAACACCACGCTATATAATTCAGCTCGGTAACACAATCGCGCTCATTCGTTGGGCGTCACGGGTGGATAACGCCGTTTAATGATGATTTACTAGGCAGTGTCACGCCAATGGTCGCTTTGCATACTGGTCATTATTCTCGGGAATTACTCGTAGCGACTGCAATATTGGATTACAGGGAGTTGGTGAACAATATACTCGTATTTACATCCATTCTTTAAGCCGCAAATTTACATCTTTGATTTACAGGATCAATTTACTCCGATGGGCCGGACTGCAGGGGCCACCTTGTGCTCACGAGGGTTAGGATATGGTCTGGCCTGCAGGTGGCGCTACGGGTGCAGTCTTGCCCTTCCACTCCCCGGTTGGGGGAAGGGGGGATGGCTACTCTCACACAACTATAGGAAAGGCTGGACATGTTTCCATAAATTCCTAAACAAGAAAAAGCAGACACTGAATTAATACTCAAGAATAAAAAGAACACTATTGTAGTAATTCATCGTGCCTTACAAGTTAAATATTTTGTAACACAAACACGGTGAGTTTTGCAGCAGTGAATGTCTGCTTTGCAAGTAGTTCATAACAACAAAAAACAATAATCTAAATGAATTAGTTAAAGAATAGATAGTTTTCAAATTCCACAAAATTTTTTATTTCAGACTCAAGTTCTCAATAACTTGTACACCAATTTGTGGAAGACCTCCCCAAGAGCGTCTCCGTCATCCCTCGCAGCAGTCCCCCCCTCGGCGACGCTCAGAGAAAACGAGTCTCTGATCCAGGTAATGGCCTCGTGATCACTAAAAAGATAATAGTTTCCTCAGTGATGGCAGAGATTTGTTCCCTAAAGACCAGCCTCGGCAGGCGCCCGCACGACCTGCCGCTGAGGCGTGCCACTGGAGACACCGTGAAGGGATACCGTGACGCGGCGGCACGTGTTTGTGGAAGGCTACTGAGAAAACTTAGCTGATATTATATGTATATATATATATATATATATATATATATATATATATAGTATATATATATATATATATATATATATATATATATATATATATATATATATATATATATATATATAAATTACATTATGATTAGTCCTAAATAAATAATAGGCTTGAATTGTTATTTACTATAAAACGAGGGAATAGATGTTCTTTTGACGAGCGGAGGTGCACCACACAATATTGCTCGCAGCGCCTTTCGTGCATTCTGTGGTATCTGCCTCACTAAAGCCAAAATAAACCTAGTTATTTTAGCGCATACATTTACATATTTTATAATCAACAACCATAAGGCCTCGCGCTGCTTGTATGTATATGTAATAAAGTTTTCTTGAGTTTAAGTAACCTTCACTTGAACTTGATTTTTCCTCCGCTGAAGCAACGCGAGGCAGGCTTACGGTTAAGTTTCAACCACACTCCTGCCCCTTTGAGGTTTTTTATAATGAGACTTGAGACGAGCAGCTGCACACTCTTAATTGAACACTCTCGCTTTCGTGCTCACAAGATGTGTACGGAAACTACATCAGTGACAACCAGCATTGGTCACTCTCACCAGCTGTCCTCTCACTCCCTCCGTCACTCCCGTGGTGGGCAGTGGTGTCACAATTTCCGTCCTTCTATTCTCCTTCCAGCCACCCTACACTCAGCCAAGCCAGGACCTTCACATCTCATAAAATTCATTCATCATGGTATATTTATCTATCATCTCATCCTTCCATTCCCATCCCTGTCAGTTTCATCTTCACCACAAACTCAGCTCGTACACTTTCCGCACCGTGACGTCTTCCCGCGCCTTGAGAGCAGCAGGAGCCAAGGTAACACCCACCCTGGCTCAGCCACTTGGTCACGCAGCGGGGGAAGCAATGTGAGCTGGCGTATTTTTCCTTGAACAAGTGATGAGGAAGCTGTAAAAATGTTACCCCGATGAAATATGAGATAAAAGATGAGCGGCATGTACACATCAGGGCGGAGGCTTCATGATACTCTGCCTTGTTTGTTTTCATGGCCAGCCTTCTTACCTTCCCCCTCGGAATACCTGCCTGGAGGAGTAATGGGCTGCGGCACACTCCCGAGGCGAGGAATAACACAACGCATCCAATAAGTATAACCCGACTCCCCGGTGGAATGAGTTACACGTCGCCGCTAATGCTACAGGAAGGGAGGTCGGTGTTCTAGGCCTAAATTATATCATTGGAAGAACACACCTTGCCATTAATCTCCGCTAAGTAGGCCCTCATTACTGCGACAACCAGCGAGACACCACCTGACCCTCTCCTCCTCTCCACTAACCTAGCACCAACCCACCCATCCTCTCTTCCACCTCCCCCCTCTTTCTCTTCTCTTCTCTTCTCTTCTCTTCTCTCTCTCTCTCTCTCTCTCTCTCTCTCTCTCTCTCTCTCTCTCTCTCTCTCTCTCTCTCTCTCTCTCTCTCTCTGTCATCAACCACTCCCTTTGTCGCCACTCGCCACAGCTCAGTCTATCGCCACATTCCCGCTGTATCTCCCGCCAAACGCTCCTGCCATCCTCGTAACTTTCCCTCCGGGCGGCGATGTGGGCGCAGCAACATGTCACGGCATCACTTTCCAGGCCATCAGGAGGCGGCACTAACCACTGATAGGAGACACCACACACCGGCAAGACGTAACACACCTCCATCCTTCCTTCCTTCCTTTCGTGTCTTTAACTTCCACTCCGTCAGATTAGAAAGGTTACTTCTCTTTAGTTCCTCCGCTCGCGTGATGAACATACTCAACATCGTTGTCTTTATTCTCTACTTCAAGGTTTCTGATGTCACACAGGTGGTCTTTAGATGTTCAAATCACGTTAGGACATCAAGCTTCAGTGATATATCAAGAGGTTAAGGTTTTAAGAGTATTTTTCGTAGTTTTGGATATTCTAACAAGGTTTCGCAAAATAGGAAAAATATACTTGAAAGAAAATCGGATTTATCATTAATGGTATTCAAAAATCAGTCGGTGATGGAGAAAAAAATCGCTTTAGACTACGAACCATTAACTCAATTCTCACTCCACCCGCGATTAACATTCCAAAGTGTCTCTCTCCTTATCTCCTCTTCAGCGCCCCCTCTTCCTCCTCCTCCTCCTCCTCGTGGCGTCCTTCAGATCTCCTCCAGGGCTATCAGATCAGGACAGGACATCGCCCCAGTCAGTCGCAGGCCATCACAGCCAAACAGGCGGTGGCTCTAATCGTCTGCCCACCATCCCCATGCAAATCAGGATGCCCGCTTCAACTTTATGTGTTTCCTCTTGAGATGTGCGTGTTGTGCGCCGGACGAATGGTGTGTTATGTGCGTGGTCGTGCTGTGTTGTGTTGTGTGGTGCGGTGTGGTGTGGTGTGCTACGTTGGCTGTGAGTGTCGATGCTAGAATTGTTAAAGGGGAGGGGTAGGTAAGCGGTGAATAAGCAATAAGAAATGGAGGATGAATGAGAGGGTGAGGTGAAGCAAGAATAGAAGGGTAAGCCAGTGATGAATGAGGGTAAATGAATGGTGAATGGTGAATGAAGATTAATAAGAGAGCAAATGAGCAATGAATGTGGAAAAAGGATAGGTAAGCAGTGAACAAGAAGAGAAAGATGAATGAGAAGTTAGGGTGAAATATGAACGGAGGGAGAAGCGAGTAATGAATGAGAATGAATAAATGGTGAATGAACATAAATAAGAGAGCAAATGAACAACGAATCAGGTTGGATATGGATGCATGAGAGTAGTGAATAAGGAACGAGAAAGTAAGGCATGGACATAGGATAAGTAGAGGATGAATAAGAAGCGGGTGAAGGCAGAATGTGGAGCAAGTGATGAATGAGGAAGTGAAGGATGAATAAGGAAATAAAGACATGGAGTTGAGAGAGAAGAAATACAAAAGAGCAGTAAAGTTTGACCCCTTGTGCGTGTTCCCTCCAAATCCCTAGTCCCCCTAAAAAATATATATATGAAATCCTCAACCATTTGACCTTCCATGTGTAAAAATCAATCACTAGAACAGAATAAACAAAAGAATAAAAAAGAACACCCGAGAAATGATTCCCCCAGAAAACACCGCTGCGCATAAAACAATTATTTCGTTATGATAGCAATAACAGGAACCAATTTTACGCCACGCAACACAAACAAACACAAATGCGATACACGACGATTTACTGGAATGACAACAACGAATATTATTTTGACCCAACAGAAAAAAAATAAGGGAAAGACAAACTCGAACCCGCTGTTTCCCACGAGTCTACTCAGATTTCAGTCGAGTTTGTCCGCCACCAGATGACACTTCTCTCACTCTGGACCGGGAGAGGAGAGGAAAGGAAGGGGAGAGTGAAGGGAAAGGAGAGTATTGGTGTCTGTGAATGCGTGTGTAACGAGAGGGTTGTTTGTGGGCGCTGTGAGAGGTGGTGCGAGAGCCTGAGACTTGTCATTAGCGGGACGGATGGCGTGGATGTGAAAGTAAAAAGGGAATTTGGACGAAAGCCAGAGAAATAAGAGGTGTGAATCAAAGGGAGGGTTTCAAAAGGCGCCTGGTGGGTTTCTGAAAGGGAATCGGGAGTCGCGTGGGTAATTAAAGGGATTCAGGAAATCTGGCTGCAGGAAAATGCTATATTTTCTTCTCTGGAGTGTTTTCAGGGAGTTCTGTTTACTTGGGGGTCGTTCTCAATGGTTTGTTATTGTAATGGGGAGTTTTTTTAAGGATTTTTAATGGAATGTTTTGGAATGAGTTTTTTTCTTTATATTACTTTATTTTGCCCCTCGTTTGCCTCCTCTCGTATATAGAAATGGGGTGTGGATTTCAATGGGGTGTAATTATAATGGGTGTTTTCAAACGGGTGTTTTTATATGCGCCTTTATGGAATAGTTTTTTTATTATTTTTTTTAAGGAGGGTAAATTTAATGGAGCTTCTTTTTTAGGATTTTCTAATGGAGTGTTTTAGAATGTGTTGGTTTTAAATGGAGTGTGGATTTCACTGGTATGTAATGGTAATGGGTGTTTTCAAGAGGATTTTTTTTTAATGGATTCCTTTTGAATTTTGCTTTTTGAGAGGAGTATATTTCTAAGGTTTATAATGGGTTGTTTATAAATGTGGTGTAGTTTCAATGGAGTGTAATGGTAATGGATGTTTTCAAGAACATGTTTTTAAGTGGGCTCTTTTCGAATGGTGTATTTTTGAAAGGCCCGAATGGAATTTGTCAGCCAAATTTACCTAATTTTAGCATTAAAATGTGTTTAGTTGTGAAACCGTAAATTTGGTAATTTGACATTAAAATCAAGAAATAAGCGATGCAGTTTTGGTTAGAATTGTGCTAGTATCTCTAAATTCATATACTGTCTGTGTGTGAGTTTGCGTACCACAGTTGTTCTCAGGTCCAAGAGAGAGAGAGAGAGAGAGAGAGAGAGAGAGAGAGAGAGTACTGTACGTATGTAAGGAGAATGAAGGGGATGGGAGTGGTGGTGGTGGGGCAGGGGGGAGGGGTGGGTCGGGTACCGATAAGCCGGCAGGGGAGATAAGCCTCACAGCTGCTCGCTTCTACGTTTGTTTCTTGTTGATTTACAGTCACACATTACTGTATTGCCTAAAAGCAAGGTGGCAGCACACACAAATAAAGCAAAAAAATTACAATAGCAATAAAACTTACGCCAGAGGTTGCGGCGGTGGCGGAAGGAAGAAAGGGAAAAAGGAATAGAAGGTAGATAACGGAGGAAAGAGGGTAGGAAGGAATAATTTTATGATGCTGTGTGTGTGTGTGTGTGTGTGTGTGTGTGTGTGTGTGTGTGTGTGTGTGTACAGGGTCTAATGCAATTTGTGCAAATATTGCGAGGTGAAAAATACGTTAACCTGAATAGGAAATGTTTAATAAACATATGTTTAGAGTTTAGGTTTAGCCGGGATGTAAGATGACGGTTAATGATTCTTTTGGTAGTGTTACCGTTGAATGTTGTGCGATGAATTTATGAATTATTCAATGGATATATTTGACAAATTGTGGAACAACACATAACATTTTAGATAGAGAAATGGTATTGATGGACTTGTAATCTCCGGTAAAATATCACAGGAAGTGTGTGTGGCTGTGATTTCCCTCACTGGAAAGTGCTTTAAGTGTTGGGAACATGGATGGGAGGTGATGCAAAGCTAGCGGTCAGCTGATCAGCTGATACCTAGACTCCCTCCCTCCTTCCTTCCTTGGCTTTCCCCTACTCCCTGCCTCCTATTTCTCTGCGCCCGATGTCCACTCACTGTCCCTTCTTTCTTCTAAACTCCGTCATTTATGGCCTTTCAAGTAAATTCATACTTGTCATTGTCTTTGCGTTGGAAACACACACACATTTTATTTTCATTTTTTTTTAATCATTTGTTTAGAACATGAGTATGTGCATTACATCATCAGTGCACGGACTCTCCTTCCAAGTAATAACTTCCACCCTAGAACACCCTTACGAAACGGGTTGTGTACGAGGTCTGAGGTTCCACTGTATAGTTTTTGGGGGGAGGTTGAGAATTTTCATAATTATTTTTTTCCGAGGGTACGGGTCTCGAATATTTTTTTCTCATTTTTCTTCTTCCTTTTATTTTTGAGGGTGAGGTTTTGAATGTATATTATGTTATTAATGAGATTAATTAAGTGAGTAACACGGGAAGGAAATTCAAAGCGGTTTTTAACTGTTAGGTAAAGAAGAAAGTAAATAAAACTGATCAGATTATACGTGAAATAAAATGGGAAAAAAGTTATATTCTACTTTGATGCACGAATAAATTTAGTATGGATCTCTCTCTCTCTCTCTCTCTCTCTCTCTCTCTCTCTCTCTCTCTCTCTCTCTGGGCCTAACTTTTGTCACATTTTCCCCTTAATTTAAACCTTCGCTCCGCCACTCCACCTCTTTCACTTTTTTCCTCCTCCTCACCACATTTCCTTACTTTGCACTCCACCATCTCTTTCTTTTACCTCATTTCCTCCTCCTTTATTCCTCAAACTCTACACTTTTTCCACCGACCCCTACACCTTTCCTTCTTTTTCTTTCTTTCCTCCTCCTCCTCCTCCTCCTCCTCCTTTTTCTTCCTCCTATTCCTCCTCCTCCTCGACGGGTAGGGATTATAACAATTAGCATAATAATGAAACAAAGTTAAGACATACTAGAGGAAAACGAGGAGGAGGAGGAGGAGG
>CM035183.1:2522662-2525357 GCA_020233015.1 Callinectes sapidus | reverse complement strand
AGAGAGAGAGAGAGAGAGAGAGAGAGAGAGAGAGAGAGAGAGAATGAACCATCGAGGAGTGACCAGTGTTGTCCTGCCATGCCTCTCATGACCAGCTGAGGGCACAAGTAGCCATTGTCTATATATTACAGCAATCTGATGGGGTCGATAAGCATAGCGGGTGTCATTACACTGACGGGCATTACGGAATATTAACGAGGCTGTGGGTTGTCTCTGGGCAGGAATAAGGATCCTCGGTGTGGGACATGTAGCCCGTGTGTGTCTATGTGTGTGTGTGTGTGTGTGTGTGTGTGTGTGTGTGTGTGTGTGTGTGTGTGTGTGTGTGTGTGTGTGTGTGTGTGTGTGTGTGTGCTTTCTCTTAATATTCCTCACCGTTTCTTCTTGTTTCGCTTGAACCAATAAATTGATAAAAAAAACTCAAAGGCCTGCATCGAGCAAACGGGAAACTGAATCATCTGACTCATATTTTCCAAAGCAAAACTAAACGCACGAAGCAAAGATGCGGAAAGAAATACATGCCATAAATTCCTCGGCATGTGGTTATGTGTATATTTTTTCCCCCTGCTAAGTACCGTGGGAGGCAGGAGAGCGCGCGGGGCAATGAGGCAAGAAAAGTCACATATAACTTCCCTGTTGTGTTTACGAGGATCAAGACATCCCTAGGCGAGGCGGGTGCTCTCAACACCTCCAAGGGCACAGCTGGACGAACGGCCGATCAAGGGCGGAGAGGGATGCGTGTTTAACTTCAATTACAGGGAAATGGGCGTTCGTGGTTGGGAGCGAGCGGCACGGGAACACCTGGAGAGGGCAGTCCGCCTCCGCTGCCAAGGAGGAGGGGCACCCCATGACCGGCACGGGTGAGGCGGCCAGCGCTGCACAGGACTGGAGGAAAATTATTGGAGTAATCTGTGGGGCGATGACTGTCATTCGGCAGCACAGCGGTTCGCCGTGTGACCCCATTGAAGCTCAGACCACGCCTCCTCGCCACGCCCTGCCTAGGCTATGCAGGTGTGACCGACTATATACAAAAAATAGTTGGTATTCTCATTCTCTCTCTCTTGCTCTCGCTCTCGCTCTCGCTCTCGCTCTCTCTCTCTCTCTCTCTCTCTCTCTCTCTCTCTCTCTCTCTCTCTCTCTCTCTCTCTTCCATCTCCTGCATTACCACAGGGAGAGCAGCATTGGTGGCCGCCAGCCTCTATGTGACAACCATGCCATATTACACGACGACGACAGACAAACAATGAATCAGGAGCAGCGAGAGACAGAGATGGGAAGGGGGGAAGAGGGGGGGGAGGGACAAAAAGCGGCTAAAGGCAGGCTCGTCCCGTAGCATACAAAGGAGAACTCGTCCCAGATCGAGGCGGCGCGATGCAAGCTCCATCCCTCACTGCACCACCTGCTTAATAAACATCCAGGACTGAGAGGATTCCTGAAGCTGGGAACGACAAGCCTCGGACCACATCCTTTCAGTACTACTTCTCTCTCCCTCTCCCTCTCTCTCTCTCTCTCTCTCTCTCTCTCTCTCTCTCTCTCTCTCTCTCTCTCTCTCTCTCTCTCTCTCTCTCTCTCACGTAGGGCACTTCACCTTTACCGTGTATCATAATGTCGCGTTCATTTTTTCCCGCCACACGTTTTCCTCATCGGTCGCTGGATTTCGAAAACTCACTGTACTTTCCCAGGTCTTAATTACGGACACCTAGCGTTGGTGGGCGGCAAGAAAAACGCTACGTGATTTCTATTTCCTTGCAAGCGTTTCTTTCGTCACCTTCTGCCTCGTGACGGCACGCTTGAGAAACGATGAGAATAATTTTTACCTTTTTATCTTCATTATTGCCTTCGTCCATTCGCGTCTCTTCCTCCTCAAGCACAGTGACTTATGACTTCCGCTGGTACCATTTTAAAGGGCCGTTCTAATCGTTTTATGGATTCGTGATTTTAGGAGGAAGTGGAAATGAGCTCCTTTTGAAGTGCGAGGTGAAGTCGGCAAGTGAGCCAATTACCGTGAGGCCGCCCATTACCTGGTGATTACCCGACTGATGGGCGGTGAATGGAAGTGTTTCTTTTGTCTTCTTTCTGGTGCTGCCTACGTATTATAAAGGTGATGGCGTGGCGGGAAGGCGTGTTATAACAAGTGTTCGTGGACGATTACAAAAGAAGATAAAATATGGCTGTTAAGCTGTACAAGGAGACAGAATAAGAAAGAAAAAAATATGTAAGACCAAATTTAAGGAAAAGGCGATGTTATAAGGTTTATGAAAGTATAGGTAAAGTAAAAAAAAGATAACTTTTATAGTCCCAACCTGACAGTTATTCATTGAGAGAACAGAGCAGGACAGAGAAAGGAGAGGAAAGAACGAAAATAATATGTGAAATTATGATGTAATTGTTTATTCTAAGAACGAGAGAGAGAGAGAGAGAGAGAGAGAGAGAGAGAGAGAGAGAGAGAGAGAGAGAGAGAGAGAGAGAGAGAGAGAGAGAGAGAGAGAGAGAGAGAGAGAGAGAGAGAGAAAGTGGTGATGAAACTGTGAAAATCTATAATTACGGGGAAGAGAGAGGAATGTGAATACAGCTGAGGGGAAAGTGTGCAAGACTGCAGCGTGGGATTATCACAATAATTATCAACACCGAAATTACGGAAAACTAAATAGTCTCCCTCACTTGGAAAGACTCAGAAAGCTCGGCAGCGAAATTGCAA
>CM035183.1:2515162-2520162 GCA_020233015.1 Callinectes sapidus | reverse complement strand
CCTCCCAGTCAGATGTGAGAAAAAATACGTACCTTGTGAATGAACTTTTGTATCGAGTCTTTCCCCGCATGAGAGATTACGAATAAAACCAGAGACTCCAGTACACATTAATGAGCGGATGTTTAAAGCACTCACTTATTAGCATCACGTCTCCAGTTGTTATTTAGAGGTTATTTTCAATTTACATTTGTTCCACGTACACCAGCAGTGCGGAAATGCCATTTACACATCTTTTTCTCCATTCACAAACTTTCTCCCCTAATCTTTTTTTTTATATTCTCAAAATATATTGTTCAGTTATTACCCAATATATATTTTCTTTACATTTCCTTATTCACATTTGGCCTTTTATCACTCCGCCCAAATCGTCATTCATTAATTTTACCTTTATATTGTTTCATTGTATTCTTTTTCTTCTTTTTCGTACTAAAGGTTTAAGTAACGGTATTTTGTGTTTTCAAGTCATTATTGGTGTTGCTCTTGTTAGTTCACGCAATTCTTTCACTATTCCCTTTCCTTTTATCTCTAAAAGAACCTTTCCTTCCCTCCTTCTCTGATTCTCACCTTGTTATTGTTATGTCATTCCATATAATGACGACATCTGTTATATTTTTTTTTGTTTCCTTTCCTCTCTAAAGCAATTTTCCGGTACTTCCTCTCTCCTTCCTCCCCATAGACATACATAGAGACTCACCAATATGTTGAATGTAAAATCCTCTCACATAATACCCATACGTCATGAGCTCAGATCCTCACAGACATATCAACACTCTCACCACCAGCACATTCAGAAATTCAGAAGCATATTAATGTCAAAGTGTAAAATTAGATGCATTCTGAGAAAAGCTAATCTACTTCTCCTGTGTGTGTGTGTGTGTGTGTGTGTGTGTGTGTGTGTGTGTGTGTGTGTGTGTGTGTGTGTGTGTGTGTGTGTGTGTGTGTGTGCGTGCGTGTGTGTGTGTGTGTGTGTGTGTGCGCGCGCGCCAAGATAAACATAACTCCTAACTCTTTAACTTTCCCACACTCAAAGTAAACCTTCATTGGGTATATTCAAGCTTGTCAATCACTTAAATTTTACATACAGGCACAAACATCCTTTCCTTTACCTACTTTTCTTAGAAACTCACCGAACTGTCTCCAAGATCAAGCAGGAAGAGAGGAAGTGTGTGTGTGGAGGAAGGAAAGCGAGCAGAAACAAGGCCTGGATAGGGAGAGAGGAAATGAAGGGCAAAGGAGAAGGCCACGGTTGAAAGAATAAATGAGAACGTGTGAACGGGAAGTGAAAAGGTACGTAAGAAGGGCACCTACTATTAACTAATGTGGGAAATGAGTAGGGAAAGTAATTGAAAAATGTAATTAAGGATATGCTATGAAATAATAATCAATAGATGACATTAAAACAAATAAGGAGATAAACTTCAACCAAAAAAATCAATAAATGGAGCACTAAAAAAATATGTAATGATGTGAGTGAAAGAAATAGAAAAAAAATACAACATGACCAATGAGAAGGTTTACTATTCTTTTTTTCAACAGATCAACCTATTCCCAGCGTGGTAAAAACTGATAAAAAGAAGAAGAAGGAAAAGAAGGGGAGATTATGCATCACTTTCTCGATGAAACGTTTTTTCCTCTATAAAACAAAAAAAACAGAAGCAAAAGAAACCTTGATATTCCTTGCACCTTACTTATATTTATTACTTCCTCCTTCTTATTTACTTCTTTCCTGGAAACCACCTGACGTGTGGCAACAGATAGTTTGTATCAAAATGTTTATACAACTTGCCGCTTCCTGCACACGCGACCTGGCATTCAAAACAGAGATACAGAGAGAAAGAGAGACAAGAACAAAAACAAAACAGAAAAACACAGGAAGTAGACTAATAAAAGATGTTACTTGGAGTTTAGCCCGTTCAGTACTGAGATGCACTTTTGCCACGGGTTTCGGATGTAATTAGACGATCTTATTGAGATTACCAACGGTCTATAGAGGTCAGAAGATTAATGGCCAGTCTTCACTACTCTAATGCCTGCATAATTTTTCGAAACTGTATAGAATTACCAAATAGTAAGCAGAATAAATATGAAAATGTGTCATGGTACTGAAGCGGCTAAAATTACTTGCTTTATTCTTCCCTTCATAATTTAACGAAGATGGAAAAAGAGAATAAGAGGAAGCAAAGAAAGAATAAAGTGAGTGTTTTTCCTTATATTTTTTCGGTAGTACTTTCTATAATCGATAATTCACCATGGATAAAATAAAGGGAATTGATCATGAAAATTGAAATTACAAGCCGGAAAATGGAGTGCCCCTGTCGCTGATAATTTCGATAATAATTGTGTTGTATAAAGTTTTGTGAATATATCTAATGCAC
The DNA here is from genome assembly GCA_020233015.1 of Callinectes sapidus. Taxonomy (NCBI): domain Eukaryota; kingdom Metazoa; phylum Arthropoda; class Malacostraca; order Decapoda; family Portunidae; genus Callinectes; species Callinectes sapidus. The sequence goes on along the minus strand of CM035183.1, from coordinate 2,517,787 downwards.
AAGAATAATGGAATAGTAAAAAAGAAAAAATAATGAAAAAAATATATCAAAACACATTATCATTAAACCACAAGGAAATTTGTTGAGAGACTATTGAATACTGTCAGCTAAAATTACATTGACTTACATTTCCTATCACTTATAAATTTTAATGAAAACTAGTTAACATTACTAAACTTTATTCGGTACTAACTTCACCTATCAGTAATATATGACACCTGAGGATTACCACACATGGCCTGCTCTCTCCCTCTTCCACCCCCTCTAGGACCGCTTCTTTTCCTCATTAGCAAGTTCCCTCCCTGCTCTCCCCTCCCTGTCCTCCCTCCCCCTCCCTTTCCCTCGCGCCCCAAGGAAAACAGTGACTCCACACTTGTCTTTATAATAATTTTTCACGGTAACCAAAACAAAAAATTTCTCCATGGTTTTACGACTTGTCTTCTTCCAGAATATGATGCATAAAATTGCCTTGTTTCCGGTACACTCTGACTTTTCTTACTCGCCTTACTTTTACCTCTAATTTTCTCTCGTTATCGTGCGCAAAAAATACTAGGAACAATTTGTATCCTGCCTCCTGATTACAGGGTTACAGTCCTGATGCCTCGTGCACCTAAGCTAGTGAGAAAACCACCTGTAATTTACCGTATCCATGCTTCTGTTTCTGCACTGTTTGAGATGCAATGAAGTTATTTTCCTAAAAGCCTCAATAACTACCACGATTTCAAATTACGAGGATCAGTCACTCGATGACTGAGGAAGAGAAATGTGGTCATCCTGTAGTGTTCTCGCGGCGACACTTCTTCACCCGCGGAGTTCACGGTGCGGAGTTACCAGAGCAGCAGGAAGGGGCTGGGTCTGCCTGGTTCATTAGCGCGGGCGTCCTGCCTTCCTGGCTCACCGCTTCCTCTGAACAATGACACAGCCGCTTCCATAATGACGCTTGGGGAAACAACATCAAATTTCTCATGTATGAGGCTATTGTTCAATCTCGACTTAGCACGAAGCGAATAACACGATGAAGCCTCTCGTCCTTTGTGGCTCTCCGGCTGAGGCTTCCACTAAAAACGTTATTTTTAACTCCTTCCTATTTTGGTGACCGCCTGACCAAATTGGTTGAATGAGCTTGCATTTTGAGGAAAACCTCGCTATAGCGTGTCCCTAGCAGCCACCTGCGGCCGCCCGCCACACAGGGGAGCACAAAAGAAAGCAAAGCCACCCTGGAATATGGAAGAGTATCCTGGGGAGGGGAGGAGGACACAGAAGGAAACGTCGATGACTGCCCCACTTGAACACTTGACACCAGATACTTTAGGATTCATTTATTCTCTCTCTCTCTCTCTCTCTCTCTCTCTCTCTCTCTCTCTCTCTCTCTCTCTCTCTCTCTCTCTCTCTCTCTCTCTCTCTCTCTCTCTCTCTCTCTCTCTCTTCTTTTTTTGTTTTTTATTACTTGAACAGAGAAGTGTGGTTGTAATCCAGGAAGACGAGCGATGTGTGACGGATCAAACACGCCCCAGGGTCCCTGCAGGGCCTGGGACATGTGGGCCAAGGACAGACACCACAGCGGTTAGGCAGACACTGGCGGGCCGCAACCACACCTGCACATGTAGAGATTTCATCACCGCCATACACGAAAGAATATACAGAAGTGATGCACTGAATGATATTCTTCTTTGTATCCAAAAAAGAAGTATCGAGAATCTCCCAGCGCACTACCGCCACCTGGTAATGTTATTGCATACTTGGCAGGCCATAAACCACGTGCACACCACTAATGCGAGTTGTGTCACACACATTGAATTATGAAATGAAACACTTCCTAGTCTGCAGTGTATCATTAGGGACAATATTATGACGTATATGTGCAATCAAGTGTGAGTTTAGCCTTTTGTAGCGTGGCGTCTTCATCCGCCGGTAAACGAAAACAGCGGAGGTGTGGCCGAGGGCTGCCCCCTCAGGGACATCCTGCGTGGGGTGAAGCGGCCTTAATGCACCACCAACACTACAACCAGTCGCCATCACAGATAACTGATAAAAATCTAGCTTCATTTACTAGATCATAAAAGGAAAAATGCATTTTAATCAATTTTATTGGAATTACGTAATAATCATCACAGGAAAAGGTCTTCTTTATCATATTTGCACATAAGTGACGTTTATCATAATTTTTGCATCGAAGGTTACCTCAGACTCCTCAGAGGCCGAGTCCTCCTGGCGACGCAGGTTCTGCCGCCGGATCTTTGCGGGAGAGGAAGTGAACTCAACAGGAAAGGGTGGCGGCGGTGGGAAGAGGAAAAGGTTGGAGAGTGTGAGGAAGAGCAGGACATAACGTACAGGGAAATATATATGCACTCCGTTATTTATCGCGTCATCGTGCTTCGGTAACTTTTCTCACACCTGCAGCACAGCGCCAAGCAAAGGCCCCTCCCTCCCCGCTCCCCTCTCTCCCTCCCCCCCTCCCTCCTTCCATCAGAAGGAGAGCAACAAGATTTTTACATATGGAGTAGGAGAGATTAGGGAACCAATTTTGCAAAATTAGTTTGTCTGTCTTCATCAGCAGTCTCTCTCTCTCTCTCTCTCTCTCTCTCTCTCTCTCTCTCTCTCTCTCTCTCTCTCTCTTCTCATCTC
>CM035183.1:2489679-2509210 GCA_020233015.1 Callinectes sapidus | reverse complement strand
CCACCGCCGCTCTTTGCAAGTGACGCCGCGCTGAAGGGTTCTGATGGGTATTCGCTTTAAGACTCCCAGAATATAATTAGACTTAAGCCCTGAGACTCCATAAATATTTGATAGCGGTAATGGCGGCGATTCCTTTCCCGGCTCTGTTCATCCGAGTGCTCATAGTTGCGTGAAATTACGGCCAACAATAACCTGAGCGATCCCGATACAGCGTGGATCTCTAAATTGAAGAAGCAGATTTTTCCCTTACCGCACGCTGCTTGACAGGATACACACACACACACACACACACACACACACACACGTGAACTCTCTCTCTCTCTCTCTCTCTCTCTCTCTCTCTCTCTCTCTCTCCTGAACCAGATGCGCCTCCCACAAGAGTTCGCAGGTGATGATAAAGGATAATAAACATTTCCTAACTTTTAACATGGCCTCCTACTGTGAGTAGAGAGAGAGAGAGAGAGAGAGAGAGAGAGAGAGAGAGAGAGAGAGAGAGAGAGAGAGAGAGAGAGAGAGAGAGAGAGAGAACACTACCAAACAGAAATTAGGCTATAAACTTTTCTAACCTCAACTCAGATATCAAAACTTTTTAGAACAGTATATAATTATAATAGATTTCTTCTTTTTATTTAAGAGGGAGAAGCTGGCCAAGAGCAGCATCAGGTAACAAAAACACTAATTTGGCACCCCTCTTTACAGAACTCAAAAGTTAGCCAAAGTATATGGATAGATGTGTTGAAGCCTCTCTCTTAAATAAAGTCAATTTGTAGAAACTTAGAAATACAGAAGGTAACTATATCGTGTTTAAAATATCATGAAATACAATATCTGAGACGTGAACAATTTACTAAAAAGATAATTAATGTAAGGAAAACAATATCATGAACATAAAATAAGAATTTTTTTTAAAATATGGGTTATGAAAGTCCAAGAAACAAGACAGAGAAACTTATGCATATTGAAGCACGTATTTCTACCAAACAAAGGGAAACAGTACCAAGAATAAGGGATCAGAGAAGAGCATAGAATTAGAGAAACTTCAAGAAATGAGAGTTTGTGGAAATCCAGGAAAGAAGAGACAAAAAACCTATCCATATCGAAGCACGTGACTCTACCGAGCAAAAAGAACCATTGGGTTAGTAAATAAATAACCACACGGCTCATGTCCTGCTGGAATATATTACAGGATAAGAATCTCAGAGCTCCACCACGGGATCACGAGTTCCTGGGAGAGACATTACTTGACCTCCTCTTCCCTGGAATGTTTGGCTCCAGAGGATTCGGTGGATGACATACCGAGCATTGTGGCTTATGTTCACAATGTGTCTTTACATGCTACATTCCCGCAAAAAAATAAAAATAAATAAAAATAAAGAAGAAGACTAAAAAAAACTCTAAGCTCTGTGGCTTAGCCGGTATGCTTCTTTCTTTCTCTACTTTTTTTTCCCCTATCGAACACAATGATGATGAAAATAAGGAAAATAAAAAATACATAAGATAATACTGTGCAACATTCCGCATTTCTCTTCATTTTGCGTCAAATGAATATAGTCAAGATGAAAAAAAAGAAAATGGTTATTGATATCGTATAAATTACCTGTACTCTGAAAACATTGTCACTTACTCTTTCACCTTTAACCCTTTCAGTAGTGGGTCACATTTTTATCACAAATTTGGGGTAAGAACAGACGATTTCATTAACATTAGGAAGAACCTATTAGGATTAAAATATTAATAGCCAGTCTCTTCTCTCAAACCCCATGTTATTTTCTAAAGCTGTATAAAATCACCCAATATTAAGCAGAATAAATATTGAGATACGTCTCAGTACTAAGGGTGTTAAGTGGGAGGTATTAACGCTTTATTGACAGTTTATCAAGTACCCTGTATAATGAATAGAAGAAAAAAACTTCCCATAAGAACCACACCAGTAATCTCAGTAGCCTTAGCAAACAGTTCTGACGGGGAGAAAGCACTTAGAATTCCAATCCTCCATCCCAGAGTCCTACTGTGGATCAATGCACTGATAAACAGAACTACAGCCGGAGACGAACACCCACACCTGCCATGATGGGAAAAAAAGAAAGGAAGGTACATAATCAAAGCACATCGGCATAAACCAACACCTATAAAATGTCGGAGATGCAACGAAGCGAAGGCAAACACTGTGGTAATTACGATATGTTAAAACCCGTGAAGGGACAGACGCGGTGAGACTTGGGGTTCGTAAAAACAATAGCGGGACGTCTCGTGGTGGCCTGAAGCTTGGGCCATATTTAAACACATCGCCAAGAGTGTCCTGCGACCTGCTGCCTCCGTGACCACCCTGACGCGGGGCTGCAGGGGCGCTAGGCAGGGAGGCGAAGGCAGGACTCCCGACCCTACTGGTGTGGGTGAAAGGTAAAGAGGAGAGGTTTGCAGCCAGGAAATCTTTAGTTCTTATCTTGACGTGAGAGAGAGAGAGAGAGAGAGAGAGAGAGAGAGAGAGAGAGAGAGAGAGAGAGGCGAGAGAGAGAGAGAGAGAGAGAGAGAGAGAGAGAGAGAGAGAGAGAGAGAGAGAATTTTAATCTATATACGAAAATTAATTGCACAAATACTGATATCATGAACATTAAGACAATAAAAGAAAAAAAAGCTAAAAATAGATGCGAAGAAGGATATAAAACCAATAAAAAAACCAAGATGAGCAAGAAGAAGAGCTAATGAACGGGAAAAAAATAATACACAGTACACAATAACTCTTCGTAAACATCCTATAGTCGAAGAGCACAGCTTCCTGAAGGACGAGAACACGACGGGGAACACCAAGCTAAATTCCCAAGAAAAAAAAAGTAATAAAAACAATAGCCCTTACTGAGCATCCGAAGTAAAAAAAAAATGTATAAAATAAACTACCAAAACCAATTACCTAAGGCCACAGACTAGTCCACTATCCCTATAATAAAGATAAGTTACCAGGATACTTAGCAGGAGTAAACTCAACTCGTAAGCCACAAGTGAGAGAGGAGAGGAGGCGAAAATGGCATAATCACGGAGGGGGAGGAACGGCGAAGCTCCAACCAACACCCAACCCTTCAGGAGCATTGTAATTAAACCCTCAATTTCCATGATGTACGTGATCATTGAGGTGGTGATTGAGGGGGTGGGAGTGGACCAGGTGATGGGGTGTTGCAAGGGGAGTATTCGATGTGAGCTTGTTACTGTTCAGGGGTTTCTACCAAGATTTTCCTGTGATGTGTCCTGTGTTTTCCGTTATTGTGTTGCTTTGGTAGGGGTGCTTTCACGGTTACTGGTACTGTTAATGATGTTATTTTTATGTAAGATGGGTCAAGAACAAACAAAAAAAAAAGCCCACAGAGATGCAAGTTTACTACTACTACTACTACTACTACTACTACTACTACTACTACTACTACTACTACTACTACTACTATTTTGTTTCCCACGTGCCTTCAGGTGTCATTGCCTCCACAAATTACCAATATTCCCTTAACAACCAAGAGAAAAAAAGATACACAGGATCTTTTCATCATAAGATATGGTACATTTTACGGCACGCAACCATATTTACCAAAGCCATAAAGGAAATGCTATTTTTCACATAATTGACTTGTATTGATAGTATTTTTTCACACCTATGCATTCCCACGAGTCGAAGTATCAGGTAAATTTCAACGAGGCCAGTAATCACCAAGAAATAGGTACATGAATGGGTATCAATTTCGTGGAACATCACTGCTATTATACCTTAACTGGATCTCTTCAAGACACATTCACCGATTGTGTGCCAAAAAAACACCCCAACGGATATATGAACTAACGAACATCGGCGTAAAAGGGACAAAATCACACAATAACACCTGAATGCAGAAATTTTTATAGAATATTACTGTTCTTTATGTCACTTTTAGCACATTAGTACCAACCACTACCACCATCACCACCACCACCACCACCATTACCATCACCACCACCACGAAAAGAGAGAAACAAACTAAAACAGTGAGGAAAAGGAAGAAATAAGGTCATCACCCTTCAGCAAACACAAATTTTCCATAACAACTTACTAATAAACATTTAGCTAGTCTCAATTTTCATGTTACCCTAACTACTAACTATCAATCTCACCCAAAAAAAAAAAGAAAAAAAAAGAAACAGTCTAACAAAACACTGAAAAAAAATCACATCATAACACTTCAACAAACATTACCATACCAACTAACTAATAAATATCCTATACATTTAACTAGTTTCAATTATCAAGTGACCCTGACCACTAACGACCAACCTCACTGCATATGATATCCTTCCCCACCATTCTACACACCCACGAGACCTGAAGGAGGCTTTGATTCAATTTAATGAGGCTGAAAGCGCCTAACATTCATCTTAAGTAAGTGACGCCTCGGTGCACGATACGTAAATAATTGTCACTTGGAAGAAATAATTATCAGCAGGAAGAAACAACAACGAAACCCACGAGATAAAGTACACGGATGCTTTAGACATTTCTCTATCATAATAGTTTTTTGCTGGCATCCAAATAGCTAGAAATAAATCTTTCACGGACAAACGATTGAGAAAATAAATAAAAGTGATAAATCTTTGCCGATTTCAAAGACACACAATAGCTTAGAGGAATGTATCAGAAAAATGTTGTCATCTTTTCAAGGCTGTAAAAGAAAATTTCTGTAAAGGTTAGTAACTGAATAGTACAAGTATATGTTAGGTTATGTTAGGTCAGGTGATACAGGAAAGAGAGGTCCTCTAGAACTAATCCCTAGCAGGTCTGTCAGATCAAGGACAGACAGGAGATTCACTGAGTTCTTTTGCGGGTAGTTTAACCCCTTCAGTACTAGGAAACACTTTTGTTTTGAGTTTTCAGTACGATTAGATGCTTTTATTGGCATTAGAAAAGTTTTATGAATATCAGAAGACTACTGGCCAGATTCCTCACTATTCTAATCCCCACACAAGTTTTTTGAAGCCGCATGAAATCGTGAAATACTAAGAATAGATATGAAAATGTGTCGTAGTACTGAAGAGGTTAAAGATTTCCAGAGCGCACTCCGCCAGATCGCGTAAGGTCATGTGTTGTGGTGAGAAGAGGCCCTCCAGACTAACCCGTGGCAGGTCCTCCAGGTCACAGCCAGGTCAGGTTCTCCAGGGATATTTAATTAAGAAAATCATTTAGTGAGGCCCGTAAAAGGCGGGACATGCGGCCATAATCGGAGGGGCGCCACGAGGAGCCTTTTGTCTTGCCTTCCGCCACCTTAACGCCGATGGGAACACGCGATTTTTCACCATTATCACTCCCTCGGCCAGATACGTAAGGGAAGTGACCGGGGCATGGCTTCATTAAACCCGCGAAAAGGTCAGGGAAAGAATGGCCGCGGTATTTCCTTTGTGTTCCCGTCACTGCTGTGTATGAAGTCAACAACAAAAAATAGTAATATGCCATAAATTTCTATGTAAATTATGAAGACGTTATCGATATAATATTTTGCATTGTTTGAAGGAAAACATGAAATAAGGGGACATTAATTGACATTAAATTGTACGTTTCCGAAGTGAGATGCTAACTCGTTCGAGCACACATACACATGCACATGTACACGCACGCACGCACACACACACACACACACACACACACACACACACACTGGAAACATCATCATCATTTTTAGATTAAAACCTTTATCATTTATTGTTTTCTTAATATAAATTTCATCATTTATTAAGACCAAACGCTTTAATCTTCATTCTCTCTCTCTCTCTCTCTCTCTCTCTCTCTCTCTCTCTCTCTCTCTCTCTCTCTCTCTCTCTCTCTCTCTCTCTCTCTCAACTCTCTACAGGTCCTCTCTCCTCTCTCCTCTCGTCTCTTCCTCTCTCCTCTCGTCTCGTCTCTCTCTCTCTCTCTCTCTCTCTCTCTCTCTCTCTCTCTCTCTCTCTCTCTCTCTCTCTCTCTCTCTCTCTCTCTCTCTCTCTCTCGAATACTAAAAGAAAATAAGAAATATCATAAGAAAAGATCAAATCAAGACCGAAATTAGTGAAAAACATGAAAGCTTGATAAAAAAAAGAGAAAAAAAAAACGTTCCACTTACTCATGGAACAGAAATGCGCCAAGCCACACGATCTGTAGAGCCTATAGTCCCAGCCACCACTGTGCCGCATTAACCCTTAGTCCTTTACGCGGCGTGAGGTCTGGGCAGGATAGATTAATAAGCAGAGGCAATTTTCCCAAAGTAAATAATAGCAAGATTGAAATTGGAGAGTTGAAATTAAGGTCAGAAGAACACTCTCCCTATTCCTTCTTTGCTTTCTTACTGTGCTTGAGTTTCGATGCAAAAGGTAATAATGTGAGAGAAAAAATAGAGTAAGAAATGGGAAGTAAGCATCTCTCTCTCTCTCTCTCTCTCTCTCTCTCTCTCTCTCTCTCTCTCTCTCTCTCTCTCTCTCTCTCTCTCTCTCTCTCTCTCTCTCTCTCTCTCTCTCTCTCTCACACATACACACACACACACACACACACACACACACACACACACACAGGCGCAGTAGGCGAGCTGTCACTGTGCAGGAAAACGTCACCGCCCATGCCTGGCGAGAGAAAGCACCGACCGAGCCACACAGAATATGACTTGTGCATTGCATCGAATCCTCCCCGGCCGCCACACACCGGCGATAACATCCACGAGAGGGCGGGCCGAGGTATGTCATGTGTCCTCGGTGCGGCATAAAGTAGACAGCGACCAAGGGACACGCTCAGAGGGAAGGTCTAGCCAGCACCCTTCGTTCCTCTCTGATCAGGGGCGGCTGTGTAGCGCTGAGGGGGTCCCGCCGCAGCCCCAGATATCATGTTTATATATCGCCACTGATTACCGCCCGTCCTTGCAGGGGGTGGGCTTGAAAATTCAATTGAGACCGTTTAATAACAAGAGTAAAAGATAACTTGCTTGGTAGACTTGCGGCCATAAAGTGAGTGGACGTGGCTCGCTAACAGTAAAAAGAGCTCAACAAATACAAAAAACAATTATTTAGATGATAGAACATTAATAAATAAAGTGGCACTAAAAACACCGACAACAAAATATCGTTGGTAAAGAAATGTTACAAGAATCGAAAGATGTACAGGCATATTACTAATAGACATAAATTCCCTCCTTATCCCCCAAAGGCACACAGTGGAGAGTTAATGGCCACATCCTTCTTGTGTACGCACATGCAAAACAGGTTTTATGTTTGTAAACAAAAGTTAACGGTGCTATAACTTAACAAAAATTACATTCATAAGACTGCTTAGGGTCTCTCTCTCTCTCTCTCTCTCTCTCTCTCTCTCTCTCTCTCTCTCTCTCTCTCTCTCTCTCTCTCTCTCTTGCAAATAATAAAAGATACGAGAATTTACTCCTCGTGCAATCGAAGCGTGTGAGTCACCATTTCCTTCGCGGTCAAATTCTGCAAACAAAAAAGAAAAAAGGGGAAAATATTAGGCCCCAGATATGTATTTCGATCCCGCGCCGCCAGCTACTCCACGAGATTAACTAGCGGAGCGAATTGGCGCGAGAAAGACCCGTAATGAGAAAGAAGTCTTCGCACACAGCGGCCGACGGCTCTCAAAGGCTGGTTGGTCACTCGCTGAATTCACAGGGACCCGCAAGCCTTCCTCCGCCTTCTCTCTTTTCTCTTTTTTTTTTCTCCTTTTTCCTCCTTCTCCCGCTCCTATTCCTCTTCCTTCTTTTCGTTCTGCTGGTCTTCTTTCTCTTCCTCCATGAACTCTAGTAATTTCAGGGTTTTTTTGCCATTCTTTTTATATGTATTTTCTTACTTCTTATTTCAATCTTTTTTTTTCTGGTTTCCACATTTTTCTTTTACTATTTTTCTTCCATTTCTTAATCTTTATTTTCCCTTTTTTACTCTTCAGTCCCATATTTCTCTTTTTCTTCCTTACAATCCTGCATTTCTTTCTATTCCTACTTTTCTTCCAACCACTTTTGTTTTTATCTCCGGCATTTCCTTTTGTTTAATTTTTTTTCCCTCTGCTACCTATTGCTTCTCTCCCTCACACCGCACTTGCACAATACGCTCACTCACAGAAACTCTTTTTTTTTACTAATCTCATCGGAGGAATTATCTCTTGCTTAATCCCCGAAGCTTCGTCACGCCGCTAAACAATAAAAATATACACTCAACCAAATTTTCGTGGGCAGATATAATTCGGTGAGAAGAGAAGCATGAACTCTTTTTTGTTCTTACACACTTATTCTTACCTGTTTTCTTTTTTTCCTTTTCGAATCTCGTTTTCTTTAAGACACAAATCCACGCATTGCCTCACCAACTGCTTCTGACTGACAAAGTAAATTAAGAAAGGTTAAGATTCTGACCTCTGCGACGCCTACAGGAGCGCCTTCCCACACTCCGCCCTTGCAAGTTAAGGATTGGTGGCAGGGATGGAGAGGATTGGGTCAGGGTAAGGTCCAGGAAGGCAGAAGCAGGAAAGAAAGTGTGCTAAAGATGTCAGGTATTGTAAGATGAGCAAAAGAAGGAAGGAATGGAGGGATTATAAAGAAAGTCGGAAGGTTATGTTTAAGGATTTGAAATTGAAGGGATATGAATGAAAGACTGATGATTTTGTTGTTTTTGTTGCTAAATTAGGGGCTACAAAGAAACATTTGGGTTCAGATGAATGGAAATTTTGAAAATGGTGAATGAGAGAGATGAGGGAATTATAGTGCACACACAAACACACACACACACACACACACACATACACACACACACACAGGCAGGCAGGCAGGCAGGCAGGAGATAGTTGGTAATTACGGCACTTTGGATCCCCTGACTGAAGGGCTTCCAGGGCTGGACGGCCGCTGCAAGTTCTCGGCATGACAGCTCAATAGCACGCCCAGTTGGATACCTTTCTTCCGAGACGTTGAAATCACTACAAAAATATTAAAAGCCCCAAGTTTAATCTCCCGGTTTGAAGTAGATTCTTCTCGGCTATATTTTTATTATACATAATTGTAATGACCTAAATGGCCGCCCACGGGTGTCGAGACCTGGATGATGGATCGAGAACAGGAATTCACCGCAAGCTGAGTGATGCTGCAGTGCGTCCAGATTACTACACTTCTGAGGACTGTTGCCGACCCGCTCACTCCCTTCCTGCTTGCGGTAGCGAATGTCCTAAGGATGGTAACTGCTGAGCCGATGACCCGATTATTGCTGTCATTACGAAAACTGTTTACGCCGTGTCTGCCTGAGGGTCTGTTCTCGTCATTGTCAAGGAAACTATTGGAGTGAAAGTGAGGCGGCAGCTGAGGCCCACAGGTGTCCCACGCAGGAGGAAAATCTTGACGAGAGATGCTGTGTGGTCGTCGTGATATATATCAAACAATAATAGTAACACAAAGACTATTAACCACGATAAACAGAAAATTGGCCGCAATAAAGAAAAAGTAATGGGCCATCATAGCAGCGTCTTTATGTGGTAATCCCCCTGATAATGGGTGTTTTGAGGTTATGAGTAAGGAACACGGAGCCACACACCGATGGGCCCGCACATACACACCTCACACAGGTAGAAGCCAAGATGCCCCTTATCTCCCACTGCCTTCCTTGGCCCCGGTCATGAGTGACTAGGAAAGGAGAGGCGGAGCAGACCACGCACGCAAGGACGCCACGGACCAGCTGAACACACAAGAAGATGAACACCGGCACGGAATTCAGCGTTGCGTTGGACCTGTACCACCTCCCCACCTTCCTTACGTGCCCTCTCCTTCCCCTTCTCCCTTCTGCCATCTAGGCCCCGCGTTTTTTCCCATACGACTGCATAGTTAAGTCTCAGAGCAAACAGGACGCTAATCATCTGTTTGAGGGTCAACACCGGCTGTCTGCCCACGCCTGTTTGACGCTCTGCTAACTGGCCAATTTGCAAACAACTGTCCAAACACTCCTTCAGCCCGAGTGATCCTCGACCAACGCTCTGCATTAATGGGTTACACCTGACCCGAATATTAACTAGCCAGGCTTTATGCGTTCTTGGGGCTCCGGCAACGGTGGTAGTGGCGGCGGTGGCAGTGGTGGTGGTGGTGGTGTCAGGGTATCGTGAGTGTTGTTGTGATAGTGGTGGTGATAGTGATGAAGATGGTGGTTATAGATGTGTCTCTTGTAAAGGAATATGATATGGCTGTAGTTCTTATTGGTGGTTGTTGTACTATCAGTAGTAGTAGTAGTAGTAGTAGTAGTAGTAGTAGTAGTAGTAGTAGTAGTAGTAGTAGACTATTGGTTGTGGTGGTGGTGTTATGGCAGTGGTTATGATAGTGGTAGTGGTAGGGATAGTGATGGTGGTGACGGTGACGGTGGTGAGCAGTGCTTATGGACGGTGGTGGTAGTGGTGGTGGTGGTGGTAGATTGTTGAAATGGTTAATGACCAACTTTGTGGCTGGAAAGTTGGAAAGTAGTGACGGGTGTAATGGTTCACTGTCTTCATCATTAGCAGGTGATGGTGACTGATGGTGTTGACTTGCCGGAGTTACATCATCAGTTACGTTGAGGGAAGATGAAGGTGATGGTGATGATAATGATGCGAGTGATGACAGCAAAGTATTGTTTAGTATACCGGTGGTGCTTTTTATGTTGAAAAAGATTAACTGCGCACGTGGGGAAGTCTTGATGGAGTGGTGTTAGTAAGCGCAACGTTATTTTGATGTTAGGGCGGAAAAAGACGAGGTTTGAGTAAGACTATTTTTCAGTAGTTCGTGTGGTGTGAAAAATATACAGTGGGTTATGAAGATGTGTGTGTGTGCGTGTACGTGTGTGTGTGTGTGTGTGTGTGTGTGTGTGTGTGTGTGTGTGTGTGTGTGTGTGTGTGTGTGTGTGTGTGTGTTTTATGGTGGTATAATTCTCCATTACACAATATTTTCCTTCCCTCTCATTCCAGTACATGTTGCTTTTTTTTATAACTTCCTTGCATTCGTCTGTCTAGAAAATTCCGACTATTCCAGTACTCTGTTTTATCACATCATTTCCTGCATTTCATTCCCACTCAAAACATTGAACTTCCTCCATCATCTCTCCTTTATATCTATCCGGTTCTCCCTTCTTATCATTCCATAGTCTTTCCCTTCATCATATTTTTTCTTTATCTCTACGTTACTTCCTCTTCCTCTCTAAGTGTTTCTCCCAATATTTCCAGCGTCTATTCTACCAAGTTTTCCTGTCAGTGGTATCAACTAAAGGCAGTTTCAAGGCCACGCTTCCCAAAAGATACCAATTAGGACACACCGTCCATTCCACCCTTCTCCTTACCAGATTACCACCTTCCAACTTCTCTCGTTCCTTTCTGCCTGCATTTCTTCACTCTCCAGCCCACTCAACTCTCTCCCAACCCTGCCACCCACTACCATAATTGCAAGATTCTTCACCACCCACGTTCGTACGCCCACAAGTTCTCACCCACGTGCTCAGAGTTGTTTCCACCCTCACGCGGGCTCACACCTTTCTCCAGACCGCCGCCCTCACGCCACGCCTTAAATGGTATTCCCAGCGGTGGTCTATGAATTATTCCTCCTTTACTATTAACGTCTCTCATTTAATAAGGAAGCGAAGACCAATAAAATAGCGTAAAAGGGGCGTAGCCTTCAAGAGGGACAAGTGTTGCGACCTTCGCTAACAACACCGACACAATGCAACGCCGAGGAGTAAATTAACGAAAATATACAAGGGAGAAAATAAAAACGCAAAGACACACACGGAGAAAAAGTAAAACATCTCACGAGTTAGACATGGGAATTATACACCGATTCGGCATTACGATGTACAAATAATGCAAGGTAGACGAGGCAACAGTAGAAGTAGTTTGTTTACATGCGCTAAAGACGTGAAGTGAAAACCGATCTACAAACACTACCTTGATGATGAAAGGTGTCTGGTGGTGTAGGAAGTATGGTAATGGTGCAGGATGGAGGGGGAGGGAGGGTGTGGTGGTGGAGAAGGGTCAGGGCAGCGTGAAGGTGGGTGGAAGGGAGGAGAGATGAGTGGAGGACAGTGTGTGGGGCGTCCGGTGGAGAGGGGCGTGACTATGTTTGTAGAGGGAGTCTGGAGTGTTAAAGTGTGTGTGTGTGTGTGTGTGTGTGTGTGTGTGTGTGTGTGTGTGTGTGTGTGTGTGTGTGTGTGTGTGTGTGTGTGTGTGTGTTCCAAGGAAATTTCACTTAACCATAATATCAGAACAAGAAGGGAAAGGAAGAACAGAAACCAGAACAGAAGAACAGATAACACAAATCATTAGAATTCTAAGTTATGTAAGTTACCGAAGCATCTCTGTTTTGTAAATACGAAAATATGTAAACTCGCAGAAAAAAAAAAAAATGGACGAGGAGATGGAGGAATGGAAAAGCTGGAATCTGCCTCGCAAGTCACCGTCGGCGTCAGTCGGTCACACAAACGCCTTTCACGGCACAAATTTACATTTCAATGAGTCTCGACCGTCCCTTGCCACTGCTGGCGTGACCCCTCCCTTCATCACACTCTCTGTCCTCCCTTCATCACACTCTCTGCTCTCCCTTCATCACACACAACATCCTCTATCATTCCCTTGCCTTCATTACATCTCCCGTCCTTCCTATATCACACCCTCTGTCCTCCCTTCATCATATTCCCTGTCCTTTATCACTCTGGGTTCTTCCTCACACTCTGTCTTTCTTATCACTCTCCATTATCCATTTCTAACACAGACGTCTTCATCTTCATGCTAACTAAGACCTTTTATTACAAGCGAGTATAGCACTTTAAACTCCTACAGGAAGGTATTCGCCGCCACACTACAGTCTCCGGGTCATCTTGCATCCCGCCGGGGCTCAGGTCTTCCCATGACCAAGTGCCTGTTCTTATCTAGCACAATATAAAGTACTGCTTAGATGGAGAGGATAAATCACACTAATGGTAGTAAAATGCAAAATATAACTTTGCGTACGAGTACCATGAGGGGCGATGAGAGGATGAGTTGTGGCTGGAAGGTGGAAGGGTGCAAGGGAAGGGAAGGAGAGGTAACAGGATACATAAAGGAAGATAGGAAGTAGGGAAAAATATAAATTTTCCTCTCTTGGCAAATATAGGCAATACTTCCTTTAGATTCGTAGATTCTGCAGGCAGTGGGCGATTTATAAGGCCAGCCAGCATACCCCATCGCCCACACCGCTGCAAGACAACGAGGTACGCCCCATGGAACAACCTCTCTCCCTCTCCCTCTCCCTCTCCCTCTCCCTCTCCAGTGGTTCGTCGTCTGCCGGACCTCAATACCACAGGCAGAACATATTTCTCATCCATCTCGAGTCACAAATCGGCCGCGGCTGAGATTAAATCCTCGTTCAAACCGCAGGAAAATTATGGCCACCGCTATCGAGGCATCTGAGGCGTCACCCTCCACTGGCGGCGAGGGAGGGAGGGTGAGAGGCAGCCAAGGAAGGGGAGACAAGGGGAGGGGTGGAATCGTGGCGCCAAGGATGGGGAGGGGGAGGGCACGTGGATAGGACAATGTACAGTTGGGAAGGAGTAGATGGGGGCGCCTGCCACCACCAACGCCGGACACCCGCGGCGTGAAGTCCTAGCAACGAAGTGGCGTTGGTGGTAAAAAGGACGTCAGCAAAACTGGCAACAGGTATGGGCCGCGCGCCGCCCGCTGTGACGCATTTGCACGAAGGAAAGAACGAAATTGCCCGACGACAGCTAACTTACTTGGTAAAAAGAGATCACCGACCGGCCGCTCTGCTGCTATTTATTGGCTTGTAGTTTCGCGGTTCGTTTACGGAAGTTTCTACTACGATGGTTGGGAGCAAATCTTTCTAAGATAACGATCTGCTACACTATAAATGGCTCGCACGAATTAATGGAGATTACTGAAAATTGCAGTATGGATGACAGGCCTCTACAAGCACAGGGAATGCCATTAGCCAGGGAGAGGAAGTGCAGGCTGGGGAGAACATGTGCCGAGTTATCTGCGGCTGTCTGTGAGAGTCAGGAGGGAAGGAAAGAGACGGAGTAAAGAGAAGGGAATTGAAGACGAATGTAAGGGAGAAGAGGTGGATAATGAATAAAAACAATAAATCATAAGAAAGTGGGAAATTAGATGAAGTCAGCAAAAAACATTAAAGAGTAATGAAATATATGTAAAAGAAAATAAAGTAAAATACAGATAAAGAAATTACACCATGAAGCAGGAAGAAATAGAATCAGAAAAGGAGCATGAGCAAAAAAAACACACAAAAAAAAAAGAAGGGAAGACAGTTTAGAGATGAGCACAAAGAAATGGAAAGAAAACACCATACAAAATACATTATATATCCATAAACAGAGGAACGAGGGCAGGGGCATGTCACAGGAACGACCATGCCGGCGCCACGACAGCACGAAGGAGAATGTATGTGACAATAATGTCGTCGTGCTGCCAAACATGTCATTACCTTTACGAGTCAGCGCGGCGCCGCCTCCAGACCCTGCCTGACTGATGGAGGGAATGAAATCGCCCCCTGGGAGTGAGTGGAAATGCTCTGGGTCACACTCACACTCACTCACTCACTCACTCACTCACACACACACACACACACACACACACACACACACACACACACACACACACACACACACACACACACACACACACACACACACACACACACACACACACACACACACACACACACACACAAAATAAATAAATAAATAAATAAATAAATGAAATAAAGAAAGAAAGATAGAAAGAAAGAAAGAAAGAAAGAAAGAGAAAAAGAAAAAAAGAAAATAAATAAATAAATAAAAAATAAAAAATAAGAAAATCTCCGTTGAAATAGTCTTGGCAGCAGTAGGAGGGCGGATGATTTGCGGGACAGAGCACCACCACCCTTGGGTAAAGACACCTTCCTGGATGGCCTGGCGGGATGGACAGCCGGCACCGCTCTGGGTCGTCCT
Organism: Callinectes sapidus; assembly: GCA_020233015.1. NCBI lineage: Eukaryota > Metazoa > Arthropoda > Malacostraca > Decapoda > Portunidae > Callinectes > Callinectes sapidus. The sequence goes on along the minus strand of CM035183.1, from coordinate 2,494,252 downwards.
TCTGCCGTGACGTGAGACATGAACTTCCCTTGATTTACCGTGCGGCCGCTGGTGGGTGTCACGTGGGGGCCATTACGGAATTCAGGTCTTTACGCACCTTTGGGTTATGGGTGAGATTAACAAGCTGCTCTCTCCGGTTTTGAAAATATTGAGTTTGTGATGTGATTTACTCGCCAGGATCTTGTCAAATAACTTCCCCCGTCGGTGTGTGTATGGCTTTGGGATGCTAATAGTGAGGGTGGAATGCGAGGATGAGGCGTCACGATCTGCCTGCACTGTCAAGCAAAGCACTGGTTTCTGTACTGCCTCATAATATAAATGGTACTTTTTTTCTTTTTGTTTTGTGCAAGAGGAGGAAGCTGGCCAAGGACAACATAAACAGTGTATATAAATAAAAAAAATTCTAATTTGCCAGTCCCCTTAAAGGTCCAAAGAGTCAGCCGAAAGTCAGGGGCAAATGTCTTCAAACCTCCCTCTTAAATAAAGTCAAGTCATAGAAAGTTGGAAATATAGAAACAGGTAAGGAGTTCCAGACTGTAGTGTGTGTGTGTGTGTGTGTGTGTGGTAGATGAGGGGGAGTCGTTCCCTTTCCCTCCCCCTCCCTCTCCCCCTCTCTCTCTCTCTCTCTCTCTCTCTCTCTCTCTCTCTCTCTCTCTCTCTCTCTCTCTCTCTCTCTCTCTCTCTCTCTCTCTCTCTCTCTCTCTCTCACCACGCGTCAATCATCCTAGGCCACAAATGCGAATACTCTAAGACAAATTGGTCTCCCCTGAGGACACCTGCCTTGATAATGACGCCGCTCACAGCCACCGTCACCGCCTCCAGCACCGCCACTACAAGATAAATAGCAGAGGCCTAGTAGAACATGAAAATTATCACACGTTTTCACTTTCTACTTCTACCGCAATGCTCACTAATAGCACCAGCAACAGCAGCAGCAGCAGCAGCAGCAGCAGCAGCAGCAGCCACGCCCTAACCACAGTACCGCAAACGAGAGTAAATATATAGCATTGGGAATACTTCTACAACGCCTACCACTTTTTTCTACCACTATTGCTATTATTATTACTATTACTGCTGCTACTACTACTACCGCTACTACAACTACAACTACTACTACTACTACTACTACTACTACTACTACTACTACTACTACTACGTGCCTATTTTTTACCATCTCACTACTATTTCCATTCCTACATGATGGTGTTATAGCCTTCCTTCCTTCCTTTCCTTCCTTCTTCCCTCCCTTCCTTCTTTCACACCTGCCGGGCCTCGCTCACCTCCTCTAGACCACCACACCACCTCGACACTTCCTAGAGCACGATGGTAAGTCCCGAGAGCCATTAAACCACGAGGAGAAGGCTAATGGGAGGGTACCTGGAGGGCGGCACTGAATTTATACACTGTTTTTTTCTCCTCCCCTTTTACGAGAAGCGGAAGTTTTTTGCTTGCCGTGAGTTATTGTAAAGGTGGAGAAGGAAGGTGGTTATAGAGGGATAAGTTGGCAGGAGATTGTGTTGCTCCACCTCTCAGGCTAACCGGGAATTAAACAAGCAAACACGAGGCGAGCGGAAACGATGAAATTTTAGATAGCGCCTTAATTTTAGTCCTCACGCCTCTCTCATTCTGTTTCTTTTTTTTTTTTTTTTTTTTTTTCCATCACCTTCCTTCTTCCCTTCCAGCCAGACGAATCTCAGCGTTGGTTTTGGGGGTGAGTGAACTGTAATGACTAGTTAGGAAGACAATAACAACTGCTCCCTCCATTTAACGTCCATGAGGATATTGCATTGCGGGAATAATAAGATATGACTTGATGTGAAAAGTGAAGAGTAAGTAGGAAAGGTGAGGAAGCAGGAGGACGGTGAGGGAATAGAAAAGAAGGCTGTGCTGTGGTGGGGAGAGGTAACCAAGCAACAACCAACACTGGGGCATTATAGACTACATAAGTTCTTATAATAAAGGCGACACTGCAAATACTTATCGAAACGAGTATCTATTGTGATAATCCTGTTGATAACCATGGACGTCTCCCTCGCCTCCGTCAGATGCTCACCCCACAACGGTACCAATACATTACTGGGCTCTTTGGACTCACATTACGTCGTCCTCTCTTCAAGTTTTCAATGGCAGTGTTCTCTTGTCTCAAATTGCCGGGGAATTATGAGTAATTGGTGAGGGAATTGTGTCTCATCAAATTATGGTCGGGATCCTTGTTTCGAGGGTTCTGCTCCTCTTCCTGCTTCCGCTTTCTAGACTTTTCTTAATGGACGCACACACACAGACACACACACACACACACACACACACACACACACACACACACACACACACACACACACACAGCCCTCCATCACTCCATCGCAGTCCCCACCCTTCCCAAACGCGTAGCTATAATTAAATAAAGCCCGGCTCATGTTGTGCTTCACCTGACACAAACAAGCACCTCCCTTCCTTCAATCTTCCCACTTTGCCCTCCTTCTTTTTTATTCTCTTCCTTCCCGCTTTCTTATCACAATATCTTTAATTTTCATTGAAGACAGACGGGAATTCTAAGTGTTTTGCAAGAAAAGCGCTGTTGTTTGTTCCTCTTGTAGGCTTTTAAGTGTTTGCACATGTAAAGAGATACTTTATTCGTCATAAAAATGGTTAAGAATTAGTGATATTACTTGAAAATTTATTTTTTACCTTATATAACCAGTTTTAATGGATCATTGTTGTACAAAAAAACAAGAAATATGTTTAACACACACACACACACACACACACACACACACACACACACACACATATATGCAGACGGACTGACTGACGGACGGACAAACAGACAGACAGACAGACAGACAGACAGACAGACAGACAGACAGATAGACAGACAGACAGACAGACTCGAATAAGGGAGCACTCACAATCACTCACATTAATACAAAACAACATAAATAAACTAAAAATAAACAAACATATGTATACAAAAAAACGCATTTATGTCAGTGTGTCTATGCGTGTCTGTTTTAGAGCCGCGACACACCCGAACAGCGAGCTCACGTGCCGCACCTCCTCGGCACATCACGAAATAGACGGTCCTGCAACACGGGAAAATATGGCCACTCATGTAACTATGTGAACTGAGTACAGAGGACACCACATTTGAGAGGCGAGTGGGTGGAGGCGTGTGGTGAAATCAGACTTCTCTCAACTAGACGATTGTTTATGGTGGGATTTAGTTGTGATGCAGCGTAGTAGTAGTAGTAGTAGTAGTAGTAGTAGTAGTAGTAGTAGTAGTAGTAGTAGTAGTAGTAGTAGTAGTAGTAGTAGTAGTAGTAGTAGTAGTAGTAGTAGTAGTAGTAGTAGTAGTAGTAGTAGTAGTAGGAGTAGTAGTAGTTTGTATTAATATTAATAATAACGATTGCAGCTATCACTCATCTATTTTACTACTACTACCACCAACGCGAACACAACAACAACAACAATAACAACAACAACAACAACAGCAACAACACTACCATGACCACTCCCAACACCACAACCTCCATGAACAAGGCCCTTCCCTCCCTCCGTGCCTCCCTGCACAACACATCGCGGTAAGTAACAGTCTGAGTGACTGAGTGGCTGCGTGGCTGGACGAGTTCCCGGCGGCTGTCAAGGCGTTACTTTCTATCATCAATCAGTGGTGGACGCGCCGCTCTCCCCGGAAGGAGTATCTACCACTCTCACTCTCGCTATGCCTGGAAGTTGTGCTAATAGACAAGGCGCTTCTGGGGTTCCTGATACTACCGCGGCGTTTTTTATTGACTACGATTCGTCTTCCTTGTCTCTCGCTTGCAGTCGCTGTTTTGTTTTTTTGTTTTTTCCGGATTTTGTAACGCACCTCACTTATTGTTTGTATAAGCGTCTCTGTGTGTTTGTTTCTATTTCAGTTAGTCGGTCAGCACGTCAACGCACACCTGCCCCTAACCTTCCACGCCCCGTAAAGGCAGCAGTAACGCCCGTCTGGCTCGATATTCCCCAGTCAAACACAGTCACATAAATATTAACCAAGAGCTCGTGGAATAATTGGCCAGAACCCACCGACACCTCTTCCCACACGCGGCGCCATACATAGATCACACCCGCCTCACCTCCACACGCCAAATGCTCGTCCTTGACTCCACATCACCCAGACAATAAGGAAATAATGAGGGTTTAAACAGCTTATATTAAGATGGTGAAGCGTTTGTGTCTGCTAACCGTGGAATACAAAGCGATAAGGAGGAAGGAAATGAGACTAATGTTTATGAAAAGGTTTGGGTGTGAGTATAGCTTTCTGGGAGAGAGTGAGGATGAGGGAGAGAGAGAGAGAAGGAGAGAGAGAGAGAGAGAGGGAGAGAGAGAGAGAGAGAAAGAGCGAAAGGCTTATGTTTACACTTGTAACATTTACATAGCCGCGCCATCCTTCACGGCTCCTCTCTATGGCATTATCATATTTTACCAATACGTTTTTCCTTCATCTCCCCACGGCTCGTTTCGTCCATTATAAACCAATCAGTATCGCAGACGGCCGCAGCGAAGTCTGGGGTGAGCGGAAAACCACACACAC
>CM035183.1:2482980-2488340 GCA_020233015.1 Callinectes sapidus | reverse complement strand
GAGAGAGAGAGAGAGAGAGCTGAAAACTAATTATTACCTGTGAGAAAAAGAAGTTTAAGGATCCTGTATACATTCTCTCTCTCTCTCTCTCTCTCTCTCTCTCTCTCTCTCTCTCTCTCTCTCTCTCTCATACATTTTTTAGGGGGTAACCATCTTATTTACCGCCCACTACCGACGCCTAATAATTCCTGTTCTTTTCTAAGGTGAGGGATTACCTGAGCAGGACCCGCGACAGCTAATTACCTGGCAATTATGACGTATCGGACTTCTTCCCTCGCGTAATTGTTTGTGATAATTACTGCCGGCCTAGTAATTAGATGACCCTGCGGATATAAGGGTGAGGCAACAACGCGTGCGTGTCCGTGGGCGTGGTGTTGTTAAGTCAGTGTGTTTCTGCGGGTGTGTGTAATTGTGAGCCAATATTCTCGTCACACAACGCAGCGCATCAGGCCGCAAAACAAATGCAGGGCGGGGGGAAGGGGAAATAATTACGTCTTTTTTTTGTAGTGGAACGTATATATTCAGTGAGAAAAATGTGAGAATACACTGATAGGAGTGATTACTTGCTTATGAATCGTACCGCTCTCTCTCTCGCTCTTGCTCTCGCTCTCACTCTCTCTCTCTCTCTCTCTCTCTCTCTCTCTCTCTCTCTCTCTCTCTCTCTCTCTCTCTCTCTCTCTCTCTCTCTCTGATTAAAAACATGCATAATGAAGAATGCAAAGTTTCATATCAAAATCCCATCTTTAGAGCAGGATCTTTCTTAAGTTTCTTCCTTAAACCTTTGCCTTCTGTGATATCCTTTCTCTTGACGATTACCTCACGTGATTTCACTTCCCCTTGTCCATCATCCTGTTACCTCTCCCTCTCCCCCCTCACCACCCAGCTCATCCCTCCCTCCATCCTGCCCCCAACCCCCCCTTCCCACATCCATCTCCCTTTCCCAGCCCCGTCACACGTCACCTCACTCTTATTATCCTTGATTACTGACGGGAAGGCGAAAAATTAATCCTACCAGGTGCAATACGTTGTGATTAACAGATTATTGTGTTGGGGAGCTTTTAAAGTTTTCATGCTTGTTCAATTATTTGTTATCTGATGCGTTATTTCAGTCAGGTGTATTTGAGGGTGCTTTTTCTTCTTTTTATTTATTTTTTTCTTCTTCTTTCTTCTTTTTTCTTCTTCTTCTTCTTCTTTCTTCTTCTTCTTCTTCTTCTTCTTCTTCTTCTTCTTCTTCTTCTTCTTCTGATACCACTTTATGTAAATTTGCTTTTTTGACACATCTTACTATGAATTACATGACATTTCACAGCAATGTTCTAAATGTGTACCACTGCCATTCACGGACATACACGGACACGGATTCAGCCTTTCCTTCTCTTCCGCAAACAACCCCCAAAGACCTTCTTCAGGAGCTTCAGAAACTGTGTGGCGGGTGTCCTCGCGCTGGTCGGTCTGACGTCGCTCCTGATCCAAAACCACAAACCCTCTGACTTCATTTCCTGTGACGTCATGCATCAGTTGCTGTTCCCCGTGAAGCGTCGTCTCGTCTCAGCAGCTGCGCGGTGTTGGTTCGTCACTCAGCACAGTGGCTTCACCCTAGCGCCCTTCCCCACCCACATCCCTTCTTCACTTCAACTCGTTTTCAACCTTGCTAACCCTTACGGAGCGTTTTTTTTTTTCTTCTTTTTTTTTATTTCCTTGTATATTTTCAGCTAGTTTTTTTCTCATATTTTTTTCATGTGGTACAGCACGCAAACTCCTCCCCTTCCTACTACCACCTTTTTTTTTTCGCCTGCACGTTTGCCTTCGTCATGATGTTCTTTCTTTCACCGTTCACGTTGTTGGCTTTTTTTTTCTTTCTATCTACTCCGTATTTTCTGGTGGTTATGATTTATAGGTGCTAACTATCACTTTCATGTCAATAGATTCATGTACGGCACTATTGACTACTAAGTAATAAGCTTGTTTGTGGTGAGGCAATAGGAGGCTCTGAGAGAAGATTAGATTAATTTATGGATGGTGATAACAGGTGCATATGTTTTTTTCTTTTTTTCAGAGAATTACAAGTGTAGATCTGATGGCTTCTTGCAGCTTCCACTATTTTCTTGTGTCCAACTACAATCATGAGTTTCATATCATAACAACATAATCTAATATCAACTCAGAGGAAGCTTCTTCACACACAATCACCACATCACCAGACACTCACCCCATACGCAACCCATCCCAGCATCCACACCACCATCAATCGACCCTCCACTCGTTTACTGCACCCCAAAGCACCGCCACCCAGCCAGTCAGCACCCAGCACACCCCGCGTCACCGTTACTCTGGCGTGACACTACCTTCAGCTCACCGTCACCTTCCGGGTGTTGCTGCTGGCTCGTAACACTTTCCGGAAGTAGAAAATTATAAACGCATCGTACAAATGACTCGCGCTTTGAGGAGGCGGGGCGAGAAAATCCACTCCGAGATTGTGTTCTGCTTCAGATGTTTCCCCTTCCATCTCAGAGTAAGAAGAAATGTACGTAGATTTTCTTGTTTCATCTGTGCCATTATCTCGTGTAATATTTTCTAGCTGCGCAAGATATTTTGATCTAGGAAGGACGTGAAAAAGAACAAGATAAAAACCTGACATGAAATCTTGTCTTGTGGTGTCAATGAACTAAACGCTACTTGTCTCAGAACACACACTAGTACGAGACAAAACTATCAGGTCGTGAAAGAGGAAAGAAAAGAAGACTCCCTGACCACTGCAATGGGGTTTTCCTTCAATTAACATGGACTTTTTATGACGGTCAATTCGCTCCCGTTGGCGGCGCGTCCCGATTGGTTGGTAAGCTACAATTACAGACCAGGAGGCAGTGGACAGAGCCTAATTACAACCACAGGAGGAAAAACGAAGGGAAAAAAACAAAGTAGAGCCTTGAGCACCGACACCGTTCGGCCATTAAACCCTCCACTGATGGACACTGCAACGCCAACGGGACCACTAAAGGCTGAATTTGTACTGTACTGTGGTGGATAATGAACCTTACCACCTCGCACGATTAGCGCCATTCTAAAACACAATACAAATTCCCGTTTTCTTCCAGATACCTTAAGTGACGGAGCTCGAGTGCTGAGTCTAGAAATCCAGCGCCCATATTAACAGAGATTCTTAAGTTTGTAATTCTTTCTTAGAAGAATTTTTACTCTTGAAATTAGTCTTAACTTCTTGGTCTTGTGCTTTAGCCATTTTCTTATCACCAGTGAATTTTGAGGCTGCTGGTGAAATAATGGATAAAGTACAGGACCAATTTCGGCAGGTTAAGGGGAGTTTCAAGATTAGAATTAGAGTTTACCGAGATACTTTCTAATATTTTTATTCTAACTTCTATGAGTAAATGTAATAGAGGATACAGTGTGTGTGTGTGTGTGTGTCAGTGCTGTTTCAGTGTTTGGTGGGGCAAGGCTGGAGCGGATTAGAAGTTCCTCTCATACTTAAAAGCCTCTCGTTGAACGGACATGGTATTTGGAGTGTTTAGTTACCATTCTAGTGACATATTAAGACGATTTCCACCTTCCAAACGCCTTGATTGAAATGACAAGCCGGTTTTCCTACTCCGCCGCCGTGTCAATGTTTACGTCAGATGAGTCACCACCCCCACCCGCGGCACCAACTTGGATTCTCACTTCATCGGTCATTTTAAGCCACATCTCTCAATTATTACAGTCTCATCTTACCACAGTCTGCTGCCACAGTACTAATCTTCCATATGAGCCACTCAGACATAGTTTTCGCGGTCAAGTTTAAGCGTAATGAAGGTGGGAGGGAGAGAGGAGGGGGGGGGCCATACCCCACCGGGGCGCCCCCACCAGCAGGATATTGTCTTTGCTTCTGGACTGGTAATTTGGGATCAATAGTCACATTTAAGGCTTTTTATGAGTACTGTGGCGTGTTTGGAGTGATTTGCGTGCGTGTATGTGGTGGAGGTAGCTGTGGTGGGCGGTATTTGGGGGGGTAAATAAGGGGGCATTTTTTGGCTAAATTTCTTGCAACGCCCAATGCACTTTTCTATTAGAGGTTGTATCAAGTTGTTATTAATGGCAAAAGATAGTTCATATACAATGATGTTTTGTGTCTACAGTTCAGTGAAGTGAGTGAAGAGGAACCATGTTATTCGACGGTGTCAAAGTTACATTAAAAATTTCATTATCGGCCTCTCAACAGTTTATTTCCGCCTCTAAATCACTCCAAAGTGTTTAAAATAATGAAGAATAATTGATCGATTATCTTGAAATGGGTTTTGGTTCCGTTGAAGTGGCAGTTAGTGGGTATTTAACGAGTGTTCAAAAGTGTCATATTTAAAAAAAAAACGTTTTTTTCCCTTAGAATTTCTTCAGAATTGGTTTTGTTAGGAGTGTGTTTGTACTTTGGGAATTAGTTATCCTATTTATCGCGTCGAAACAGATGCAATAGATTGAGCTGTCATCGTTTTATCGAGGGGTCATTTTCAAAATGGTTTGCGCTACGTAAATATTGAGCTGTGACGTCATCAGCTGTGACGTCATCAGCTGTGACGTCATAGGGCGGGCGCCTCCCTGCCCCCCCCCCCCTGCCCACCCCTACCTTGGTGACTTATATAGAAGGAGTGTGTGTGTGTGGTGTGTGTGTGTGTGTGTGTGTGTGTGTGTGTGTGTGTGTGTGTGTGTGTGTGTGTGTGTGTGTGTGTGTGTGTGTGTGTGTGTGTGTGTGTGTGTGTGTGTGTGTGTGTGTGTGTGTCATGACTACTGTGACGCCAAATACAATGATATTTGCAAACAATCTGTCATGGAGCAACACATCCACCGCTATAACACATTACAGAACAAAGGAAAACATGTACGGGTGTCACAAATAGAACATGAATCACCACATTGTTTCTGCACAGGATTGTGATGAAAAACGATTTAGAAAAAAACAAAAACAAAGCGTGTATCATTAACATAGAAAAGAAGCTAATACACATAATATCCCACGTTTACATTTCCTTGCATGAGTTTAAGGACTTTATTTTAAAACACTTCGCTCTCTCACCATTACTATTAAAAAAAAAACACAAAAAAAAACTATTACTCGAGTTCTTAAGAGTATTTGTTTTGCTATCAATGCAGAAACCTTATCAATCTATCACTAGAACCCTTGTAACTTGAACTAGAGCCTGTTGGATATAGTGGAGGCGCTGTGCAGATAGATGTGTCTCAGAACAAGGCACAGAGTCTGAAATATTCACCAGTACCCTGAGACTCACTGCAGCTCAGGTCAAACATCACGTCTAGTAAATATGAGCAGATAATCTCGCGTGGATGACAGATGTGGACCGATTCCTCTCTGTCCT
>CM035183.1:2470480-2480480 GCA_020233015.1 Callinectes sapidus | reverse complement strand
CCACACATGTACTGGTGGTCAAGGAAGCTGCACTAGTCAGTACTAATCCTCCTGCAGGTTCCGTCAACGCTACACTTCACACGCAATGTATTCCAAACCTTTGCTTTATAAATAAAACGCAACGACCTTTTAGATAAGAGGAGTCACGTTTATCACAACCACCTCACTGACCAACGAAAGACACGACCACATAAATGACATCAATTCAATGACTAATAATCATCTGACGACACTAATGTAGGATTAAACTCCTCCCCCCGAGACCCAGCAATGCCCGACATTTCTGCGACTCCTTTCAAGCGCAAACTAACGCGTCCCACACTTGCAATCTGTTAAACTGCAGTGACCACAAGGGCGAGTGTGGGACCAGCGGATCAGCGGTGAACAGACACGGACCCACGAGGAAGAATTCTTTTTTCTTTTATCTGGTGATGTAAAAGGTGGTTATCAGTTCCTGTCGTCAAGATCATACCATTCACAAAACTCTCACTTCCACTCTCCTTATCAAACACGAGGTAAGGTTATTATGTTTTACTCTCTCTTGAACTAAGAATGTACTGATGTTTAATGAACAGTTAATGTTATCCAGTATTAAAGATATCAACTCCTTGTCTAGACTACACCATTCATAATGCTCTCACTTCTCTACATAGTCAACACGATAGGATATTCTTGTTTTACCTTTTTTTCTGAACTAAGAATGCACTATAACTTATTCGTTACATAACTACATTCAATTAAAAGGTAGTACAGTTTATATATATATATATATATATATATATATATATATATATATATATATATATATATATATTTAAAAGGTAGAAAAGATAATATATTAAAAGATTATATATAGATCTTATACTCTTCCTTTTCCTTTTTATGTCTGACTCTTAACTGAAATAAGAATGCAGTAAAACTTGTTCCTTACATAACAACATTCAATTAAAAGGTATTACAGTATGCATATCTATCGCACTGGTTAAAAGGTAGAACAGATAATCGATTAGAAAATATATAGATCTTGTACTCTTCCCTTCCCTCCCCGTCATCTTCCTTCTCCGTTTCGCATCAGTGAGTTATTTTTTTTTTATGACTATTTTTTCTGAGCGTTCTGGCCAAGTGCATAGGAACAAGGACCTGTCTCGCTGGGGAAGAAGGGGAGGAGCGGAGAGCAGCGATGGGAATGATGGAGTGAAGAGGGCAAGGGAAGGTAGTCCGGAATTAAATTAACAATTAGCCTCTAGTGACGTGGGCAGATTGGGAGGTGAGGAAGGAGTGGACTGAATGAGGCTGAATGATGCCTTACGGAGTGAATTACGTACAAAGTGGATTACAATGAGATTTCCCTAAGTAACCCAGAAAGTAAAGAACATTAAATATCGGACCGTCCACGCACGCACGCACACACACGCGCGCACGTGCACATACATGTACATACACACACACACACACACACACACACGCACACACACACACACACACGAGCATACCTACGAGTAGAAAATCAAGGAGAGGGAGGAGAACAAAAAAAATGTAAAGCACTGAAAGGTAACAGGCAGAGCAAGGTACTGAGTAGTAGAGGAGATATGTTATCAATACGATATCGAAGCCCCAACACACACACACGTACACACACGTACACACACACACACACACACACACACACACACACACACACACACACACACACACACACACACACACACACCCGCACACACACACACACACACACACACACACACACACACACACACACACACACACACACACACACACACACACACACACATGGTCGCTGGGACAGGGGAAGAAGACCTAGAGCTATGGTTCCTCCGCACAGGGTATAATCATGACGTCACTAGATCCGCCGCTGCTATTTATTTTAACCCCGAAGCGATGAAAAAAATAGAGAAAAAGAAAACACCTTTACCGTAAACCTAGTGAGAAAAAGATCAAGTATATCGAGTAATACGTTTGATAAAAGCTTGCTGTATTGTGTACTGTAACATTGGGATTAGAGATGAGTACTACCACTAAATATATATATAATCCGCCCGCCTTCTCCTTCATCCCTAAAACAGGTATATCCAATTAAGCCGCCAGCAGACGACAATAACAAATCTAGAAATAGTCATTACGGCGGAATGTGTAAAATCTCGGAGGATAATAGCGGGATAACAATACAAATAGAACACAGCTTTGTAATTAGTGAACCTCCCGCCTCGAGAGTTATGGATTTAATTGGAGGATTATGCTACACCGACTCAACTTACGACCCGTGTTTTCACAATTGTAAGACCCCTCCGTCAGATCACATCCCGGGTACCCGCAGACACCCACCCACCCGGCCCGAATTAATGTCCCATCACCCCTGACAAACTGGGGGAGGAGAGAGGCGACCTTGGGAGCCCTCCTGACGCGGCTGGGTGATGGCGGCGTGAGCTTCTACGGGTAAAACCATCAGCGATACGAGACGAAACACTTGCTCCTCGCTCTAAAAAAGGCCACTTCCATCCCGCCTTGTCTCAGGGATATATAGACGCGGAGATTACGAGGTTCAAATGCTACGAAAAAAGCCTCCCTTTAATTAAAACAAATCCAAATTTACGCAGATATATGGACCTGCATGGTGAAAAAACAGCGCCATGTGTCTTGGTCAGGGATGAAGGAGGGAGATGAGCGTTTGTGCCCAGGCGGGAAGGGAGTAAGAGGGAGTTGCTTGTCTTCAGCGTCCGACAAGCAACTCCCAGCTTCCCCCGCGGCTGCCGGCGGGAGGGAGTTGAGGGAGCAGGCAGCAGGAGACATTGTTGATTCCACCTCAGTCTCCCTGGCCAGTGTAATGGACAATTAGGAAGGCTGGTTAATGATCCGAGAGTGAACTACGACAAGGCACATGGTTAACTGGCACGCTGATTCCTCCTTGCCTCCCTTGCCTCCCTCCCAGTCTGCTATGTGCGCTTGTGTCATTACGCACGTTCCACTTTCCCTTTCTTCCTACTCCTTGCTTTCTTTTCACTTTGTTCGTCGTTTCTTCTGTCATATATCCTGTTTCTAGTTATTCTTAACTTTTATTCTTTACGTCGGATTTTACATTTGTAGTTTATTTTCCGTCTTGTTATTAATTTATTTTTTTATTGTTTTACTTTCTCCCTGCCTCATCAGCGGTCCCACGGAATGTGATCTTTAAGGGCGGTCCGGTAAGGTAAGGTACGGGATAAGGCAAGCAGTAACCAGGTCGTGTGAAATATAACGTACTGGTGGCTGCAATCAGAGACACCACTCGGAGGAATGCTTATGAAGACCAACTGTATAAAATAATGCAAGAATGATGATGAGGAGGAGGGACATTACCGCGGATGATAAAAATGGGGAGATGCTGCACTAAAAAAACACTGGAAAAGAAATTCAGTTCATCTGGGTCAAATTTGGCGCGTCTTTACGAATATCTCTGAAGCGCTAATTCCCTTGCACTGCTCTTTATTACGCCGGGCTACGATTCAGTGTGCCATAAGCGTGCGTCGCTCCCCAGGGAAAGTATGAGAGGCACGGGACATCTGAGGCACGACTGCGGGAGTCCCCCAAAACGACGGAGGGATTATAAACTGGATTGCCGCGTCTGCTGAAAATGTAAGATGTCTCTGGTTCCGCGGAATGAAGTTAAGATGGAAAAGAGCCATCTGTGCTGCCCGCCAGGCCCACACACGTTGCTGGGAGGGCGGCGGCCGGCAGGAACACAGACCAAAGGCAAAGACCACGCGGGTAAGAAAGGGAAAATAATAAATAAAGAAAATTGCACGACGGAAACGGGATAAAAAATAACGCGAGATGAAGAAAACTTGATGAAGAAAGAAAAGACGCAGGTGTGATGTTAACAAAGGTTGTATAAAGAGTAATGCGGAAAAAAATATGTATTAATAGTGAAGTATTTGAGTATTTTGGGTTTGTAATGAGGGCAAGGTCTGGTAAAAAAACGAGAAGTGTGTGAAACTTACCAAAAATACACTGGAATATAAAAAGTGGTATCTAAATAAAAGGCAAGTATAAAAAAAGAAAAAAAACATACATATTTACATATTACTCACCTTTAACTTTGGTACACGGGGAAAAAATGGACATAAGAAGGATTGCGAAAAGATCACACACACACACACACACACACACACACACACACACACACACACACACACACACACACACACACACACACACAGAAAGTATATTTAGTTTAGCAACATACCTGAAAAACTCGGCCCCTCCTCCTCTCCTCTCCTCCTCTTCCTCCTCCTCCTCCTCCTTCTCCTCCACCTCCTCCTCCTCCTCCTCCTCTTCTTCCTCCTCCCACACGTGTCCTCTGGCGAAGCAGCGTACTTACCTGGAAAAAGAGATAAAGGTAATGGTAGAGTTAAAATGATCTTTCCAGGAAAACAGATAAATACTTCGAAAACAAAAATGATTGGTATGAAGTAATTGTCAGTATTTTTTTTATTTATTTATATACGATTTTTTAAAGTTTTTGTTCCTACACACTCGGTAATGGTAGAGTGTTAAGGTTGGTGTTGGTTGAAAAATATGATAAAAAATATAAATAGTCGATGAATTATTAGAATATAATGAGAGAATAGTAGATGAATACAAGGAAAAAAAACACACACACACTCTCACTCTCTCTCTCTCTCTCTCTCTCTCTCTCTCTCTCTCTCTCTCTCTCTCTCTCTCACACACACACACACACACACACACACACACACACACACACACACACACACACACATACACACACACACACACACACGCCTTTTTTCCATCTTAGGTAAAAAGAGACCACACAGGAAAGTCCACATGGCCGACGAGACTCAAATGCACCCGAGGCAGGGAAGGAGGAGGAGGAGGAGGAGGAGGAGGAGGAGGAGGAAGAGGAGGAGGAGGAAATTATAAGTCGGCAAAAGGGAATAGTAAGCATAAAGGGTAAATAACTAAGAAAAATAAAGAATGCATAATAAAATAAGAATAAAGTAAAAAGAAAATGAAATCCAGGTCTTTTGGCAGTGACGGTGCGAAGGACATGAGTACTGGCGAGGCTCGAGTCCTGTAGACAGACGAGGACAAGGTGGTGGCGAGACGCATCAGGAAAAGACAGACAGACAGACAGACAGATAGACAGACAGACAGAGAGACGGACACGGTGAAGAGGGCCCGACAGGTGTCCCGCTCACACCCTTGATAACCTAATTTGGCGACAATGTTTGAATGATTGAGCAAAAAGCAATGATGAACTTCCACCTGTATCTTTTATTATGCTGGGCACTCAACACTCCCTCTGCCTCCAGTGACATATGGTACAAAAAAATACACTCACAAAAAATCAGAGTTATGTCCACGAAGAATAGGATAATAATACGCAAAATATACAAAGGGAGAATTACCAGAGCAAAGTTGAGGCGACCCTGATCAATGATTCACCTTCTTCTCAGGTGGTCTTCGCTACACGAGGCAGACAGAGCGAGGTAGACCCACTCAGACCCACTCAGACTCACTCAGACATCGAGACACGCCATGCAGCAAAGGGGGAAAAACTCAAGTACTCCACTACCCATATCAACTTAGAAAAAAAACGTTATCTTTTATTTACCTTCAAGCTTCTTTTGTTGTAAGAGAGAATGAAATACAGGAAATAAAACAAGGAGGGTAAATTGCTCGGCTAGACACACCAGTAGTTCTTCCTCGTCATTTTATTATCGACCCTGCATTATTATACTGGACAGAAATAAGTATGCAGACAATTAAACTTCACTATTTCATCAGAACTATTGTTGTCAGGGGAATTATACACTTATCCTGTACTACACTAGTTTATGAGCCCTGAAAAGACACAGGGATAAGCAAAGGGGAATGGCCTCGAGAGAGAGAGAGAGAGAGAGAGAGAGAGAGAGAGAGAGAGAGAGAGAGAGAGAGAGAGAGAGAGACGAGAGAGAGAGAGAGAGAGAGAGAGAGAGAGAGAGAGAGAGAGAGAGAGAGAGAGAGCGCCCCTCCATCCCGTTCCCCTGACAGTAATGATGAGAGATGAGTGTGATGAAGCGTGTCTGCCGTGGTGGCCAGAGATCACCACTGCCCTGACAAATGGAAATGGGGGCAGAGTAATTGGGACCTGCCTGCCGTTCACCAATAGGCAGAGGGGCGAGAACACACAGGGGCGGGGCAGGTGTGGCCTCGGTGAAAGGTCCTGTCATGTCGGAGCGTTTGATAAAGTTGCCTGTGTTTTTATAGGACAGGAAAACAAGGATGGCGTAGAAAAATATCATCGTTCTATAATATTTCCTTGTCATCTCAAGGCAATGCGTTACGGCAAAGGGAGAAGGTCACTCAAGAATTTCACACACGGAGAAAAACGAGTCAGGACAGAAGGGAAACTCAGGAGGGAGCGCTTGGGGTGTCCCACTGGCCAGCCACCTCATCGGCATTCCCCCAGCAGCGGCGGGTCATCAGTCCCCATCAACTCATCAACACAGACTGGGGAAGCCGCGGTGTGTGACTGCAAGGGATCTCAGACTTCTCTCACTGGCTGGGACTCACTGCTTCACAATGCACACAAACCGAGGCACTGCAAGATTTTTTCTTTATTGCCTTTTTTCGGAAGGCAATGTTACAAGACAACTAAGAAAAAACTTCCCTTTTGTGCTTACGTCAATGCATTTCTGTCTAGATGCCCCTTGTTTATCTAATAAATAAAACACGAAAACTAGAATGCAAAGGAAAACAGAGTACGAAGAAAATGAAAAATAATTAAAACAGAGGTGGTTGAAGGTCGTAAATTATCAGAGGGAAAAGACGAGAAATGAGATGAAGTGAGGGAGAATGAAGAGAGCTTTGGAGGAGCAGGGGTGCGAGAGGTGAGGTAAAGCCAGGTAATACTGAGGTAATGAGGATAGATGGGAGGCTCAGTGCCTGACCACGGATTACTGCCACCTCTCCTTCCTGAATGCGTAATGGGGTCCGCTGCCAGAAGGATAAGAGAGCTAGACCAGATGAACAAAAATGTTGTAAATGATACGAAGGGGAACTAAAAAAATAGGAACATAGAAAACGACAAAAAATATAGGACAAGGAGAGAGGAAACTTAGAACGAGAAAATACAATGGAACAGAATACTAATAAAATAAAGAAAAACAAAATTTTGTCTTTACTCACGTCTCTCTCTCTCTCTCTCTCTCTCTCTCTCTCTCTCTCTCTCTCTCGCCTGCACAGCTGTTGGTATTTATATTCAGGAGTGACGAGGGCCATCACTCAGAGAAGCAAGGCTGCCCAGCGAGGGAGGTGCAACAGCCATTAACCTTTTCTCAATAGAATCACAATTTCCATCATCTTGTGCAACTCGGTCACTTAAATACTCACCCGCACCAACTTAGCGAGATGTAACAAAGATATAACTAAGAATAACTACATCATTAAATTGGGTGAGGGAACAGACAACACCAGCGTCGGGGAATACAGTGCCTATGAACGAACATTCTCAAATAAATGGGTGTGGCGCTTTCAAATGAGACTCGAAAAGACCGTCTATTCATCCATCTACTGTGGCGAGTAACCAGTACACCTTGGCGCTACAGTTACCTTTGCCTTGCTTCTGATATATATGACAGGATACTGCATAGTTAAATAAGTAAACGACGTGGAGGAAAGGTGGAGCAGACGGGACGGTGGACTGAAAGGAGGAAGGGGGTTAGGTGGTGGGTGAGGACATGGTAAGTAACAAGCAGGCGTTGATTTAAGAGAGAGAGCTGAGTTGTAAATGACAAAGGTAATGCTAGAAATGGGTGGTTACCAAAGGATGCAGATATATTATGCCAACAAATTTGCATAATGGCGGAAATAGCCCATTATTATGATTCGACAGGACAGGTGAATATAATAAGCCTCGAAGGTCAAGCATAGCACCTGAGTGAGACAGTTTTCCCTCCCACCAACCCTTGGGCGACAGGCAAATGAGAAGGAAAGGAACTATCAACACCTATTTCTACTCCTCTTCCGGCCGCACTTCGCCTTCTCTCACTCTTTTTGCGGTCCCCATCCTTAGGTTTAATAATTCAGATTAAAAACAAAAGCTAAAAGAACAAACAAAAAAGACCACTCTTAATGGCGTTTTCCCAAAATAAAATTATGTTTATATGTAAAAGAAAAAAAAAAAGCTAAGAGGAAAATTAATCCACGAAAACTTTACACTTTATGTTGGTTCCAAAGAAAAATAGGTAAAAAAGAGCAAATGAAAATTATTCCCTCAAATGAATCACGAAAAATAAGCAAAAACTGATAAAAAGAACAGAGAAAGTCTAATTTATTTTCACTAATGTCTGGAAACTCTTCCTTTGAATTGGACCAAGCTGCGGACAGGGAAACAGGAAGAGAGTTTCAGACTTTATTACTAGTTTCCTTGTTGCATTACCCTTCCCTTGTCTTGATTCCACGTTTTCTTACTTCACTTCTAATACTTGAATTTTCTGTATCTAGTCATTTTGAATATCTACACTATCTTTAGAGTTTATTGCTTGTTTCCTCTATGCTTCACCATTCACCTGTCCTAGTTCTACACTTGTTCTTATATTTAATACCTGAACCCTTTATACATACACATCTAGTCCTTTTGAATATCTCTGCTATTTTCTCCATGAATTCATTACTAGTTTCACCTCCATTTAACTTGATTACACACCTAAATATATCAAGACTAATACCTGAACTATTTGTATCTATAATTAATTTGAATCCGCAATATCTTTCCCACAACTCACTCGCTTCATTTCTCTGTACGTTTCCCTTTGCCGTCCTAACCTCCTATAACCTCTATATGTCCTCTTAACCACGACCAGCACGTAGAAATACCCAGGCATCATTATAATTGACGTTCCTTGGATTTACAAGTAAGTGGGCAAAAAATAAAGCCAATTATCTCGCTTCCAATAAAAACAAAGGCAATCTCCTAAGTATCCATCACGCGTCTGAGTGTTCCTGTTCTAATGATGGAAATTTGTCAGTCAGTTGTCAGGTGAAGGAGAATCTTATCAAGGAGAGCGTGGTAATATTGGGTGTAAGTGGTATCACGAAATATTATTGTTTTTATTCTTATTATTTGTCTTCATATTATTATCATTATTATTATTGCTTCTCTTGTTGATGCTTCTACTACTTCTTCTGCTACTTTCTTCTCCTCGTCCTCCTCCTCCTCCTCCTCCTCCTCCTATTACTACTACTACTATTACTCTTACTCTCAACTGTATCAATATTCTCGTTATCATCATCATCATCATCATCATCATCATCATCATCATCATCATCATCATTATCATCATTGTCTTCACCATTATCATTATCATCATCATCATCATCATCATTATCATCATCATCATCATCATCATTAACATCATCAAACTTATCTGGAAAAAGGACGCTAATATTTCCAGCAACTGTATCAATAATCTCATCATCATCATCATCATCATCATCATCATCATCATCATCTTCATCATCATCATCATCATCATTAACATCGTCAGACTGATCTGGAAAAACGACGCTAACATTTCCAGCATCATCATTACCATCACACTCCATCATTTATCCTCACGAGCACCGCTAACAACACCATCACAAAAACAAACGCCACCATTAACACTGAGGCATTAATATAAACAATTGCATCAGTAACCTCCTGACCAAAAGAAAACGGAAGTCTAGCCTGAAGGGTACAAGGATGATTAACACAACCACAGAAGCGGCCTTATACAGTAGCACGGCGTGTGGCACCAGGCCTTGCCACCACTGTCGAGGCCACACCCCGCCACGATGAGGTCACGCCGGGCCAGTGAGGACGCAACCCTTCGATCCCAGATTCTTGAACTCCCACGTGAGGAGGGAAATTCTCCATAAGGAAATACTCGTGCTATCTTCGTTTACAGGGACTCCCACGTGCATGTCTGATGGATTCCTGTTGGTTCCCTTATGTTAT
>CM035183.1:2441592-2455485 GCA_020233015.1 Callinectes sapidus | reverse complement strand
CTCACCAACTGAATTTCATGCTTGTGTTCAGCTGCTGTGGTCTGGAGGGGAAAGGGGAGAGGGAGGAGGGAGAAGACTGAGGGAGTTGAGAGGAAGGGAGGAGGACTAGGATGGCCAGAGGAGAGAGTCAAGATCTGTGTGGCCCAAATACTATCATTCAGTCCTGCTCTCTCTCTCTCTCTCTCTCTCTCTCTCTCTCTCTCTCTCTCTCTCTCTCTCTCTCTCTCTCTCTCTCTCTCTCTCTCTCTCTCTCTCTCTCTCTCTCTCTCTCTCTCTCTCTCTCTCTCTCTCTCTCTCTCTCTCTCAGAAAATAAGTAAAAACAACATGCAATTTCAATCTCTCAAACATTGTTACTCAGTGTTCGTGTGATTTAGTACAGATTAAGCCGTGTGATAGTTGAAAGAGTAAGAAATAGAATCCTCTTCTACAAATACAGGATAAAAAAGCAAAAACAAACATGCCTAAGTTTTTTTTCTTGTTTTTACCCAGCAATGTCACTGCTCCAACGATTTCGTACAGATTAAAATTGCCTGGTGTCTTAAAATTTGAAAATAGGAGACCACTTTCACAAACACACTGCGTAACCAAAACAAACATGCCACTTTAATTTGCCAAGGTCTCGTGGAAGGAAGAGGAGAGGAAGCGATAATTTGGAACACTCCCCTTCCTTGGACTAGATCTCGCGGAATATTTCAAAAGCGAGGTGTACATTTTCTCCCCATCCCTTCTGGCTCGAGTCGCAGCGAGGACGTACGTGTCTTCCCGGTGGCCACGACGCACGGCGTACACAATGGCGGGAAACATGGAAGCCTTGGTACCACTGATGAGTCTTCCCCGCCACACCCACACTCAACCTCACCCGGGTGGCGATATTGCCGTTACATGAGTGGAGAAAAATGTGTAAAAATGTATGAATAAATTACTTAAGGTCTCGCTTCCGTAACTTTGATAAAGAAAAAAAAACATTCCCGGAAAGATGAAATGTAATGCTCGACACTTGAGAATCCAAAAGTGCGTGTGATGACAATGTGCATAAGGTAAAATAGAGAAGTAAAAGACGAATTTCTCAGGATTGAAATTTTCGTTGACGATCTTACCTCCTGCACTCACTTTTCCCTATTACATCCCCTACTCGCCGGTTACTGGTGGCGGAAAGTGTGTGTGCCATCGCCATTAGCGGTCATGAGGCAGGAAATAATCACAAAGCCGTTCATTTCCAGGGGGCGCGAGGGAGACACACACCACTGACGCCAATACCTCACGTTCGTCCCCCTCCAGAGCCTCCGCACGCTTTCTCCACCGCCTACACCACGCAAAAAACACGCAGTAATCTCTCGCCCACGTCGTGAGTGTCGCTTCTCACGCCCACAACACACTCACGCCCGCACCGCCCGTACCTGTGCATCGCCTCCCCTATTTACTCCTGCGAGCCAAACAATGAACTTTTTTGTACGAGGTAGACAAGTAGAAAGTCTGATTTATTCCTGATGTTAAAAGAAATTGTCTTTCATCATCTTCTTTTTGGCTTTGTTCGAATTCGTGGTTGTCAGTGTTTATTTTCCGATGCATTATTATCAGTAAACCACAGAAGAGTTGCTGAACACTGGATCCGGGTCAGTGATAACAGTTTTCTCCTTTGTGTAACGTATTGTAATTTCGTGTTAACTGCACTTGTCTTCCTCGCCAAAGGTTACGCTATTGCCCTAATTTCCATTTGTCAGTTCACGGCTCTGTTCTCTTTGCGGTCAAGGAGAAAACCAGGAAAGCTTCAATGGATCGACCAACTTCGCGCAATCATAATAGGAGTCTTTGTGGGAAGGAAGGGTTGGAGTGACAGGGCGGTGGTGGTGTGACGCGGAGATAGTGAAGATATCGTGGTGGGAAGGTGTGGCTCGCTAATATGGGTATGTGATAGGGTACTGGTGGCAAGGCAAGGAGGAGAGGTTGGCTTACACATGTGTGGTGCCAGTCATGTTGTATGCGAGACTGATGATGATGACGAAGATGTAGCGAGGCATGGTGGCGACGTGTCATTGGCCAGCAAACTAAGTCAGTCTACATAATTGGAAACAAAGGAGCAAGGAACTGCGCATCTACAGAAGTAAACGTTTAGCTAACCAGATCACACGCTTGATAGCCAAACACAGCGACCTGGGATACTCGTAAAAGATATTCAGTAGAGGTACGTGGCGGTGCTCCAGTCACCATCACAAGAATAGAGACGAAGAGGACCAGAGAACACTCTTAAACATTCTATTGAAATCCTCCTCTTTCAGCCACAGAAGCAGCAGAGCCTCACTTCTCCAGGGGATAAAAAGACAATAGAAAAACGCGATCTCACGTGCAGCATTTTCACAATACAATACAAATGCACAGGGAAGGTATCGACGAACCGTTCTCCGGACACGGCACTTGACAAGCGCAGCTTCTTTCAACGGTACTTCTATTTTTAGCACAAGGACGTGATCGGAAGTCGAAATGTTGGTGACCAGTCATAAGAGCAGCACATGTTTACTACCACTACTGACTCACCGGGCCGGATCCAGACTCTGCCAGCAAAAACTCGGCCTGGAAACAACACCACCTCCTCCACCGCCTCCACTTCCACCTGGCCACCGCTCGCCAACTCACCTGAAAGAAAAGATGCGGTGTAACGGGAAGCACAGGAGGCTGAGTACGTGCTATAATTACACATGAGGAAACTATAAATACTGCCACACTCCTCCCCCTCCACAGTGCTGGGGAGGAGAGGAGAGATGACAAACCAGGTGTTAGGGATTCACACTTCTTAACTAAATGCTTACTGTCAACACCCTCAGTCCTGGTTGTAAAGTAAGTACAAAATACGTCCTTTCTTGTTTAATACTAAAGAAAACATGATAGTTTGTATATGTGACGCATATATAAAGTACACCACACGCACACGCACACACGCACACACACACACACACACACACACACACACACACACACACACACACACACACACACACACACAGCCCCGCCTTGCTCCACGTCGAGGCAACACCCAAGACAGGCATGTTATTCTGAACAATAAAATGGTTTGGGGAACTTGATGTATGGCACGAAGAGGAACCACACTGCATATTAGACGCCGCTGGTCACTTACCGGGATGGATCACGTCATATTTCATTCAGGAAAGCTCCGTTTTGTTTTTGCGAGTATGACTTTTTTTGTTTACTATTGCAAGGAAGATGTCATTCACTTTTATTTCTCTGTCTTTCCCCTTGATCATGATGTCAGTTTCGATTCGTAGATAAACACACACTATAAACATAGTAGTAGTAGTGGTAGTGGTAGTAGTAGTAGTAGTAGTAGTAGTAGTAGTAGTAGTAGTAGTAGTAGTAGTTGTTGTTGTTGTATTGAAAGTAGGAGCTGTTCCGTCTGTTGTTTACACCACTGTCACGCCATCTACACACACACAGTTGTACTACTATTACACACACACACACACACACACACACACACACACACAGTAGTAGTAGTTGTTGTTTATTGACAAAAATAACATTTAACATACATAATTAACACTAAATCTACATTGCTTTCCTTTGTCCAAAAAAATTAAGGGCTAGTGCGCATGCGCAGGGAAAAGCCCGCGTGTCGAGGGGGATGCTACCAGAGCAAACCAATTTTTTGGCCTTAAATTATGACTAAGTCCAAAACCCCCAACACCACTGACTCAACAACAATTGCGCCTTACGTATTCACGCACCTTGTGGTCCTATTTGTGCCTTCGTGGACCTTGTACTTTCTCTATATCTTGTGTTGAAAGTACGAGCTGTAGCTTTTCCGTTTATTGTTTACACTACCGTCACGACATCTACACACACACAGTTGTACTACTACTACTACTACTACTACTACTACTACTACTACCACTACTACTACTACTACTACTACTACTACTACTACTACTACTAGTACCACTACTACTACTACTACTACTACTACTACTACTACTACTAGTAGTAGTAGTAGAAGTAGTAGTAGTAGTAGCAGTAGTAGTAGTAGTAGTAACTACTACTACTACTACTACTACTAGTACCACTACTACTACTACTACTACTACTACTACTACTACTACTACTACTAGTAGTAGTAGAAGTAGTAGTAGTAGTAGCAGTAGTAGTAGTAGTAGTAGTAGTAGTACAACTGTGTGTGTGTAGATGGCGTGACAGTGGTGTAAACAACAGACGGAACAGCTCGTACTACTTTCAACACAAGATATAGAGAAAGTACAAGGTCCACGAAGGCACAAATAGGACCAGAAGGTGCGTGAATACGTAAGGCGCAATTGTTGTTGAGTCAGTGGTGTTGGGGGTTTTGGACTTAGTCATAATTTAAGGCCAAAAAATTGGTTTGCTCTGGTAGCATCCCCCTCGACCCGCGGGCCTCTCCCTGCGCATGCGCACTACTACTACTACTATTACTAGTAGTAGTAGTAGTAGTAGTAGTAGTAGTGGTAGTAGTAGTAGTAGTAGTAGTAGTAGTAGTAGTAGTAGTAGTTATAATTGTTGTTGTTGTCGTTGTTGTTTGAAAAAAACACGAGTAAAACAAAAAGTAACAATTTCGCGTTTATTTAATTTCAACATAAAGAAAAGCAATAACATCTTACAAAAGAATAATTGAAACTGAGCATAACAAGAAAAGAAAAACTGAAACACACACAAATGAAAACTAAAAGAAACCAAAAATATAAGACACACTGCTCTTCTTTCTAAGCCAAAACCGTTCGATTCCCAAGAAACACTTCCAAGCAATGACATGATAAAGCACCAACCTCCCCAGCACCCCCAGAAAATGTCTCCTTCCCTCCCTTTGTACTATACACTAATAAAATTTCCGTCAAGAACCTCAGTGTTACGGTCACGAAGATCTGTCACATTAATCGCCTTGCAACTGAAGATTCGTGGCTATAATAACGTTAAATTGTGGCAGACCAGGTAGTGATTAGTGGCGGGGCGATGGAAGGAGTGTTTAAGATAGACAGGAGGGATGTGGTGATGGTGGTGGTATTGGTAATGGAAGTATTCGAAGTAATGACAGTGGTGGTCGAGGAAGTGACGGAAACGGTGGTAGTAATGATGGTAGTGATAGTATGGGTGGTGAAGGCTGTGCTAAGAGAGAGTGGATTTGTTATTAATGGTGGTGACGGTGGTGACGGTGGTGACGGTGGTGACGGTAGCGGCAACGAGCTGACAAATTTAACGCTCCAAGCCCCATATTTACGCGACACGATATTACGGTGCATCTCAATCTCCCAGACGCCTCAACATGCATCAACTGCACCCAAGAGTCACTGCCAGACTAATGCCTCTCCTTGCTTCCCACGCCCCTCTTCCCCCTACTCTCCTCCTCTAGGCCAGTCCCCGCCTACTCTGTCTCTTTCTCTTTTCCACGCTGTCTTCGCCTCAATTCCCCGGACGATTTATCCAACTAGAGACATTATCGTGCCATAAATTTGCCTCCCCAGCCACAAGTTTACCAAAAGGGACGGAAAATTGTCTCCTCAACTCTTACTTTTTTTCCGTGTGTTTGTTTTTTGACCTCTATTGGTTAACGGGAGTGTCCTCGAGGCACCAGAGGCTTTTTTTCTTACACTGGTTAACAAGTATATGATAAGCGTCTCTTATGAAACGCTACCGGAGTGTGTCGTGGCGTGGTGTGGGGTGGCGTGTCAGAATTGTCCATATGTCGCAGTAGCACTTATTATAGAAATGGTTATCGAAGAGGAGGAGGTGAAGAAGTGAGAGGAAGAGGATAATTACGCTACTGCAGAAGGAACTTTACGTAATAGAGCGTACATGCGTAAATATATGAAGAGAGCTGAACAATTTCTCTCTCTCTCTCTCTCTCTCTCTCTCTCTCTCTCTCTCTCTCTCTATATATATATATATATATATATATATATATATATATATATATAGATATATATATATATATATATATATATATATATATATATATATATATATATATATATATATATATATATATATATATATATATATATACACACACACACCCACACCCTCACACACGCAAGACATTGACACAAATGTTCCAGACAGCACTAAGAGGAACAGCGCCTCGAGAAACACAGCGGCCCGATATAATTACTGCCACCACAGACCCCCCACTGGACCCCGAAACAGACCGGCCACCAGCACGCGAACACGAGCCACCGCCTCACCGCCTCACCGCCTCATCTCTTCACTATTAGCATGCAGTGTATACCATAGTAATGAGTGCATACTGCTTACACGTCCCCATCAGCGGGAGTGTAGGAGCATACTGTACCTGTGAGAACCTTTGTCATGATTCTTTTTTTCTATTTATTTGATTTAGTTATTGGTCTATGAATACGTACAATGAGATAACAAATACAAATACACGCATTAATTTATGAGGATTTGAACTGTTCTTTTAAATAAATTGTGGAGAGGAGTCTTGCTTATATCATTGTCTATTACTTCGTGTCTGCATATATCCTCGTCTGTTGGGGTTGATTCTATTAGCCAAGTCTGGTAAGGGAAGTCAGGTTAACGAGGTCGCCCAAGTGGAAACCTGCGTGATGGATAACCAGGTATCACGGGACCAGGTGATTAAATCAAGACTTACGGGGACCTGGCAGGTGGAAGACGCCTCCCTCCTGCACCGCCACCGTCAGGAGTACAATTTTCCACCTGTGTGCTATGCTCTCACCTGCCGCTTCCTCCTGCCAGGTAGTGTAACAGTAAAATATAAAATGAACTCGCCTTACTTCCGTCCTCCGCCAAGTGATCTGTTTTTGCACGAGGGAATTTTCAGTACAAGTCTTCTATTCAGAGACATTCTTAGAACATATGAAGAGAAAATGATGAGAAAAATGCATGACACTAGTAAGCCTCCACGTGGCAATTCCTGAGGGAAAATATACCTACTTTATTATCTTTGTCCATAATCTGACCAAACTCCTTTTAAAGTTCCCTAGTGACTCACCACTAACCTGATTATTGAGTTTGTTCAACACGATTACTGGGACTATTTCCTTTCGTCTTTCATTGTAGTGGTATAATGATATGTTTTTGCAGGACCAATCGTACATTTTACTTTCGGTCCTCGCCTCCTTAAGAGTGTAAGGCTGTAGGACCTCGCCGCCTCGGAATGGTACTTTATGGGACACAGGTAACAGGAAAATGAGGATATTATGCACACGCGTCCGCAGGTGACTATATTATACACCCGAGCCTCGTAATCACCTCGCCTGATCGACTCTAACAATCAGTTGGGATATCTTAATTGCTAATATTTCTCAGGGAATCACTTCACTCCCTTAACGCAGACGCTCAGACTGGCAAGGAAGTACAAATAGAAAAAACAAAGTGACGATGCCTTAAAGAATGTGAAAATTTGTATGTGCCTTCATATCAATGAAGACAGAAGGTGATGACATTAAAAACACGATGTGATTTTTCACCTTACTCTACTTGATTACATTAAATTGTTTCATAAAGGAAGGAGTGAGAAACCTTGATATGAAGCACATCAATGCTAAGAACTATGCTTTCCCTTTCGATGCAGTAACAGTTGCTAACCAGGACTTGTGGCAAATTCAAGTGCATACAACAATGGCGGTGATTACTTGATGGCTGTGTTCAATTACCAGGGTCTGATTAAACCCTTCACACTGATGCTGCATTTCATACTCAGGTCGTTCTTTCATTCTCGGTTCACTTTATTCACTAAAAAAAAGAAGACAGAAGACCCCAGACAAACACCTTACCCTTGAGATGAGCTAAAGGACCTGACCTGAGTATCTATTAAAGGCTTCACGGTGACCAAGGCATAGTCCACGAGTCACCTAACGAGACCCAGGATACAATTTAGCCTCCCTTAAATAATAAGAATTGTTGTCTCGGCTGTCGCATGCAAAGTTTACGGGGAAGATCAGAGTGTGGCCGAACGAGGCACTCCGTCCTGTCGCTTATCATGGCGCTCCTCCCCGTCCCGGAGCACCTGCGGCCACTTGAGTTGTGAGCCTCTCTCATGCGACCATTGTGGAAGTGTTAGTCTCCGGACACTGGCTATAAGGAGACGACGATTGCAGCGCACGGAGATCCAGCGGAAGTTTTTTACTCTGTACACGGTCTCTGGGGCGACAAATATGGAAATACGAACAGAAACAAGACAGCCCCGCAAAACTGACTACATTTCTGCTGTTACTGAGAGTCAAGAAGATGGAATGCAAAATTTTCAAAAGGCACTAGTTTAAGTTAGACTGGTTCTTCAGGGTGCTTTTACTGTTATAGTGATAGGTTAATAAGAATTTTACGTTATTAACAGGAGAAACACTCTTCAAAACTTAAGTAATCCTCTGCGTCGGTTCTGAGAAATAGTTGTGTTGAGAAAGCAAATTGTTTCCGGATACGGGCTTCAGTTGGTGCAGGTCGCCACTCCAGCGCACGTTAGGAGTCAGTCAGCTTCCCTGGCACAAGTGAACCTCCTCTACGTGAATGGCTGCAAACTATTCAAACACCACCTGATAAATGAAATAATCTCCGGACATCCGGTGTGTAATTACAATTCAACATTAGCATATTCAGGCAATGTGACAAACTGTGCTACATGTCGCTCATATGGTTAATTACAACAAATTTCACCCATACTACAATTACGCTAATCATGTTGTAGTGTAAATAAATCAGCGGTATCCTGTTCACATATATTCCGCAACAACAATAATGTAAACTCATAATTCTACACGTCACTCCATCATTTCACTCGTCATGGCCCGCTGGGGAGTGAGTCTTCTGTTCCTGGAGAATTTATACACTTCAACCTCTCCTCCCATTATAGATCGAGCGAAGACACTCGTTATATTTCTCGACTCCCACATTTCTACCTTCTCTTAAAGTCTTCCCTTACTTCTTCAATATCCTTCAGATCATTTCTACTTTCAGTTTTCTTATTTTGCGTCTGTTTTTCTTTGTTCCAAAATCATACTTTTGAAGTATTTATGAATCTCGTTTCCTTGAACGATTGATAGCGATGAAATACTTGAATATTACACGACTTTATCTTTCAGACCAAAAATATATG
The DNA here is from genome assembly GCA_020233015.1 of Callinectes sapidus. Taxonomy (NCBI): domain Eukaryota; kingdom Metazoa; phylum Arthropoda; class Malacostraca; order Decapoda; family Portunidae; genus Callinectes; species Callinectes sapidus. Next base: position 2,446,378 of record CM035183.1, on the reverse strand, counting down.
AACCAAGTTATTAGGTTTTTAATTTAAACAAATACAAAAAAAAATATGTTTAATACTAAATGATTCTCATATAGGTACGAAATGTAAATATAAAACAGAATACGGTATCACAAACCCCACACATAATTTCCTTCATAAAACATAATTTCCTACTGTACTCTATTGCATACACTAGCCATGTCATGCAGCCACATGTGTACTCTATCACACAGGGTGACTCTCACAGCTCTAAACATCCAGTCATGTCCTCCCGTCACTATCTCACTGTAATTCTAAACTATCTTCCTCACCACACGTCACAATCCTTCATATCTGATCACCTGTACTTCCTTCAGTATCTTACTCCAGACAGCCAAATCTTCCTCATATAGTGTTCCACAAGTTGTATCTCTCATTCCACACGTCTCTCTGCATGTGCTCCTTCCCTCCCTTTCCCTCTGGTTCCCTCCCCCTTCCCTCCCCATCCTTCCCTCCACCAATACAAGCTGACCTCTTATTTATGCTGCCATCCAACATTCTGGCGACACTGTTTACAAAGACCGGCCAAAGCTGGTATCAGAGGTCCGCACTTTTATCTGGATTAGGAGGATAATTGTATGTCATAAATATGTATATGCTATAAATATGATCCTCTATTCTGTAATATCACTTCACCATTCTCTCTCTCTCTCTCTCTCTCTCTCTCTCTCTCTCTCTCTCTCTCTCTCTCTCTGATACATCCGCAAAATTGATTTCTGACAGGCGCAATGCAGTCTCTCAATAAATATGATCCCAATCTGTTTGATTTAACCTTCTGATACATCGGCTCAATTTTCTTTATTATCTACTTTCCTCTGCTTATTTTTTTTTTCTCAGGCAAGTCAAGATTATGTCAGGTTTGCAGGGGAGACGAGTAAGGAATCGACACATGCATTAAGAGTGTAAGGTCAGGCAGGCAACGCGCCCCTAAGGAAGAAGAAGAAGAAGAGGAAGACGAACGTTTGAAATAATTTACGAACGCATGTAAATATATGCAACCCCCAGTCATCGCTTTGTTTGGAAGTTGTGGTGTGTGGCGTATATTCTCTCTCTCTCTCTCTCTCTCTCTCTCTCTCTCTCTCTCTCTCTCTCTCTCTCTCTCTCTCTCTCTCATTCATATATACGAAGATACATGCACACGCACACGCACACGCGCGCGCACACACACACACACACACACACACACACACACACACACACACACACACACACACACACACACACACACACACACACACGGCAATTGTCTACATTTAGGTACAGTCATCCCCATTTCTTCCCCTCCTGGGCCGCGTCACAACAACATTCGTCACTTCGCTGCGGATACACGAGGAAATAGCGGCTGTCTGGATAAGCAAATGATCTGCCTTCTTCACCAACACCACCACCACCGCCATCAACACCACCGCGGCCACCTCCATTCCCTCCTCTGCCTCTCCTCTCCCTCCTCCTGCTGCTCGGGTGTGGTTTTGAGCACTGCCACTCCCGAGGCGATTAATGAGACGAGATATCATTCTGTCAAGGAGGTAATTGCTTCCTGTTATGCCGTGTTCCCGTCTGATCAAATTTACAACCGCGCGGAAGTCAAATGCAGGAATGGTAGGAGAAAATGCGCTATGTAAAATATCTGAATGAACAATTGCCGGTGTTATCACCATGGGGAGACTTGAGATATCAGCCACTTATATAACACGCTGATAACCTGAGCGTAAGAAATCATCGAACAATGTTCACAGTGTACTCCATCTTAGTTCAGGCATAAAAAAAGGCAGATTAAAATAAAGAAGAAGACACTTGAGCACTAAAGGATATGTTTTAAGATAAACTTGCTCAGTGTTCTTATCGTCAGGCCATTAAGCATGCTGGAGCTGTGATATTACGACTTACTAACTCAGTGGGACTTTGGTAAACCTCCAGACTACTTCACTTTGACTGTGGCGTGAAGGAAAGGAATCGAGGGAGAGAAAAGAAGGATAAAGAGCAACCAATTATGATAAAGTAGTGATATCTAACTCTTGGTAACTCAATAGGACACCAGCAGACTTGCAGACCACTTCGCTGTGAACGTGAAGGAGAATAAGAAAGAACGGAAACATTGATACAGTGCGGTTAAACAATGAAGAAGCGCCCTGCTGAAAGACACAGCTGGAACTAATAACTGCAGGAAGCTTGACTGTCACTATAATTGACAGCACGAGGAAGCAGCACACGAGCGGTATTGTGCGACACCGCGTGGCAGCAGCGAGGGTGTGGTGGTGGTGACAGTGATCCAGGATGTGATACAGGTGATACAGGAGAAAATAAGATCATGACTACAACTGTAACTCTATAAGATAGCAAAGTTTGGAAAGAGGTAAAAATGTGGATTTTTCTAAATCTATATGTATTATTTGATTCATTATATTAGGCAAAAACAATGATACAAAACCAAATTTTCAAGTTAGAACGTGGGTGCATTTTAAACTCTACCCAAAAAGTGAAAATGAGATGAAAATTAAAGTGTTCTTGCTCTTTACATCAAAATAAGCTATTTTTAAATGAGAATGTAACTGCATTTTGAACTTTACAGCTTCGTTTTGAATGCACAGTAAAAGGAACCAACGGAAAGAAAATGAGGATAAAAATTTTGTAATTGGCTGTAGCGTATCCTTCCTTTCTCTCCTGATTCATTTCTCTCACTCCATATTAAAAGTTAATTGATCTGGAGGCCTTAAGTAAGTGAAGTGAAGAGAGTTAGGAGTCACAGGAGACCCATGTCATGAGAACACCACCATTAACAACAGGGACATGAAACAGGATCTCTCTTTTAGCCACCAGGGCTCGACAACGTGGCGTCGCGTGAGGCAAACCAGGCGGGTACTGAATGGGAGCAATACACAGTTTCCGGCGCAGACTTCAAGGCACACCCCAGCGTTATCACGGATCATTTTACAGCCATCCATCCACTTCACTTTGGCACGGAAATGTTGATACTGCTCGCTACTTAATCCTCAAGGACACTGCTTGATCTCTTTCCTGTCCATTTGCTGTACAGCAAAGAGTGACATGGGAGAAGGACCTTTATTCCAATATATCACAAAGACGTGGCTCTCCTAAATGTCCTCAACGATCGATCGATAGCCTTTACCTTCATCTATCGCTACTTCATACTCAAGGACACTGCTTGATCCCTTTCCTGTCCAGGGAAGTGACACGGGAGAAGAACCTTTATTCCAATATATCATAAAGACGGTGGCTCTCCTAAATGTAATCAATGATCGATCTACAGCCTTTACCTTCACCTATGGTCCCTTGGACCGTACTCAAAAACTCATAGCTTTCTCACCGTAATTTTTCCGAAAACCTAGAAAATGATTTGCTGGATTCTCATAAGTGTTTCTCCCATTAGTTATATAAAATTCTTGTTTATCTATCAATAAAGCCATAAAAAAAACGCAACCTAAGTTCCTTGTGGCTTCAACTAAAACCAGAAGGGTCTATAGAGGTCAAATGATTAATGGCTAGAGTCTATATTATTCTGATCCGCACATTAGTTTCTGAAGGTGTAGAAAATCGACAGACAATAAGCAGAATAAATATGAAAATGAATCCCAGTTTGCAAGAGGTAAACGTGTGCTAAGCCTCAGTCTGCCTTACTCCACGCCTTTCCCTGTTATGAGAGTAAGAGGGGATGGACGGAGAGTTGGTTATCTAGATGGCTACTGTGGCGGTGAATTGATCAGCGGTTCCTACTGGACGCGTCAGAATCGGTGGAAGGAGGAGGCGTCTCGTTCACCAATATGTCACTGACACGACTTGACGTTTACGGGCGGTAGTCATTGTGGTGGGATGGAGAGAGGTATGTCCAGGCGCTCTGATGTTCCCCTCCTCCTCCTCCTCCTCCTCCTCCTCCTCCTCCTCCTCCTTCTCCTCCTCCTCCTGTTCCTCCTTCCCCTTCTCCTCCTCCTTTTGTTGATGGTTTGAGTTGCTCCTATTATTGCTGCTGCTGCTGTTATCATTCTTTTTGTTCTTTGTTGAGTTCCTTCTTTACTGTTTCTTTTGTTATTCGGTGGGTTTTATTTTCTTTGTCATCGTTTTTTTCTTTATATTCATCTTTTTTTCCCTTTAACTTCTCCTTCTTCTCTTCCTCCTTTAGCTATTTCTACTATTTTGAATTTCGTTACAGATTTTACTATCAACTTTCGTCTTAATCTTTTCCCACTCTTCCTCACAGCAACACTTTCTCCTTCCCTCTCCACTTCTCCATTTCTCCACCTAGGATAATGAGAAACACCACCACAGCCTGTACCTTCTCTTCTACCTTTACCGACACTCCTCCTCCTCCTCCTCCTCCTCTAGACTACCTGTTTCTCTGCCTCTTCCTCCGCCCTGTTAGCGGCCGATACCTCATAAAACAACCCCAAGAATTATAGGGATAAAAACAAGATTAATCACTCCGTCCATTGTTATTCAGGGCGCGAGCAAAAAATTAATCCTTCTATATATACTTACAGTCAGAAACACGGTCTCAAATGACTTTAATGGGAGTATATATATAAATGTTCTTTTTTTTTTTTCCTATGAAGTGTATATAAATTTAAGTTTCTAGCAAGGGTTAGATCATTTGGCTCTCTATGACAGTAGGAATGCTGGATATGTTAAGCAATTAGACTTTGTTTAGATGCGGAATGGTGAAGTGAGGCGGCTGCATCTAAATATGAGAGCAAGAAAGGGAGGGAGGCGAATGATGAGTTGCGAAAGAGAGAGAGAGAGAGAGAGAGAGAGAGAG
>CM035183.1:2405606-2434205 GCA_020233015.1 Callinectes sapidus | reverse complement strand
AGAGAGAGAGAGAGAGAGAGAGAGAGAGATTAAACAATGAATTAAATACAGAAAATAATAATATACACGAGATACCCAACACGAAGCGACAATAAACAATACAAAATATGACCAAAAATATAATCAAACTGAAATTAACATGATAGAAATTAAAGAAACGAGAATTGAATAAAAATAAAAAGAAAGGAGGATAAATAAAAAAAAGACAAACTAGAAATTCATGGAGTAATTTTTGAAAGAGAAATATGAAGATGGAAGGAACAGATATGATGATTGAAGTAGATGAGAAATAAAATAATAATCAAGAGGAGAGAGAGAAAGATGATAAAGATAAGAATAAGAATGTGAAGGAATATAAAGCGAGAAGAAAAAAAAGGAAAAAAAACAACAACTAGGGGTAAGGAAAATAATATGAAGGAATATGAATCAAGAAGGTAAAAAAGGGGAAAAAAAACTAGGGGTAACAAAAATAATATGAAGGAATATGAAGCAAAAAGAAAAAAAAAGGAAAAAAAACAACGAGTGATAAGAAAATAGAATATGAAGGAATATAAAGCAAAAAGAAAAAGGAGAGAGAGAAAAAAAGTAGGGAAGCAGTAGAAGGTGAGGGAAATGGGGAGGGGGGAGAGGGAGAGAGGGAGAGAGGGAGAGGAGGTGAACATTATGCATTAATTTTGGACAAGTGTTTATTGGCTGGTCCTGAGTCAGCCTGACCAGACATAATATTATTTCACAACTTCTGTACCTCATCTCTCTCTCCCTTCCTCTCCCCGTTCCTCCTCCTCTTCTTCTGCTTCCCTCCCCTTCCCTCCCCTCCCCTTCCATCCCTCCCTTCACCTCTCTAAATGACGGCCTTCTCTTCTTTTCCTCTTCTTTCTTTCCCTCAAGCTATTCTTCCTTTCCTGTTCCTCCTTTCTTTCCCTCCCTCTCTCTCTCTCTCTCTCTCTCTCTCTCTCTCTCTCTCTCTCTCTCTCTCTCTCTCTCTCTCTCTCTCTGATACATCCGCAAAATTGATTTCTGACAGGCGCAATGCAGTCTCTCAATAAATATGATCCCAATCTGTTTGATTTAACCTTCTGATACATCGGCTCAATTTTCTTTATTATCTACTTTCCTCTGCTTATTTTTTTTTTCTCAGGCAAGTCAAGATTATGTCAGGTTTGCAGGGGAGACGAGTAAGGAATCGACACATGCATTAAGAGTGTAAGGTCAGGCAGGCAACGCGCCCCTAAGGAAGAAGAAGAAGAAGAGGAAGACGAACGTTTGAAATAATTTACGAACGCATGTAAATATATGCAACCCCCAGTCATCGCTTTGTTTGGAAGTTGTGGTGTGTGGCGTATATTCTCTCTCTCTCTCTCTCTCTCTCTCTCTCTCTCTCTCTCTCTCTCTCTCTCTCTCTCTCTCTCTCTCATTCATATATACGAAGATACATGCACACGCACACGCACACGCGCGCGCACACACACACACACACACACACACACACACACACACACACACACACACACACACACACACACACACACACACACACACGGCAATTGTCTACATTTAGGTACAGTCATCCCCATTTCTTCCCCTCCTGGGCCGCGTCACAACAACATTCGTCACTTCGCTGCGGATACACGAGGAAATAGCGGCTGTCTGGATAAGCAAATGATCTGCCTTCTTCACCAACACCACCACCGCCGCCATCAACACCACCGCGGCCACCTCCATTCCCTCCTCCGCCTCTCCTCTCCTTCCTCCTGCTGCTCGGGTGTGGTTTTGAGCACTGCCACTCCCGAGGCGATTAATGAGACGAGATATCATTCTGTCAAGGAGGTAATTGCTTCCTGTTATGCCGTGTTCCCGTCTGATCAAATTTACAACCGCGCGGAAGTCAAATGCAGGAATGGAAGGAGAAAACGCGCTATGTAAAATATCTGAATGAACAATTGCCGGCGTTATCACCATGGGGAGACTTGAGATATCAGCCACTTATATAACACGCTGATAACCTGAGCGTAAGAAATCATCGAACAATGTTCACAGTGCACTCCATCTTAGTTCAGGCATAAAAAAAGGCAGATTAAAATAAAGAAGAAGACACTTGAGCAGTAAAGGATATGTTTTAAGATAAACTTGCTCAGTGTTCTTATCGTCAGGCCATTAAGCATGCTAGAGCTGTGATATTACGACTTACTAACTCAGTGGGACTTTGGTAAACCTCCAGACTACCTCACTTTGACTGTGGCGTGAAGGAAAGGAATCGAGGGAGAGAAAAGAAGGATACAGAGCAACCAATTATGATAAAGTAGTGATATCTAACTCTTGGTAACTCAATAGGACACCAGCAGACTTGCAGACTACTTCGCTGTGAACGTGAAGGAGAATAAGAAAGAACGGAAACATTGATACAGTGCGGTTAAACAATGAAGAAGCGCCCTGCTGAAAGACACAGCTGGAACTAATAACTGCAGGAAGCTTGACTGTCACTATAATTGACAGCACGAGGAAGCAGCACACGAGCGGTATTGTGCGACACCGCGTGGCAGCAGCGAGGGTGTGGTGGTGGTGACAGTGATCCAGGATGTGATACAGGTGATACAGGAGAAAATAAGATCATGACTACAACTGTAACTCTATAAGATAGCAAAGTTTGGAAAGAGGTAAAAATGTGGATTTTTCTAAATCTATATGTATTATTTGATTCATTATATTAGGCAAAAACAATGATACAAAACCAAATTTTCAAGTTAGAACGTGGGTGCATTTTAAACTCTACCCAAAAAGTGAAAATGAGATGAAAATTAAAGTGTTCTTGCTCTTTACATCAAAATAAGCTATTTTTAAATGAGAATGTAACTGCATTTTGAACTTTACAGCTTCGTTTTGAATGCACAGTAAAAGGAACCAACGGAAAGAAAATGAGGATAAAAATTTTGTAATTGGCTGTAGCGTATCCTTCCTTTCTCTCCTGATTCATTTCTCTCACTCCATATTAAAAGTTAATTGATCTGGAGGCCTTAAGTAAGTGAAGTGAAGAGAGTTAGGAGTCACAGGAGACCCATGTCATGAGAACACCACCATTAACAACAGGGACATGAAACAGGATCTCTCTTTTAGCCACCAGGGCTCGACAACGTGGCGTCGCGTGAGGCAAACCAGACGGGTACTGAATGGGAGCAATACACAGTTTCCGGCGCAAACTTCAAGGCGCACCCCAGCGTTATCACGGATCATTTTACAGCCATCCATCCACTTCACTTTGGCACGGAAATGTTGATACTGCTCGCTACTTAATCCTCAAGGACACTGCTTGATCCCTTTCCTGTCCATTTGCTGTACAGCAGAGAGTGACATGGGAGAAGGACCTTTATTCCAATATATCACAAAGACGTGGCTCTCCTAAATGTCCTCAACGATCGATCGATAGCCTTTACCTTCATCTATCGCTACTTCATACTCAAGGACACTGCTTGATCCCTTTCCTGTCCAGGGAAGTGACACGGGAGAGGAACCTTTATTCCAATATATCATAAAGACGGTGGCTCTCCTAAATGTAACAACGATCGATCTACAGCCTTTACCTTCACCTATGGTTCCTTGGACCGTACTCAAAAACTCATAGCTTTCTCACCGTAACTTTTCCGAAAACCTAGAAATTGATTTGCTGGATTCTCATAAGTGTTTCTCCCATTAGTAATATAAAATACTTGTTTCTCTATCAATAAAGCTATAAAAAAAACGCAATCTAAGTTCCTTGTGGCTTCAACTAAAACCAGAAGGGTCTATAGAGGTCAAATAATTAATGGCTAGAGTCTATATTATTTTGATCCCCACATTAGTTTCTGAAGGTGTAGAAAATCGACAAACAATAAGCAGAACAAATATGAAAATGAATCCCAGTTTGCAAGAGGTAAACGTGTGCTAAGCCTCAGTCTGCCTTACTCCACGCCTTTCCCTGTTATGAGAGTAAGAGGGGATGGACGGAGAGTTAGTTATCTAGATGACTACTGTGGCGGTGAATTGATCAGCGGTTCCTACTGGACGCGTCAGAATCGGTGGAAGGAGGAGGCGTCTCGTTCACCAATATGTCACTGACACGACTTGACGTTTACGGGCGGTAGTCATTGTGGTGGGATGGAGAGAGGTATGTCCAGGCGCTCTGATGTTCCCCTCCTCCTCCTCCTCCTCCTCCTCCTCCTCCTCCTCCTCCTTCTCCTCCTCCTCCTGTTCCTCCTTCCCCTTCTCCTCCTCCTTTTGTTGATGGTTTGAGTTGCTCCTATTATTGCTGCTGCTGCTGTTATCATTCTTTTTGTTCTTTGTTGAGTTCCTTCTTTACTGTTTCTTTTGTTATTCGGTGGGTTTTATTTTCTTTGTCATCGTTTTTTTCTTTATATTCATCTTTTTTTCCCTTTAACTTCTCCTTCTTCTCTTCCTCCTTTAGCTATTTCTACTATTTTGAATTTCGTTACAGATTTTACTATCAACTTTCGTCTCAATCTATTCCTACACTTCCTCACAGCCAAGACTCCAGCAACACTTTCTCCTTCCCTCTCCACTTCTCCACTTCTCCACCTAGGATAATGAGAAACACCACCACAGCCTGTACCTTCTCTTCTACCTTTACCGACACTCCTCCTCCTCCTCCACCTCCTCCTCCTCCTCTAGACTACCTGTTTCTCTGCCTCTTCCTCCGCCCTGTTAGCGGCCGATACCTCATAAAACAACCCCAAGAATTATAGGGATAAAAACAAGATTAATCACTCCGTCCATTGTTATTCAGGGCGCGAGCAAAAAATTAATCCTTCTATATATACTTACAGTCAGAAACACGGTCTCAAATGACTTTAATGGGAGTATATATATAAATGTTCCTTTTTTTTTTTCCTATGAAGTGTATATAAATTTGAGTTTCTAGAAGGGTTAGATCATTTGGCTCTCTATGACAGTGGGAATGCTGGATATGTTAAGCAATTAGACTTTGTTTAGATGCGGAATGGTGAAGTGAGGCGGCTGCATCTAAATATGAGAGCAAGAAAGGGAGGGAGGCGAATGATGAGTTGCGAAAGAGAGAGAGAGAGAGAGAGAGAGAGAGAGAGAGAGAGAGAGAGGAAGCTTAGAAAATCTCTCTCGGGCGCTCCTCTCTCTCTCTCTCTCTCTCTCTCTCTCTCTCTCTCTCTCTCTCTCTCTCTCTCTCTCTCTCTCTCTCTCTCTCTCTCTCTCTCTCTCTCTTCACACCTTTTATATACTCCTTGCATTATTTCTGCTCTTAAAACTCACCAAAACTGCATTTACTATCTCTTTTTTTCCTTTTTCTCTTGGCCGGTGTTTTCTTCTTAACCAATGCTCTAATTAACAAAACATATATTCTGAAGACCTTAAGACTAATATGTTTTTTTCTTCATTAACATTTTTCTTCACCAAGACTTCATTCACATAACTATTGCATAAAGCCATTTCCTAAACAACATCGTTAACAGTTAATGTTTTCATGTCATTAGCATTTTTCTTCCTTTGCCTCCACCACCAAAAAACTAAATAAAGAGATAAGCATAATAGTTCCAATCACGCCTAACAAACTTAACCTCATTCCTCAAACCTATTTCTCAAACATCATCCTTCACTTTTCATGTCATTAATATTTTTTTCTCTATTGCCACATCCACAAATAAATAAACGAATAAATAAATAAATAAACAATAATAGTTCTAATGACAACAAGCAAACCTGACCTCATTCCACACACCGATTTTTCAAACCCTTCACTTTTTTTACCCTTCATACCATTATCATTCCTCCTCCCTCACTTCATCCGCCAAAGAAAGCCACTGGCCCCATGACGCCCAACAAACCAGCACTTCTACCCCTTTCCCTACCACTCCTTGCCACTCCCTGCAACTCAACATGCTAGTTACTGACAGGGGACAAATAGAGACAAATAGTTGAAGTCAAACAGGGCGAGAAAGGCCGACAGATTACCAGTTTCAATGAGGCAGAGGAAAGACAAATAGGGCCTAACATACAACCTATAATTTGAAGCCCCATTGGAGAAGGTAATTACAGCCCCACCGAGATTTTGGGCTGACATTTCGCAGGTAATGAAGGACTAATTACGGTCCCAGCCCACAGGTGTGTAGCCAGCCCGCGCCGGTACCTGAGGGACGCCAGAAGTCTGCCCTTAGGATGGGGTTAAGAAGTTTCTATGTTTGTACGTGTCTCTTTCTTTTTTGTTCTGTTGTTTTAATGGTGTTGGGAAACTAGGGTACGATTTATGGTTTATTTATAGTATGGTGATTTACGGGATGTGGATGTGGATGTGGATGTGGATCTCTCTCTCTCTCTCTCGCTCTCGCTCTCGCTCTCTCTCTCTCTCTCTCTCTCTCTCTCTCTCTCTCTCTCTCTCTCTCTCTCTCTCTCTCTCTCTCTCTCTCTCTCTCTCTCTCTCTCTCTCTCTCTCTCTCATCAATTAAAAAATCAGGAAAGCACAAAACATTTGTAGCACAAAAAAAAATTGTAATTTCCTTCCCCAACACACACACACACATAAAAATTACAACTCGGTTTCCATTTGAATAAAAACACCATTAGTAAAAATTTCCCTTGCAGTCCATACATCATCATCTTAACATAATGTTCCCGGAAGAGGGTACACATTTCGTACCAAGATGCATCGAGACATATAAAAAACTAGATTGGCTGACGTTTTTATGTATTTATCTTTTATTTTCCTTCAGTAGTTAAGGCAAACATACCTTCCCTCTATCCAATCTTCCTTCTTTCAGTCCATACTTCGTCTCTTTGACACTTTCGAAATGCTGTGGAGATTTATAACTTTTCTGTCAAAGAGTGATGACTTTGAAGATTTTACAACTTTTCTATCAAAAGGTGTCAAAGATGGGAAGTTGTAAATCTCCTTAGCATTTTGTAAGTGTCAAGGAGACGAAACAAGAACTGAAAAATGGAGGTTATGGAGGTTATGGAGATCACTTTGACTTGCGACACAAAATTCAGATAAATAAATTGATTCATAAATAAAACTAAAACCGATTAAGTTTTTTTGTCATGTGTTGATTTTCCTCGGTATCATGTGTACTTTCTTCCGGAAATATTATATTAGGATGCCTAACTTCTTATTTCTGTTCTTTGACCATTTCGGAAAAGAAAAGTTCAGCAGACTCCTTGTTCAATTTTTTGCATTGACCATTCTCCTTGACATGTAGGAAAAAAATAGAATAAATGATAGAGAGATGCACAGCTTTTCTATCAAAGGAATAAGGTTGTTGGGTATTAACCAACGTATCAATTTTCTTTCACTGTTTTACGGATAGCAGATTGAATAAACACCTCTCATTTTCTCTTTTTCGTCAGTCTCCTTGACATGTAGGAAAAAAAATGCTGAGGACATTTGTAGCTTCCGCATCAAAGAGCAATAAAAAAAAAAAAAGTGTGGCGCATTACCTGCAGTTCAGATAAAGTATGTCACAGGTGCTACTGGGATGGACGTTATAGTAGAGAATCACATGATACAAGTGTAAGTGTGTGTGTGTGTGTGTGTGTGTGTGTGTGTGTGTGTGTGTGTGTGTGTTTACTTTTCTTTTTTTTCTTTTTTTGTACGTGCATTCAAGTTCTAGACATACGAATTAGAATAGCAAGTGAAATATAAGTAATCACTGAGATACAGGAGGGAGTATTAAGGTACACAATATCACTGGACGAGGTGTAATTCCCTACACCTATCTGTCTCCTTCAAATAACGATCTCAAACAATTTACATTCACCAATCTACATACTCCGGTGAAGGATAATGATACACACACTATGGCAAAGACAGCAGTAAAAGAAGAGACTTATGCAGACATTATGTTCAATTGCCGCCACACCACAAACACACCGTCCATCTAAACTTCAGCGAGGATGTTGTTAGGATGTTGTTTCCCAGATATTTAGAGCATCTGACACTGAGCATTTTTCTTATTGTGGTCTGCACGGTAGCACTAACTCCTCTCGGTACCAGCGGAAGCACAGTGGGGTCGCCGCTGCTCGTGAAGAAACACTCCTGCATCAATATTTCTTGGGTAAATTGCAAGTCATGAGTTCTCTGCCTTCAACTTCCTATCCCGAGCCTTCACAAGAGTAATAAAGGAGTTGCTTCTGAGCGTTGTTAGGAGTTGAATACAGAGCTGTTTGTTTTCCCCCTCTATTTTCTTTTCCTTCAATTTTTATTTGCCTCCCGTCATGACAAACATCATTACTTCGTTCAGATGCGGTATTACTTTTAATGTTCCGCAGTGGTTTTCGCAATTTTCTCCTCCATGCAATGCTTCCACGCTCGCTTAATTGCTTCATTCTTGTGGAAATTATGTTGTGCTGTTCCTGCTGTCAATTGCATAAAGAGTTCGTCCAATTAAACAACGGTAATTGTGAAAAAAGGAAGATTTTTCACATTTGATGCATTGTCCTTTTTTTGTAAATATCTAATAAGCACTGTCCTACCAATCTCTCTCTCTCTCTCTCTCTCTCTCTCTCTCTCTCTCTCTCTCTCTCTCTCTGCGTGACTGGATGGCCAGGAAACCAATAACAACACCACTCCCCGCGGTGACCCTGAAACAGTTGAGCGGCGGCGCCAGACACGGACTTTGGCACCCCAGGAACCATCTCATTTGTTAAGTACGAATTAACCAGCGTCCCGGGCAATTAGGCACGGCCACGCTCATTTAACTGCCCTAACCACTTGTCGGTGTAATTATAGGGCACACGGATGGTTTTCACCGCCTTGTTTGCATACAGGAAGTGTAGTCGTGACGGGCTCAGGTGTCGCCACTCGCCAGCCGCCGCCACACTCCCGTTCCCCGCCATTAAACGTGACTTGGGCTTCGTGTTCCCTCAGATAACCCACCAAAGAGGCACGACATGTTAGTACCCGCAGTGAATGACCCTCTCGATAAGCGGAGTCCACTAAGAAACGTCCATAAACAGGGAAATATGTGTCAAATTCAAGATCGCTCATAAAATCTAAAGAGGTCAGCGAAGGTCTGGACGAGGCCATCACTCTACTGTCAGTTACACGTGGACGCCGCAGACCCCGCTATTTGGACGCCGCGTGAATAACCTACGTCATACACTTCTTTAAAGCGGTACGGGACGGGGGGAGGGATAGAGGGATAGAGGGGGGAGTGTGGTCCTCGTGAATAAAAGGCTGCAGGTAAAACGACGTCAGGGGAGTGAAAAGATATCAGATTTATGAGCGGAGTGACGTTAACACCCACACTCCTCCTCCTCCCCTGTGGTAAGAAAATTCAATACACATTAACATTTTCTTATCAAACTTCCCACCGTTTCTTAACCTCTCGAGTTTCCTTAGCCTTGAGTTTTGGGTGTGATTAGACGATTTTATTGACATTATGAAGGGAGAGAGAGAGAGAGAGAGAGAGAGAGAGAGAGAGAGAGAGAGAGAGAACACGTGGAAGATATTTTTAGAAGCAACCGATACACTATTTTGACCCTCACATGACTCTCTGAAGCTGCATAAAATCGACAAAAGATAAGCAGAATAAACATGAAAATGCGTCTTAGTATTGAAGGGGTTAATATCATTTTGCGAACGCTTTTTCTCCACCAAGATGATATTCTGAACATTGAAATAAAAATATAAGAAAAAAGGGAGGTGAAAACACAATGCGTGGGGTAAAACTAATTTTCCACAAGAACGATCTAATTTAATTGCAGAGAGAGAGAGAGAGAGAGAGAGAGAGAGAGAGAGAGAGAGAGAGAGAGAGAGAGAGAGAGAGAGAGAGAGAGTAGAGGCCATGTTAGTGGACCAGATGCTCGGGCCATAAACATTACTCAGCAGTTTATCTTATCTAATATCAGTGATTTGCTGCCCACCGTCCACTGCCCCTGTCATCACCAGCTGATTTTTAGACCTTGTATGTCAACTCTCTCTCTCTCTCTCTCTTCTCTCTGTCTCTCTCTCTCTCTCTCTCTCTCTCTCTCTCTCTCTCTCTCTCTCTCTCTCTCTCTCTCATCTTGCTTTTTTCCTCATTTTTCTGTTCATATTTGGTAATTCTCTTTCTTTCTTTTATTTCACAAGTTTTCTTTTCTTTTCATCAACGTCTTTCTAATTAATTTCTTATTGTTTTATACGCTTAAATTCTTTTCCTTTCTTTTCAATTACATATTCTATCCTTCAACTTATTTTTCGTCATTTTTTTGCTATATTTCTTTTTCCTATTTCAATCTACGTTCATTCTTATTGTTTCTGTGGTAATTGTCTTTTTCCTTTCCTTCAATGCAGGTGTCATTTCAATTTCCTCTCCTGCTTCTGTTCATTTCCTAAGGCTGTGTTAAACTTTCATTTCCGCCACCACATCATTTCAAATTACTCAGTTTATCTATGCTGTAATAATTCTCTCTCTCTCTCTCTCTCTCTCTCTCTCTCTCTCTCTCTCTCTCTCTCTCTCTCTCTCTCTCTCTCTCTCTCTCTCTCTCTCTCTCTCTCTCTCTCTCTCATTAATCAATCCCTCTGCAACTGAAAATGACATTAAAAGAACTAATTGCAGATCGAAAAAAAAAAAAAACGGAAATACACACCATTTTCCTTCATCAATCACCAGTAAATATGTAATAAGGAAACTCTGCATGGCATTAGATAACATAATTGTACGTTTATAATGCATACGAATATTTACCCCAAATAAAAAGGGTGTTATTGTGAATGAATAGCGGAAGAGATCAAACACACACACACACACACACACACACACACACACACACACACACACACACACACACACACACACACACACACACACACACACACACACACGGGGAGACAAAGGAGAAAATAATGATAACGACAAGAATAGATGCATATTTTTTTCAAGTCAACAATTTTGGTCAATAGTAGAAGAAAAAAAATATATTATGGCATTTCCTAGAAGTCAATTACGAGATATTAAAAAAAAAGCTGCTCCAGGTAAACTAAGCCGTCCTAAAACTCATAAAAAAAATCATACACACTTAAAAAAAAAAAAGATAATAACAAGAACAATAAACCTTTCACAGCCATACCTCTCCCCCTCCCTCTCCCTCTCCCTCTCCCTCTCCCTCTCTCCCATGGCCATTCCCAAAGCCTTATCGTAAGAGATCATCGGAGTTGCTGATGTTTATGGCCACTGTATTGTATTTAACATTGGCGACACGACACTCAGAACGTTTCACCGATGATATAGCGTTGTAGATAATACATGTACTTAAGGGCCATTACATCAAGTATATTACACGTACATAAACACGTCCTCTGCTACAGGGAATTCGATGCCTTCATAGGGAGTGCCTGTGTGTTGAGGGGTGGGGTGGGCGGTGGTGGTGGTGGTGGTGGGGACGGGGGATTAGGTGGTGAGAAAGAATGAGAAAGAAAGTCACTTCTTATAAAGGTCACAATAAGGACATGTGAGAGAGAGAGAGAGAGAGAGAGAGAGAGAGAAAGAGAATGAGAATTTATAAAGAAAGGAAATGTTTGACAATAAGCATTTTTTTTCTTTATGCAGCTTCTATTAAGTTATGTGAAGGTAGACATTGCGACACACACACACACACACACACACACACACACACACACACACACACACACACACACACACACACACACACAGCATCAGGTATATACAAGGCGACCATTCCGAGAAGCCTGGCGGACATGACGCAAAAGGCAGTTGTGTCAGTAATCTGTCAAGACGCCTCAACCATATGTAGGAAGATGATAGAGGAGGAGGAGGAGGAGGAGGAGGAGGAGGAGGAGGAGGAGGAGGAGGAGGAGGAGAAAACAATAGTAAGATCAAGAGAATGAACATCACTACAACCACCACCATCACCACCACCAACATCAAACACAAAAACAATTGTTACCAATACTACTACTACTACTACTACTACTACTACTATGTGTGTGTATGGGTGTGTGTGTGTGTGTGTGTGTGTGTGTGTGTGTGTGTGTGTGTGTGTGTGTGTGTGTGTGTGTGTGTGTGTGTGTGTGTGCTTAATCAATAGGCAGGGGATAGATGATAGGTAGAAATCTCTCGGTATATTTGTTTGCTACAGGACCTGCCACATGCAGATAGCTAAAAGCTATAAGTGTCACACTGTAAAAATAAATAAATAAATGAATAAATAAATAACTGAATTCAATCTAACCACTCTTCACTACATACCAAACTAACCTAACCATAACAACACACCCAATCAGACACGAGGAAACAAGCCAATATGGAGGTGAGGCGAGTTATCAATTTCTCACCGTAAAAAGAAAAAAAAGTAGCTGAAAACAACCTAACCACAGCTCACTACAAACCAAAGTAACCGAACCGCAACAAAACACACAAATACGAGAAAACCAGCAGCCAGTGAGAAGGCGAGGCGGTCACGTGAAAACAGCGAAGACAACACACGGAACGAATGAGTTATCAAAAATCGGTCTGGTGGGGTGATGGTCCTCTGCTTAATGGCCACTGAGACTTATGTGATGTGCCAGGAATGACCGTGGCAAGCTGGAATAGGCGTGACAGACACAAAAGCACGGGTGAGATAGCGCGAGCAGCTCAGGGCGAGGAGCAATAATAGCCGAGAAGGACTGGACGTGAATATACAATGAGTCCAGAGACCATAGCAGCTGGCCAGACAAGAGTGAAGGAGCGCCATGTCGGAAGCTGCGTCCTTTGGCCTCGTCTCTGGAGCTTACGCCCCTCTTTTTTTCGCAATAGGGGGAAACTGTTCAAGGTCAACAAAAGCAATGCAAATGAAAAGCCCACTAATTCGCCAGTCTACTGAAAATTCAAAAGAACACTGGAACACGTTTTTGCCACGAGTTTAGGTGTGATTTTATTGACATTAGGAAGAGTGCATGAAGGTCAGAAGATTAAAGGCCAGAGGCAGTGCCATTTTAATCCCCATATGAATATGAAAATGCATCCCAGTACTGAAAATGCTTGTGCGATTGAAAACTTGGATTCTGTGCGAGTGAAAGCGAAGAATGTAAGATAGGGAGAACGTGGATTACTGGATACCGTCTTGTTTAGAAAAAAAGACAAAATACTATACAATGCACCTTAAATAGAAGCTGTTTTATGCATATCTACAGGTATACGTAAGGTTTATATTTTTGTTTCTATTTCTGATATTTTCTATATGGATGCTGTCATTTTTATAACTAGTAATTCTGTATCTGTCTGTGTGTCTGAGTCTTTCTCTCTCTCTCTGGGGGCCATCCACATCACCTCCCTATCTTGCCTTCCATCGCGTGCATCTCGACAAGACCACAGACCACAGCCCTGCTTAAGGTCGGGTGCTCGTCAGGCCAGCGCAGCACCGGTAATGAGAGGCACCTGCTCCGACTGGCGATGAAGTGACCATATCGCAGACTGCTCAGCCAAGATACTGTGGCCTGAAAGCGACGGTTGGCGACACTGGCAAGATAGAGACATATCGGGAGGGGAGTGAAGGAAGGAAACAAAAATACCTCGTTAATTATATGAGATTTGGGCAATTTCATATAGCTTTTACATAGGCATAGATTTTAATCGTACATATTTACGTACGTATTAAAAAAAGTATGATGTGAACGTATGCATGTTAAAAGTATATCCTAATAAGAAAAATGAAAGGGTGAATGCAAAAAAGGGTTAAAATTTATATACTCTTCGGGGTCAGAGCAATGAATGGAAGAGACTGGGATGTGACTGAAATTCCAACACGAGGATTAACTGCCAACTGTAAGACACAAACAAACTGACACTAAGCTAGACGGATCGTGCGAAAATAAAAGGCAAACAGAATACATTGCAATGAAATTAACCGACCGTTCCCTGATCACCGAAGTCAGTCTCTCCCCCCTCTCCCTCTCCCTCCCCTCTCCCTCTCTCTCTCTCTCTCGCCTCTTTATTTTCTTAGGCAAACTCCATTTCTTTCCCTTCTCTCCACTTCATCTCCCTTCGCTTATGAGTTCTATAAATAAATAAAACTCAGTCCTCGGATCTCTGCTAAACAAAAAAAGTACTGATGCACTATAAAACATTACCAACCAGACATAACTCACACGAATTCAAGACATATAAACCCTTCACTGCTAACCGCTGGCCTTGGAAGAGACTCTGTCAGGAAACCAAGAGAAATGAGATGAGAGAGAGAGAGAGAGAGATAGAGAGAGAGAGAGAGAGAGAGAGAGAGAGAGAGAGAGAGAGAGAGAGAGAGAGAGAGTGCTTGATGCGAAGTCCCACGCCGGCAGACAGGTGAGGGAGGTAACATGCCAGGTAATTAGACAGGTGTTCCATCAGAGGGCTGGAGTATTAATAGACGCCAAATGTACCGGTCGTGTCTGTCTGTCTGTCCATCAGTTCGCCAGATCCTCCCCCCCCCCCCCCCATTCACTCCCTGCCCACCTGGACACTATACAATGCACCATAAATAGAAACTGTTTCATACATGTCTGCAGGTGTACGTAATGTTTATATGATTGGTAGAAGTAGATAGGCATATATCCTAGAGGGACTGCAACGTGTAAGTCTGATAGTTTCTCGAAGATTTACCTGTATTTTTTTTATTTTTTTTATTTTTTTTATTTTATTTAATTATTTATCTATCTATTTATTTATTTATTTATTTATTTTATTTTATTTTATTTTTGAGTGTGTGTGTGTTCCTGTATTCTTATATTAGATAACATTTTTTCCTCAATAACTCATTTCCTTTATTGTTTTCACGTTTGTATGAATATTCAATTATACTGTGTTTTGGTCTAGGCTGGCCATTTCTGGCTTACCATAACAGCTGCACTATATTATGCATTCTTTATGTCCTTGTCTTCTTACATCTAACAGTCTATCCTTGCCGACTCAACAGTTTCGTTATTCCTGTGTTTGTTGGAATATTTATTGGTCCCAGTCTCTTGTATTTCTGACGGACCAAAAACACAGCAACAATATATTATGCATCGTTATCAGATAATGGAAAGTGTCACTCTTCATTCCTTCGCAGACAATGCTGAGTGTCACCTTCGTTACAGTTGATTTGGTTAGTAGTGCAGCCGTCCATCACGTGAGAGTAATGGCTCGTCACGGCAGGAGTGGCATTTCCTGGGCGTCTGTGTCCCCACGTTACAGCCTCATTTATTTTCTTACTTCCCTGTGTTCTTGCAGCGAAAAACTCTCTTCTCCTCGACTTCCAGACTGGGGCTGCTTTGTGCTACATCTTCTGTTTTCACTCTATCATATTAAGTTCTGTTCATGTTCATTTTCTAACTCGTTTTGTACTGAAATCTAAACACTATAATTCTTCAATCGATAAGATCAAATTATTTCACCTACTGCAGTTTCATTTTCTGCATAACATACGACTTACTGACTGATAAAATAAGTACATTAAATAATTCACTCCTCTTGTATTACTTATTCACTCACTTTATTACGAATTCAATAATGATAGTGTCTTGAAGTACACGTCTATCGCTTTCTTTTCTTTTAATTTTTCACACTGATGACATGGTGGAGAGTTTCATGAATTATTCAACAACGTATACTCATTAATTCAATCATCTCACATTACTCACTCATTAATCTGCTGTTTAATATAACCAGTCATTTGATTTACTATTATATCGCTTGCATTCACCTTTCAACACCGCTAATGGCGAGGAGAGTTTCAGGAAATTAATAAGTTATATACTCATCAAATAAATACTTTTCTACTCACTAATATATCTTCAGACATATGATTAATGATTCATCGCATGCTTTCACACTTTCCCAATGCTGATGGGGAAGAATGTTTCAGAAAATCAACAAGAATATGTTCAATAAATTAATCCTTCCGTAAGTCTAATTTCTCCATAACTCAATACAAACATACATGCTTTACTGATCCACCGCTAGCTTTCGCTCTTTCTCAATGCTAAGGAGGGAAAAAAGTTTCAGGGAGTCCATAAAAATACTCATTAATTCAATCCTCGTGTATCACTCACTAATTTCTCCACAACTAAATAGAAACATTTACTAACCTTTTCCGTACCGTGACGCTTATAGTTTTCGATTTTATACAGCTTTAGCAACTCATGTTAGGATTAGAATACTACAAACTTTGGCCATTAATCTTCTAACCTCCGTAGACCTTCCATAATGTCAATAAAATCGTCCAGATCCCAAAACTCAAGGTAAATATGCCCCCAAAATTAAAGGGGTTAATCTAATGAGACACCGCTTGCTTTCACTCTCTCTAACAGCTGACGACGAGTAGAATTCCAGGACAAGGTCAGGAGAGGGACGGATCCATTCATTGTCTCCCTCTGTGGAGTGACAAAGGGGCGTAGTCACTCTTTGTCCGGCCGCTTCCGTGGGGCCCGTGTAGCGCTGCATGGGCCTCGCCTGAGATGTAGCGCCGTGTGATGGATTGTACTTTGTGTGACGGTCTTAGTGCCGGTGGTGGTATGAGTGTTAATAGTAGTGGTGATGGTGTTGGTGGTAGAGTTATAGTAGTAGTAGTAGTAGTAATAGCACCACCACCACCAGCACCACCAGTACCACCAACAGTAATAGTTGTTGAAGGCGTAGGAGAGTAAGGAGAAGGTACACCACAATTACTACTACCACCACCACCACCACCACCACCACCACCACCACCATCTCTACATCACCAGCACAGGAAAGTCTAATTCATCAGTCTCGCGGGTTGCCTCGCTGTCCCGCCGCGCTTCCCTCCCACGACATTTTAATTGAGAAGTTGGTGTTGTTATCTTGAGATGCATCAGTCGATAGCACGTTATTGCAACCTTATGTTATCCCCTTATGTTATTGTTGTGCTGGATGGGTGGTAGTTAGGAGCCACACCCTCCCCACTCCTCCACACCCACATCTCCTCCTCCTCCTCCTCCTTGGTTAGTGTTCTCCCAGGTCGTTTGGTTTACCTCTTTCCGCCTTACCTACTTCTAATTTTCATTTCCTTCCTCATATGTTTCTTCAGCATACTCCATTCTTTCATTGTTAGCCTCTTCCTCCTTCTCCTCCTCCTCCTCCTCCTCCTCCTCCTCCTTCTCCTTCTCGTTCTCTCCAACTTCCCATTCTTATATTTCAACTTGAGTTCCTCTTTTACCCTCCACCTCTTCCTCTACCTCCTTCCCCTCCTCCTTCTCCTCCTCCTCTTCCCATGGGGCGCCGGGAGTGTCAGAGTGTTAGGAAGTGAAGGAATAATTATAATACTGAGCTGATCATTATCGGTCTGCCGGTCCAATTTTGTTTTATTACTGCTTCAGGCGCCTTGGGAATACCACTTGCACCTTCAGTACACGAGAGAGAGAGAGAGAGAGAGAGAGAGAGAGAGAGAGAGAGAGAGAGTGTGTGTGTGTGTGTGTGTGTGTGTGTGTGTGTGTGTGTGTGCGTGTGAGCGTATGGCAGGACATCATTGCCCCTTCCCGGAATAGCTCCTCACGTATTCCCACCGTGCCTTTTGATTCCACCTCGGCATGCAATGAAGTCTCACCCCAAGTATTGCTCCAGAATTGACTGCCATCAGAGCAACACCAGCCGGGCGTGTACACCTCTTGAGTCCTGAAACGGAGCTGGGCGGGCACCTGTCGATGGGGCAAATTGTGACAAAGCATACTTCGCTGAGGATGCGGCAGGAATAAATTCATAGCATTATCTTCAAGTGTTTCCATTCCGCTGTAATCGTGGCAGCACCCGAAGCAAGAAGTGGAAGAAAAAAGCACACTTAATGTATTCCTTAGCGTCCACTGCAATGAAGCTAAGTGAGGGCTTCCGGCCGATAGTATCAGCTAACACCCTTAACAACCCCACCAACTCTCTCCGGGCTGCAGTTCGTCTTGCCATTAGGGACCCCGGGCTGGCGTCTAGTAGGGCTGCTGTCAACACGGATTACATAGTTAGTAATGCGGAAAAAAAAAACAGCTGCAGTTGACGCCCTGCTTTCTTTCCTGTTATTTTCGTCACAGGAGCAGGTCGTTGCAAAACTTAAATTGACTTTGTTTTTTCCTTTCTTTTTTTTTATGGTGAAGCTCGCTGATGCTCTGAAACCGGGCAATCAAGGTGCGTTAAAGTATCATTAGACAGTAACTTTTAATTTCTAGTTAAGCTTAGATTCATCTATTTCCCACAGGCGTCAGTCACATCCATACTTCACTGACGCGGGCCGCTGTGCACTTCTCCCTCCCCGTATGTAAAGCTGAAAAATTCACATCGTCTTTTCTTTTTGATAAAAATAGAAGCAGACTAAGAAAAACATTCACGACCATATCTAAACGCACGAATTTTTACAAAATAACCACGTTTTATGCCGGGGCAAACCAGAAGACCACAGCCGGGCGTCATGACAGAGCTGAGGGAGAGGGGGAGGGGAGAACAAGAGAAGGGTTGTGCAGGTGGCTGTGGCTGTGGCCGATGGGTAAGGGAGAGAAAGGACATACTGAGTTCAGGACCGTATATTGTCCTGACCTTTGCTATCAGACCAACACGTAGCCTCGGATGGGTGTTATCAGCGGGCAAGGGACCTCAGACGCCAGCACCACCACCACCACTACCATCACCACCACCACCACTGCCATTACCACATAAAAGACGCTGAAAGGACTGCTACATCTAGGCCTACTCTTTTTTCCTGAGTCTTTCTTTCCAGCTTTGTTTCAACCCACATCGCATTTAAGGAAAAGAAAGCGTGAGAAATGTATGACTGTTAGCGGACATGACTTTTCCGTGTTTTTTATCACTCCACCAATAAAAGAACACTTGTGCAGTTGTATAATGTACAAAATCTAGTGGACATGGTCTTGTAAAAATAACTCGTTTGTACTTTTTTTCTTCACTGTTTCTTTGGTAATACAATGGTTGTGATTTGAGTGACTTCCGGTGAATCATTAGCGATTGGACTATTTTCATGCATGTTTTGGAAATCTTTAAGAATAATACAGAAATAGTGTAGTCCCGCTTGTTCCAATATACAGGAGGAAACTTTGGGATTTTACAGCACAACGTGACTAACCTCAAACTTAAGATTAAGCGAGCCCAAGGAATGTAAGAGGATAGGTAATAATAGGAATCGTGGGAACAATTTGTACATAAGCCACTATTACTTCAGATACGTGACTGATAAGATGTTTATCGAGGAAACATTGAAAACTTTTTTACATCTGAACTGAACGCGCCAAACAGGTTTCCATCCGTGTATCAAAAACAGACGCTCATATTTTACAAGGGATAAGCGTTCACTAGGTTATGATACTCCACTTTGCACTAAGTAGCGTGACTTTACAAAAACTCCCCCAACATTATCACAAGAGTGCATTCAGCAAACCCCAAAACATGAATAAAACTCCCTTTTTGTATCGACGATAATGCTACGGAAGACGGCGAATAGCTTGTGCTCATTGTGTTCATCGTGCAGCGTATAACAAACACCACCACTAACACCACCACCAACAACACAGCTCAGATATTTCAGAAGCATGTATTACTTTTCTACCCTTTTTTATTTTCATAGTTGGCGTTTTTATTTTCATTGTTTTTGTTGTCCTTAGCTAGCATCCCCCTTTTATACAGAAAACAATTATAGTACACCTGCCTTCTTCTGTGACATGAGAAGCAAGTCCCAAGTCATACATTCTTTAATTAATGGAGACACGTGTAAGACCTAAGTTGTCCTCACCACCTTTTTATCGTCTCTATTTCCCATTGTAATTGTTCAGTAGACTCAGGTGCGTCCAAACCAGCCGAGATCTCCCGTGTGTAACATTCCACACCCGATCAGTATTCCCTAACACAACTTCCACTCATAAGCATAACTCACACTCTCCTTCCCCCTCTCCATGTCTGTCTCCTCTCTCCACTAGCCATTCTTTATATAACTGCGTCCAATACCTCCTTACTTTCTTTTTTTCTTCATTCTTTTTTGTCTTACTTGCACTAACACGTGGGAAGGAATTCTCCCTCTCCCTCTCTCTCTCTCTCTCTCTCTCTCTCTCTCTCTCTCTCTCTCTCTCTCTCTCTCTCTCTCTCTCTCTCTCTCTCTCTCTCTCTCTGTGCTAAGTGTCCCGCACGTGAGGTAAGGTGAAGGCAGACGGGCAGGTAGAAGCCAGGTAACGTAGGAGGGGAAGGAGGAGGGGGGAGGGATCAGCTAATTGTCATGCAGGGCGCAGGCGGACGGTAGCCCCACCTGTCACCCACCTGTCATCACACACCTCATCCCTACCCTTATCTACCACCTCGAGTAGGCCTAGACACGCCCCGCCCCGCCCCAAGCTGCCCCGCGACCCACCCACGCCACACAGAAGCCGTTCCTCGCACAATCCCTTCCCGGTATCAGTGTTTGCCCTTCCATTCATACCTCCTTCGCCAGCCCCTTCCCTGCGTCCCCTCCCCCGGTATACGCCCACCCTCAGTCAATATTTGCTGTTGCCATTTTCACCTTAACTTTTTTTTCTCCCTCACTGTTCCTCGCGTAACAAAATTGTCTTCTCATGACTTCTGTACACTGGCGGCAATTTACCTTCCGGGTCGCAGTTTCCAAAGACCAAACAAAGCATCTGTCGGAGCTGTAAAAATTCTTGCCCCTTTACGATCCCATGACTTGGTGGACGTACTTTCCCATTCATCACCTCCCGGGCACAGTGATTCGACGATCATCATTTCACTGGGCACTCCTCACTCCTCGCTCAGTCTCAGTCACGGTTTCCTCCTCCTCTATCCTTGCCCATCTTAAGTCTTCGCCCCCGAGAACTAAGCAATTCCAGATCCTAATGTACTTTCTCATTCATAAAGACAAACCCAGAGCTTACATTATCACTAGACACTACTCACTCAATCTTCGTCACGACCTTTCTTGCCCTCCTCCCGCGTCCCAGGCCAAGTCGCCGCCGCAAAGGACCACACACACACATGAATAAGAAAAATCCCAAATGCCTATGAATGATTAATCAGATAGCATTTACCTCATTGTATTGTATTCATGTATCAGATTGCCAGGCTGGGGATTACATTCATTCACGATATCGTTAAGGCCACTTGTGGAACCACCAGCCTCGTGGGGATGACGCTGACGGACAGGGAATGGTTCTTGGATGCCCCTGGTTCTTTATCATGCCTTACGTTGGCTTGAAGGTCCGTAGTGCTTGGTCGGTGGGCAGGCTGGCATGTGTCATCAATTCAGTTCAGTTGGTTATCAGAAATCGTTGTTCTTTTAACCGATATTTTCTGTTTCTCTAGTTTTTTTTCTTACCATTTTTTTTCCTTTCTTTTCGTTATGGATTTCTCTTGTTTATTTATCTTCCCTGCTCATCAGGCCTATATTTATACATACTTTCAGGGTTTTTTTTTATCAAATCGCCCATCCTCACGAAAAGGGTGAGTGTTGAAGTAAAGTATGCAATCAATCATGACGAAAGGTGTTTATGACAAAATTTATGACCATCATTTTAGTTTTAGATGTCTTGATGCAATGATATAACGCCAACTGGAACAGAGATAAGCACTATTGAACTGGCAAGTACAGGAACCGTCTAAACTCTCAAAAAACTTCACCCATACTCGAGTCCCTCTCACGTTCCTTCAAGACCCCGCTGCTCCAAGAAACAAGAGCCTCCTACTCTAACAAAAGATAACCTATGTAGTCTACCATTAAAGTTCACAGCATCTTTCTTCTGCTGCCAATCAAGTTCCTTCTAAGTAGATTTTGATGTCTCAAGAAACAAGATCATCCTCCGAACATTACCCAAACTTGATCAAACCTAACCTAACCTAATCTATCCTAACCTGTCTGATCTCCCTTAAAACCCGACATCATCCTTCATTCACTACTACTCAAGTCCTTTCTGGATCCTGATGCCCAGAGAAACAAGACCCTCCTCCTCCTCCTCCTCCTCCTACTCCTACACCTACTCCTACTCCTCCTCTTCCTCCTCCTCTTCCACCTCCTCCTCCTCCTCCTGCCACTAATAACACGCTTAAATTCCTTCCTGGGGCCCATACCACGCATAACCTTTCCTTTCCGGAATGTGTTAATGAAGAGTTTTTCCCCGGAACACACATAAGAGGAGGCACAACTCCGTCTTTGGGCGACGCTAAACTGTGCTCGGAGCGTCCACGTTTTTACAACCCAGAGGGAGCCAACGACCCACTCCAGGATGACTCAGAGGGACGCACCACCACCACCACCACCACTACTACCAGTACCACCACTACCACACACCCTTGGGACACCACCATCATGCCACCTGGCCCTACTATACTCCAATCCTTTGTTTTACGACACCCTTTTTTCAAGTCTTTCCGAGTACACTTCAGTAAATTTGATCTCGCCGGTACTATTAGGAAAGGTCGTATTATATTGTTATCCCTTTTTTTCGCCAATTTCCTTCTTTCTGCACTGGTACTCGTAACACACCGTAAACTAAAAATTCAGGCCAGGACTCTAGGAAATGTTTCGTGGGGATAACGTTACAGAACTGAGCCAGTCTTACCAAATAAAAACAAAAGGTATCAATGTTTTAATTTATAATCCCCAAATTCATGTTCTACTACACACAGCATAAAGTAAAATAATAAAAATAAAAAATCAACGTTGAAATCTTTGAAGTAGAACGCTTGATTGGTATTACACGGATTACCACCTAAAGATCTGATTGTTTCTTGCAGATTCTCTTATTTTCCTGTGTATTTACTGAATTAATTTAACACTACCCATCTTGACCTAAAAATGCACAAAAAGTAGTTCCTGTTTCTTTTTCAATATTGGCAAACATTAATGGGAAACTGAAAACGCGACTTTAAATTTCCAGGTACTTTTTTTCACTCTAATAGCTGAACTCCGAGAAATCTTCCTGCTTGACTGTTAAACCCATTCGCTACCATCTGAGATTCCGGAATATTCTTTCACCTCATTTTTTTGCCTTCATACATCAGATACTTGGAATCTTTGCCGGAATATATCTATCTATATTTAATCGTCTTTGCACCAAGCTATTCTTCCAAATCAATTAATCTTGCGGGGGAATTCTTCACTGTATACCATCGTCCTCGTTTTTTTTCCCCCTTCTGAGCCTCACAAAGCTAAGTCTGAGGCGCGTTCCAGCTGGTGCGTTCATCAATCAGGTGCTTACATCCACCTGCTTCATCCACCTCACCTCGCCTCGCCCACCAAGGAAAAACTAAACTGCTCTTTCCTTTCCCTCCACTCGCTTCTGTTTCGCACCACTACACTAATTCTCTATGTTATCAATTTAATTCAAGATCCACAGTCCATTGCGTTTCTGAATTACGAAGGTACTTTTTCTTATTATCCTCTCCCCCCCCCCCCCTCTCTCTCTCTCTCTCTCTCTCTCTCTCTCTCTCTCTCTCTCTCTCTCTCTCTCTCTCTCTCTCTCTCTCTCTCTCTCTCTCTCTCTCTCTCTCTCTCTCTCTCTCTCTCACCTGAAGTTATTGATAGCTCAGAAGATTTCCTCCCTCGCTCGGCGCCGGACACATAAAGACAAAACGCCCGAGGGACAAGTAAGAATGCAGCTTCAAAAAGGCGTGGAATTTATTGGGCATTAAGTGTTGTAAGATATAATTCATTCCCGTCATCATTTATCATCAAAGCTCTCCTCTATTACCTCTTTAACTGCTCCTTACCAGACTGTAAATTTCTCTTCGTATCTTCGTTTCTTTCTTTCTCTGTTTTTTCTTTACTTTTTTTTCAGTCGAAGATAAATTTCAAGAAGCATGTTCCCATTATACAAAATCTGGTGTCCTCTGGTATATATTACGCACTTTATTGGACGTATATTGCATTAAGGTTGTGCGTATGTGCGTGTCCTATCTAATTCTGGCCTGCTTGTGTTTCCATAGAGAAAGTCCTGACTAGTGTGGTCTGTCTGCTACCCCTACCGCTCCCTTTACCCTTCCCTTCCTCTCCCTCCCTCTCCCACTCTCCTTCTCTCGCTCGTTTCCTCACTTTTTCCTTCCAGTCCATCTAGCTCAATCACTCCCTTGTTTCCCCCTTCCTTCTGTTCTTTCCTTTCCCTTGCGCCACTCTCCCCGGGGAATATCACTCTCCTTCCACCGCTGGCTTGGACCACATCGATCAAGCCAGCCACCGTCGACCCTCTTACGACAAATTCCTGATCCAACTTTTTCACCTCAATGTTTTTGTTTCCGACGGTCGGTCAGTACCCAGCAGGCTCACGTCCTTTCAGGTTGCCGCCTCTTCCACTATAGTTCCTCCTCCCCCTCCTCCCACTCCTCCTCCTCCTTCCTGCCTCTTAAGTCTTTCTGTTAAACATGGTTGTCTTAGCGACCTCTACTTTGAGGAAGAGAGTCTGAGAGAATAGAATAGGTTTTTGGTTAAGTAAGGTAAGTGCATGTAAGGTGAGTTGATAAGAAGCATGACGACACACACACACGCACACGCACACGCACGCACGCACGCACGCACACACGCACGCACGCACGCACGCACGCACCCACGCACGCGCACACACACACACACACACACACACACACACACACACACACACAGCCAAATCGACTCGGCTAATTAAGAAAACAATGTGTTGCAAATGGCGGAGCACCTCGTCAGGTTTTACAGCACGCAGACCCGGCCCCTAATAACACTAAGTCACCCAAACACCCTTGATGGACGAGCCCACGGCCAGCCAGGAAGCCCTCCGTAGACTAGACACCCGCCGCTCCTCACACCACAACTAAGCCTGAAAACATCCCACCGCGACCACGGAACAGAGCAGCCTTGTGTGAACTCCTCCGGGCAAACACTTTCCTTACCGTCACAGGAGAATGCTTTTATGTGAACCCCTTGGAGCAAACACCTTCCCTTACCGCCATCAGGAACAAGGAAGGGAATGGGAGTGAAGGGATGTCAGGCTCCCTAATAAACACAGGTATGTATCCACTACCTTTACAAACTAAGGATGTTCGTGCGAGGATGATTCCCCTTCACATTACTCAAGCCGGGATGTACAGGAATCCATGCCAGAAGGTTGAATTGTATAAGTGTTTGAGAGAGAATGATGGGTGGTGGTGATGGTGGTGGTGGAGAGAGCCAAGGGAACTAAATTAACACTTTTTTGTGTATTTCTAGCATTGAATATATACTGTAGATCCATACTGTTCAACGTCTTGTAGAGTGAATATCTATATCACTAATAAATAATGTGTGCTATATACTAGATACACATGTTTAAATTTTCTACATGAAGATAGTTTTATAAAAGAACATGTTTGAAGTTAGAATAATTTACCACAAGATATTATCAACTCTCCTTTATCCTTTTAAATGTAGACAGCTGACAGGTGACAGCAATAAGTCACCACAGTCTCTTGCCCTTTAATAAGACCCACCAACGATCATGAAGAAAGAAAAGAAAGAGAAGAAAACAGAGGTGAATTCATGCATTAATTCTTAAGGGTTCAAAGTTTTTATACACCAAACTGTCACACTATTCAAATATTAAAACAAGCAAGTTGAATGAGGGAATCCTGTATTGGAAAACACTCGCCTTGCCTTACCTGCGCCTCGGCCAAGCCCACGCCAACACAACACCCAGACGTACGTACCTGAGGGAAGAGAACACCTGTTAGAACGCGCGCTTCCTGTGGCAGACCGACACTTTCTACACACAATCACGGAACACAGACGTACCCTGGAATTTGTCTCAATCACTCATGAAGATTACGTCCTTATCCAAAAAATTCAAAACATCACCACGAAAGCTATAGATATCACAGAAGAAAAAAAGCAAAGCGCCCCTCGTACCAGAACCGCAGAATGGTTTCATTACATATCTGGAGAACAACGTAAATATGACACGTTGCTTACACCACGGCGAGTCTCTTCACCCGCCCTGCCGGTGAGACGCAGGCGAGTGCACGGAGCGTCGAGACTTGGCAAGAGACCACAGCCTACCAACCTCACGTTAATTGGCCGGGGCTGACCTCCACCGGGTGAGACAGGCGGGCGCTAATGACATACATTCCCAGTGTGTCGGCGGCGTATGTGTGCCCGGGGCGGCGAGGAATAGGATGAAGAAGATGAGCGCGAAGACGAGTACGAGGAGAGTGAGTTGAATATGATTGATGACAGCCATGACAGTGATAACAGATGATGTGCTGTAAAAATGCGAGGCTGAGAGGCAAAATAACAAGACAAAAATAATATCGATGTCAGTGGAATATTACCAACTATCTCGCCAGGGTGATTCTGAAGAAATAACACTGCAATGATTCCTGCAGAAATAACACTTAATTGACTCATGTTATTAAGTTATATTTTATCATGTCATATATACGCGGTAAAAGTGAATAAAAAAATGTTGTACGTCTATAAATGTCTTCCTGTGAGGGAGTGGAACTAAGAAAAATGAAACACGTCGTTGTCTTACCAAGTTACAGTAAGACGGGGGAAACACACAAAATCATAAACATCTAGAACATTCACATGGCAAAAAAGATGAATAAATGAATTCATAAATGTATCAATAAAACAGAGTAACAAAATAACATAAAAATAAACTATTATATAAAAGAATCAGTGAAAATACACAAAACAAACAAACAATCAAACACACAAACCAAACTAACATGGAAAAAAAAGTACAAGAAAAAAAATAATCACACTTTTAGAGAATGTAAACAACAAACCAAACAAAAACAAAACACAAAACATAACAAACACACAAACACACACAAAAAAAAACGGGGAAAAAACACACACACATTCATACACACACAATTTCCATCACGCTGCAGGCACCCTGGAGGAGGAGGAGAAGGAGCCGCAACACCTGAAGGCGACTGAGGGCGAAGAAAGAGAGGTACCGAGCAGCCCTAATGATCCCAGTGGTGGCGGGGCGGCGGTGGGGGGGGGAGGCAAGAGGGTGGGGACGGACTGAGGGAATTATGGGGACACCGGGGGCTTTGATGGTGCCGCTGGTGACGTCACGAAGATAAACACCCGCCCGGTCCACGACACCCCTTGAATACTCCTGTAGGTGTTTTGAAGCGCTGTTAATATGTTAATTTCTTCCTGTGAGTCGACAGATGTATAATCACCCGCGTGTTTGTTTATGTTGATTTGTTGCTCGTATATTTTTGTTTGCCTTTTGTTTATTTTGTTTTTCTCTAATGCTTCTTTCATTTTCTTTCTTTCTTGGTGTTGAGTTAGTTCAGTATTGGTAAGCAAACACCCATTACGGTCCTATCTAACCTTTTTTTTCTCCCATTTACACTTACTTCGTTTTTTTGTATTTTGATTTGTTATTCATATACATATTTTATTAGCTAATACTTCTCTCACTTTATTTCATGATGTCGAGTTACTTGACTATTGATAAACAAAACACTCATTACTATCCTATCTAACCATTAATTTCTCCCATTTACAGTTACTCCTTTGTGTATCTTGATTTCTTACTCATGCTTTCTTTTCCTACCGTAATAATTCTTTCACTTCTTTTCCCCTCGTGGTGTTGAGTCAGATGAATGGTGCAGTAAGCAAACACCCATCACGCTCCCATTTGACCCTTTATTTCTCCCATTTACAGTTACTCCTTACTATTCAAGACTTGCTGGGCTCGTAAAGCATCCCGTTGCGCCGAAAGAGGAGGCTGTATCGCCAGTACACGGCCTGGGTATGCACGGTAATGGAGGAGTGAGGGGGTGAGGGAGGGAGGGAAGGGGTGAGGGGGCCCAGCGTAATGGAGGCATCGGATTAGCCATGAAAGAAAAGGTGAATGTGTGTGTGTGTGTGTGTGTGTGTGTGTGTGTGTGTGTGTGTGTGTGTGTGTGTGTGTGTGTGTGTGTGTGCGTGCGGCCCACCACCACCACCGCCACACGCCTCCTGATGACCTACAGCACCTGGGCGGAGGCAGTGTCGTTGTATCGCTAAGCCCTCGCAGGCCTTCCTTATTGGTCTGTGCTAATTGCCTTGGCTGATGGCGAGCCTCCGTCAGGAAGGAATTTCACCTAAGTACCCATGATAACATAATACCTCCTGCTGATGCTGCTGATACCACTACACTACAAGGAAAATGCAATTGGACTGTCTATAAGTGGTCGTATTACTTCCATTACTTACTTTGTACTATTCTTTTATGCAAGAAGGGGGATAAGTGGCCAAGAGTAACATAAAGAGTAAGGAGAACACTCACTCAGTTGCCAGTTCCCTTACTTATGACACATACATGACGCACTTTCAACAGAATAAAATAAGTAAAATAGATAAATGAGACACGCACGCCAATCTCTTTCTTTCAATTTCTCATCTACAATCAATCAACTCATTAACATCGCATTTATCATACAGCACAGGTGAGACTAATGCATATTCATCAGTGGAGCAAGACTCTCGTGTCGTCATCACCAGTGTGTGTGTGTGTGTGTGTGTGTGTGTGTGTGTGTGTGTGTGTGTGTGTGTGTGTGTGTGTGTGTGTGTGTGTGTGGGGGTGTGTGTGTGTGTGTGAGAGAGAGAGAGAGAGAGAGAGAGAGAGAGAGAGAGAGAGAGAGAGAGAGAGAGAGAGAGAGAGAGAGAGAGAGAGAGAGAGAGTGTGTGTGGTGGGGTGTGTGTGTG
>CM035183.1:2373524-2394804 GCA_020233015.1 Callinectes sapidus | reverse complement strand
AGAGAGAGAGAGAGAGAGAGAGAGAGAGAGAGAGAGAGAGAAACAAAAAAAAAGTGAATCGAGAATGAAGAGTGAGCAAGCAAGTGTGAGTGGTGGCGGTGGATGGCTAAGTGAGGAAGGAGCAGCAGATGGGGAAGGAAGCAGCTAGACAGGGAGGCAGCGGCAGGGCCAGTAAACATAGGTGGGCGGGCTACCTGCGCACCGGCCGCCCTTGTAATGAGAGACGACCTACCTGGCGGGGCTCTTGGCGATCTGACTTTAATTAAGGTTATTCTTCATCCTTATGGGAGCGACCAGAGCCGATGCAGGAGGTGGGAGGCGCAGTGTTCTCGAACCGGCAGCTAATGAGAACACCTGAGAGGGAACCGAGCACACTGAGTCTCCCCCCTTACTGACCAACGGAACTTAACCGACGAAAAGTGGGATTATTACAGGATAGAGATTTATTAGGACCGGATGCTTAAATGTTCTGTGTTCTTGTACGAATTTGAGGGCCTTATTAGTTAACTGAATCATTGTGGTTGCTGTTTACCCCTTATTGATGGTCATTGCGGAAGAGAGATGATGGTATATTAGAACGGTATGGTTCAATATTATGGTTTTCACAAGAATTCGAATGAGCTTGTAGAATTCTCCTCATTTGTCTCTATTGATGATCGAGAACACAAGCTGAACTATACAGAAGCCCGTAAAAATTTCCCACAACTTTCATTACAGAATGTTAAAAGAGGAAAAAAATAAAACTAGAAATACGACAAGACCAAACACACATACCCTCAATTTTTAACGGAGAGAATTACGAAGACAAGAGAAAGAGAGGAAGAAAGAGGAAGTGAGTAATGTAAAAAAAAAACACAAAGGGGTGGAATGAGAGAGGGAGGAATGGACACAGGGCGAGGCAAAAAGACCCAACTGACGGACCCTGTATAGCTATGAGGCATTAAGGGAAACAGCATGAAGCACAGACCACCGGGAACGCGGCCAGGCACGCAGTTATCATCTTACGTAAAAACGAAAGCAATTTAAGTGACATAGCTGTAGAGTTTGAGCTTTTTATGTGATTCTGAATTATTTATGGGTTCGCCTGTATAGTGTGTGTGTATCTCTCTCTCTCTCTCTCTCTCTCTCTCTCTCTCTCTCTCTCTCTCTCTCTCTCTCTCTCTCTCTCTCTCTCTCTCTCTCTCTCTCTCTCTCTCTCTCTCTCTCTCTCTCTCTCTCTCTCTCGAACTGTATTGACGTTCACCTAACGCCATTTATATGCAGCGCTGTATCCCGTCGGCAACAAATTTATTTTCGAATGCAAATTGTGGCTATGACATCTCATGAATCCCCCCGCTATGCACGGCCCGGCGCGAGTGACCAGGGGCGGCCCGCGTACCCTGCTGGGGGAGGGGTGGAGGGGACAGGGACAAGGGACCTGGAGGAGGAGGAGGAGAGCGGGAGGGGAGAGGTGATGGTTTCCAATAATACCGGTAACATTAAGCGGGTTTCTCAATGACACGATTTTGTTGAAGTGCTGACAGAGCTTTTTATTTCTTTCGATCAGTCTGTCTTTTTTTATTTTTTTATTTTGTATGTGTATGTATATGTGTGTGGTCGGTCGCGGTGGTGGTGGTGGTGGTAGTGGCAGTGGCAGTGGCAGTGGTGGAGGTGGTGGTGGTGGTGGTGGTGGTGGTGGTGGTGGTGGTGGTGATTATGATGATGATTGGAATATTGATTACGAGAAACGATGCAGGTAAGATAAAAAAAAAATAGTGATAATGCTGGCAAGAAAATCTTCATCTATCTCAATTATGTTCCGTCTTCAAAAGGAAGATGTAATGACGTCCAATTATTCTTGAAAAATAAAAACTTAAATGAATCTAAAAAAGACAATTTCTTAACACTATTAGCTAATTAATACAAAGAACTCCAAACATTTTCCGTGTTACATTATACAAAAGTAATCCATTAGCAAGCAGGTATTATGTTTCATTTTGCCATCAGTCAGTCAGGCAGTGAAGTGAAGCGACTTATAACGAGATTGTCTTCAGCAACCTGCGGCATCGAGGCGGTGAGCTGAGGCACGGAGGGTCATCAGGTCCAACTGCCTCAACTCATTACTAAGTCACTAATTACTTAAAACGATACCAGAAGTCGCCTTGTTTCAGTGTATCAAATGTTGCTAATTACTTGAACTGTACTGGAAAGGCTTAATATAAAATAACCATTCAAGACTATGCTAAAAGTCACATTGTTTCTGTGTATGTAACTTTGCTATTTACTTGAGTGATACTGGATAAAAGGTTCCCATTTCTATGGAGTGAATATCGCTGATTGCTTGACCTGCTGTATACCACGTGTTGCCTTGCTTTGGGAATTGCTAATCAACGGAAGTGATAAACTTTTAGTTCTGTGCAGGTAATTTTGTTCATTACTTGGAGAATGTTGGAAAAGGTACATTGTTACTATGAAGAATATATTACCAATTACTTAAGCGATTTCACACCCTGCTTTTCTTTAGTTTCCTCCATTTTTTCCGTTTGAGGATCGGTAATCACTTGATATGAAATAACGACACCTTAAAAAATAAATGAATAGCTTTTTTTGGTATAGCTTGATTTAGAACTGCATATCACTAACTTATAAAATCACAATCTACAACAATTTAAGATTATAAACTATAATTCTTACTCCAAGGTTGTACAAAAATCTAACATTCAAATTCAAGATATGTAATGCATTAAGAATGAATGACTGTGCATCCTTTCGAATCCAAAACACAGGAGGGCAGTTCAGGAGTTCAGGCAGGGAGGAGGAGGAAGGATGGAGTGAGTGGGAATGCAGCCTCGGACGAATGACTTATAGCAAGAATCTCTCTCCCTCCCTTCCTCCCTCTCTCCCTCCCTCCCTCCCTCCCTCCTTCCTCTGATTGTCTCCCAATTGATATATCTGCAGTTTATACATTACAGAGGGCGATTCTTTAGCTCCGAAACCTGACACTGTGCATTAGTTACGCCGAGCAGAAGCCTTGGGGCACCAGTGCATTGTGGCCAAGACTTACACCAGAGTAAACACAATCTGAACACGTTTTTTTTTCACTTTATTCATTTATTGATTTATTTATCCATTTCATTTATCTATTTGTTTTCGGGTAAAGAGACAGAGACTATATATTTACCTAGGTGAGGAAAGATAAGGTAAAGTGAGGTAGATAAGGTAGAGGAAAGATAAGGTATGTACAATGTGGTAAGAAATGATTCTCCAGATGTTATGTTAGTCGTGGGAATGGTGAAGCCTCTGAGAACCAAGGGAAAAAAAAACACATTGGCGCCACAGGACTATAAAAGGAATGTTAATGCAGCGTAATGTTAACCCTTCCAACATCACGGTATGTATTCAATTATCTCCATGACTTTACTGGGAAAACTGTATCAAGTCTACTTTACTTTTTTTCCAATGAGGAGATAACTCTTAACCATTTTGTCTATCGTCAATAACAGCTGGTGAATATACGAAGGTCAGTCAACAATGATAGGATTAATATATACTCCATTATGTCCTAGGTAATGCAAAAAAGCACACAAGGAATAAGTCACCTGCTCCTCTCTCACACTCACAGATGTAAACAAAGCCTTGGTGTCACTGTTTTGATTTAATTACTTTCTCCTCGCACGTACAGGGAGTAACTCATCTGGCGGTGCAATATATACCCCACGAACTGATTGTTTTAAATTATACATAAATCGTTCGCTCTGATATATAAATCTGCATTACTTTACGATGTCTTAATTCAGCTTCATAAATTACTAGGCTCAGTTTTTATGATTAACGTCCACTGTACCTTATTTTATTTTATGTCATCAATTCCAACACGTCCCAATATAGAATCGCAGGTTTTTTACTACTGATTTCTATTTCTGTTCTGCATAGAAATTCTAGTATTTTTTTTCTTCAGTTCTAATCTATCTTTATACAGATTTGTTTTTCTTGGCATCGTACATTTTTCTCTGTCATACATAACTTTCATTGGAACTTCTTAGTTTTAAGTTTCAACCCATTTCTGTACAGGGTTATTGCTTCTCAGTAATATTTTGCATCTTTTACACTCATTTACAAACTTCATCTTACCTTTCTTTTTCTCTATTCTCACTTCTAACGTATCTTTACATAGAGTTCATGTTTTTGTCATTGTCTTTTTCATCTTTACCTGTCCTGCGTAACTTTCTCTGCATCGGAATATAAAATAATTGCACCAAACTAAACACTTTGATTAGAGCAACACAGGGGGAGGGAAAATGTCACCTTTCCAAAGCCTTGAGTTTCTTCCACCACCTGAATGTCAAGCAAATTATGCCCTTACCATCTGAAAGGGAGAAAACGGATCACTAATATTGCACACAAGGAAGACACGACACAAAGAAACAAGAAGAAAAACAGGGCCGCGGTGATGCAGCAGAGCGATATATTATAAAACTTTCCTTACAGTGATCGTGTACAATTAATCGGGAACCAGAAAGTCGTGGAGCGGGGACTGAAAGTATACTGGGGAACCTTTGATGTTAATGGCAATCCACTTTAGGCCGGGTGGTTGGAGATGTCATTGGCTGTCACCGTTAAGTACACACGGTGGGAACACAGTAGGAGTTATCTTTTTGCTTTCTTTTTCTAGCGGCAAGTCATAAGAGTCGATCCTGTACTTTGGAGGGTAGGAAAAATGACCCCAATAATCCAGGTCGGCTGGATAATCACCATGATGAGGAGGCTTACAAGATCTCTCACCCCGCCGCATTCCTCGAAGTCCAAACTGAGATCTGTGGTGGTATTGTTTTAATTTCCTCTCCGCCGTCGTGGTTTGAGGTGAATGTTGGTGATGTTAACCTTTCCATGCGGCAATTAGAAAGCGTGGGAGACAATGGTGGTGGTGGTGGTGGTGTGGTGTTGGTGGTGGTGTTGGTGTTGGTGGTGGTGGTGGTGGTAGAAAGTGGAGGTGCTGCTAGAATTTACGAAAAAAAAAACATTACCAAAGATAAATGATAACAAAAGTATACCATCATCATCACTATCATCATCATCAACAACAACAACAACAACAACAACAACAACAACAACAACAACAACAACAACAACCTGCGAAAAAAGAAAGAAAAAGAACAGGAACAAGAATGAGAAAAAAAAAACAAGAAAAACAAGAGCAAAAAACAAAACAACAACAGGAACAGAACACCACCACCACCACCACCACCACCACTACCACCACCATCACCACCTTTCCTATCATCTCTCGTCCCTTCCTCACCCCACCAGCAGGAACCGAACTGAGTGTCACATCTCCTCCAGGAAGAATAAGTGGCTTCCCAGAGAGAGGAATTGCTGCATTGAGCCCCGAAGGGAAAGGTGGTTGGGCGGGAGTCTGTGGGTGCCCTCCGTGGAAAGAGTCAAAGGGGAAAGGTCAGGAAAAAACGTCAGAAAAAGGTCGGAGAGGGAGTCAGAGGAATAGAAAGAAAGGGAAGTGCATTTATCTATCACCTCCAAAAAGAACTTAGACGTTTTGTTGACGTGTCGCTGGATTG
The DNA here is from genome assembly GCA_020233015.1 of Callinectes sapidus. NCBI lineage: Eukaryota > Metazoa > Arthropoda > Malacostraca > Decapoda > Portunidae > Callinectes > Callinectes sapidus. The sequence goes on along the minus strand of CM035183.1, from coordinate 2,389,252 downwards.
TTTTCCCGATTCATAAGCAAGAGGGTCATAGCGATGCATCTACAAGCAACGCTACGTAATATATACACGCGGGAAGCACATTATAAGGGTGGAGGCGTCAGACTACTACTACTGCCCACCTCTCTCCCTCTCCCTCTTTCTTTCTTTCTCTTTCTCACAGCTAAAAAAAAATAATAAATAAAGTTTCATGGTAGGAGAAGCAGCATTGTCTCCAAACCCTAGCTGAAGTCATAGGATGTTATTTCAATGTTGTTGTTTTTTGTTGTTGTTATTGTTTTTTGTCGTTGCTTCACACTAGTTTCCGTATTTCTTAGATAAAAAGAATATACAGTATCACAAATTGATTCTCCCTCTCCTCTCCTCTCCTCTCCTCTCCTCTCCTCTCCTCTCCTCTCCTCTCCTCTCCTCTCCTCTCCCCTCTCTCTCTCTCTCTCTCTCCCTCCCTCCCTCCCTCCCTGTTCATATAGGCACAGGTAAACGCACACTCACACCCGCCTACTTGGCACCCCGTATTGGCAGGTGTGGCTAATTATCACGTGACCTCCCCGCCCTCGGTAACCAGTCCCCGCCTGCCCACCAAACAGACAAGATCCTCGCCCGCTGCCACAAATGGGTATCGCAGAGGGATCGGTTGTTCCCTGGCTGTAAAAGCGCCGTAATCACAAGGTGTATCACCACTCCGGCGCGCCTCTCTCCCCACTATGCAGTCATAACATTAGCACCAAGGCTAGAGGAGGTCCAACAGACGCTTATTCTCTCCAGATTCGTCATTTCTTTCAATTACACGCGAACGCCATGCTGGAAAAATGGTTTAGTGATGTCACCAGAAAGTCTTCCTCTCATGTCACGAAGCTTCAGGAGTGCTTTTCATACGTCCTGGGAAGCCCTGCCCCGCCCGTCGCTAGGGTGGATCTTTAGAGGCAATTTGCGGCAAGAATAATGACTTGAGAGTATCGGAGATGGATGAGCCACGTGAAAATTACAGCAGCAAGAAGGTCCACCCTGACAAATTTGAGGAGATTTTTCTTAGGAAAGCGGAAGCCAGCGGTAGGTGGTTCGCCGCCTACCTCCGCCACCTGTTGTCCCTCACCACACACACCACCACCACACCCTGCGCCACCACTGTTCCCATCACCACCACCACCCTGCACCCCCTCCACCACTCTGCACCTCCACCTAATAAACAAACAAAGTTAATACCTTTCACACTGTTGTTCTCTCACTCAAATGGAGGAAAACAATCCGACCGAAGTTACTAAATATCTTCCATAACAACGAAGCAGCCGACAGCGATGTTAATAAGCATAAAAGCATTAAGATATTCAAGATAACATCCAGGAAAACACGCCGTCAGCACCTGCAGACAAAACAGTAAGTACAAAGACCCGAGTGTGTATGAGGGAGGCAATGGACAGAGTGAGGAGAGAGGGCGGCGGTGGAGGAAAGGGGGAGGAAGAGTAAGAAAAAATAAAAAGTAAGGGAGGGACAGGGGCGGAAGGAGGGAAAAGTTGAAAACAGGGGAGACAGACAGAGAGAGAGAGAGAGAGAGAGAGAGAGAGAGAGAGAGAGAGAGAGAGAGAGAGAGGGGGGGGGGGGGGGGGGGGGGGGAGAGAGAGAGAGAGAGAGAGAGAGAGAGAGAGAGAGAGAGAGAGAGAGAGAGAGAGAGAAATGGATAACGCTGAAAGAGGTAAGAGCATCATTGAGACTTCCAAGCACTACCGCTCACATTATTCCTCCTTTTGGCACTAAAATCACAAAGGTGACATGCACAAAGCTAATGTCATGGATTCTATGCAGTGTACTCATACATTACATAATCGATAGCATGTCAATTGTACCTGAAAATACTTGATGGAGAATCGCACACTATACTCTAATTGGATAACTGTTGCGGTGAGGAAAGATGGAAGAGGAGGGAGGAGGAGGAGGAGGAGGAGGAGGAAGGTCTATCATGCAAGTGTAGGCGTCAAGTTTTTCTTCGTGTTAGTATGAGTCTCCGCCCACAGACGGCATGGGCGGCGGGCGTGGGTGGGTGCGGCCCCTTGGAACACCGCAAGAACTGAGAACCTGGATTTGCACGCCTCCTTATCCTCCCCGTCCCAGTGTCGCTTATTAATGCCTTTATAGATATCACCATCCACCGCTTTTGGGCCTTTCAGTATCTCACCTCGCCCTGTGACATCCCCGCCCTAATAGTATATAGCGCTGTCACACCCACACCCAACACCCCCACACCCCCACACCCACCCTCCCTCTCTCACCACACCCACGAATCCACCTTTCCATCACAACCACCTATCACCTCACCACATCCATCCATCACAGTGCTAAGTCTTTCACTCCAGCCACGCCCCCTTCTCTACAACGCCCCCTCACCACGCCCTTCACTCCCTGCCTCGTCATGACCCTGAGAGCTACGCCGTGTCACCTCACACTTACGTCCCGTCAAGCCCTCACAAAGAAACACGTGAATTTCTACAGTCTGACAATGTTCTCTCAAATCCGGACGTCAAAACAACCTCAATTTTTCTCATTTCCTCTAATACTCTCCGATACCAAGATTCCGGTTCTTTTTGCGCCAACGTACGAATGAATACAGAAAAAAAGACATCCCTTATTGGCCGATCATGATGAAAACACAAGGAATCGGAAACCTGTAAGAGTCTTCCCTCTCATGTATTGATACGTGATTCGTACCTCAAGTATCGCCGCGGAGTACACTGTTCAATCTTGTGATAACCTTCCGCCGTACCGGAAGATGCACGTGCTATCATCAGTGCATAATGTCCGCTCCTTCCAGGGTACACTTCTGGCTACCGTGTGTTTTGCACTTCCAGCCCCAGGTAGTTTTGCTTTTCTTATCCTATAAACAAAAGGGTACAATTACATAATGACGAGTGTAGTTGCATAGGCGAGTCCCAGATACTGAATTTTATCATGTTATTTTTGTGCAGGTGAAACTTAAATACGGGGAAAAAACTTATGAAATTGTAGCGTTTCGTGGCACAATTACATGCAGCTCGGACTTTTATTTCCAATTTCCTTGAGGAAAAGTGTAATTCTTTCATTAACTTTCATTGCTACTGTCTTGCGGTCGTGATGCGGTAATTTACAACATACACATTTTCGAGAAACACAACGCTTTACGACGGCGGAGAGAGTCTTGAAACACTCACTCGTAAATCTCAAGATCTTTGAAGTTTCCCTTTTACCTCAAATATCAATGTTTACATACAAAACACTGCTAAGTATTTACTGGTGCAATGAGAGGCTATCTGGTACACTTGTGAAATTTAGAAGCAGGTTATTTCTTGCATATTACAGTCTGCCTCGTGGCATTAGCTCCATATTAGGTAAACCAGTCATCACAGTGGCCATTCTGCTCACGAACTGGTACACTTACAATGTGTCATTAAAAATCTTATCTCTTTCACATCACACACTGTATTACGGCATGAGCCTCGTAATCCACACAACAATGGTGGAAGAAACGATGTCACGGAGTTTCTTGTTTCTTGTTTACTGTATCAAGAGAAAGCAGATTTAAAACTAATCTGCTTGGAGGCCAAAACCATGACCAACAACACAGACATTTGTGATGAGGTGTGAAGAACACTGACCCATTAACAAAAGCAGAAGATACAATTACTACAGCGCCACTCTTGCCAGTCAGCCTGCATACAGTGAGACAAATAAACCATAACACTGCAACACACTACCTGCCTCATAGTTCACATTGACTTGCCTCGCACCTGCCAATGTAACAACAGACAGCACTAGCATTAAAAATATAATAATTGCTCTTATTTCCTCCCCTTACAGAAACAAAACGATTCCATGAGTTAAAATAGTAAAGTTCAGCAACTCTATTCTCGTTGAGCTGACATACATCACATAAAACCTGCAATAAAAGTCCAGATCTAGTGATTTCTTTTTACGCTTCTCCGCCAGCGCACTTAGGAGCACTTAAGGGCAAATCCGGTGCATGGCAGGAATATATGACCTCATGCTTAACTGCAGCGGGAGAGAGCAGGGGATAAGTTGTCGCCGCGCCTGCAGGTGTGATATAACATTCTAACATCCGGCATGGTAATTCTGAAATGGTTCTTCCACTCATTTTCTGCACAATGGCTGGCGGAGGATGCTTCCCGCGCACCTGTAACACTTATTATTTTCCCGTAAATCTCCCCTGCCTCCACGCCCTCCTTCCCGTCCCTGCCCCAGCTAGAAAAGTATAGCGCTTATACCAAGGAGGGTCCCGCGTGGTGTTGTGTGTGGCAGCAACAGACAAAAGCAAACAGGGCCAATAAATAACTATAATGGCCACCCACTTCCAGGCTGCGGTAATTGTATCACTTTCGCCTCCCTCTTAACAACCTTGAGAGTTCAACCAACTATGTGAGAAGATTGTTTATCCTTCCTTCTCCCACTAACCTCACGGTAATACCTCATACCAGTACTTTTCTGCCATGAGCACTCTCCTCCCCCCCCCCCTCTCTCTCTCTCTCTCTCTCTCTCTCTCTCTCTCTCTCTCTCTCTCTCTCTCTCTCTCTCTCTCTCGTCATCCAGGTGCAGTGTGTTGCCTTCCTTCTTCCTCAGCTGCTCCTCCCCTTCATCATCGCGGGACACGGGCCGGGCATCTCCATTACCTGCGCCACGTTTAATGGGCTTCTCATTACCTTTCGCTGATTGGAGCCGTTTGTTTTATTCATCACGTTACACTTTAATGGCCCAAAGACGGCCGGAATTCGACTGAAAAAAGAAACGTTGATAATAACACATTGTTTTTTCACCCCTTCGCCTCATTTTCCTTCAACGCTCCACTGTTACTGACGAGAAAAAAGCACGCAAGCACTTCCTTCGCTTCCTTCTAGTCCTCCAGCACTAAATAGTCACCTTTCCCTCCCTGTTCATTCCTCGCCCTTCACCACCTCGCCCATTAATCATTCCCTACCCCCTCTCCGTGTTTCCTTCCCTCGCGAGACAATCACAGAAGTCTTTCATGTCCGTTATTAAAATAAGCGATATATCTTCCCTCCTGTGTTAATAGTAGGATGCAAGTGGCAGTTTTTGAGAATCAGCCACGCCCTTTCCACGACACCCCAAGCACTGGGATATTAAAGGAAAATGAGGCCAACTATCTTTCCTCTTTTTTTTTTCTTTTTTTCTTTTATTTCTTTTTTTTCTCTCTTTCTCTCGTCAAGTGCCAGAAGTCATGTTTCATGGATTTTGCCGCCAAGAGGAAAAATAAGTTATTCGCAAAGAAAGCTCACCAACCTGGAGTTCGTTCCCCTTCCCCTCACACGTGGATTTCACCTGAACTAGAATAAAACAGGTGAGTAAAGTGACCGGGAGTAGTGATTACCTGTGGTTGCGTCTGGCTGATGTAAATAACGTGTGTTTTATATACATTCTCTTTAACGTTGCAGTGAAGGTGCTAACAACTACTTCAGGTGCGTGGTGGTGGTGGTGGTGCTGGTGGCGGCGGCGGTGGATGTGGTGGTTATGGTAGCGGCGGTGGTGGTGGAGATAATACGATAATACTGCAGCAAGACTGGTGAGAAAGATGTGAGGCAAGCCATGGAGACTGACACGGGCAGTGATGACAGTTGTAGATGACGCAGTAGAGCATAATAATAAATGATAATGATGACCATGATAATTATGATGATGAAGGAGATCCCTCGACAGACTAAGCACGTCATTTTCCTGCTGATAATCTCACTAAATATCACCAGTTCCTCCTTCCTCACGTCACCTCGCGCCCTCTTTCAGCAGGAGCCTCGTCGCCACACACGGAGCTTCTGAAACACACGGTGACCTCCCAAGACAAACGTGCTACACTTCAGACGCCACGGGTGCGCCAAAGGAAACATCGCTCCTGTACCTTGCTCTTACCCGAGGCTCAAAATGCAGGTAAATTCTTTATAATGTACCCAAGATTTACACTTCATCTCCTCTATTGCACAGAAAGCCTTACAGTTTGTGGTGAGATGTCAGCCCTCCAGTTCTAAAGGTAATAGATGACATCCAATGGACATCCTGTATTTACAATTTTCTCTTCTTTTCATTTTTTCTTTCTTTATTCTCTTCCCTTCAAGCTCTGATGGTCTTCAATGTACTCCAATAAAGAAAATGAAAAAAAGATAAGGCTCTCTACAATGTGTTTCCTTAATTTCTTCTTCCGCACTCACGACCCGTCTTGATCACCTTTCCTCCCCCTTGGCCAACACTATCAAGAGGTTTACAGCAATTGTGTGTGTAATCTCGTCAAATCAAAGGAATGAAAGGAGATAAAGGAACAACAGCGTAAGACTACCATTACACATTTACACAAACACTTATTTCATTCCTTTGTCATGTACACATTAGCGTCATACGTGAGGGTAGCCACTTCCCAGGCATTCAATAAGCAACAAACATGACGCAGACTTTTTTTTTTCATTTTATCTACATTGTTAAGTAAATTTTTGCAACACACATGATTTCGAGTAAAATTTCCCTCATCTCCGGGAGAAACCACAGAAGGTTGCAATAGGTGGCAAGGTTTTCCCTCCTGCTGTTTTCCTTCCACTTCACTCGGCTTCCTTCAATATCATCTACATAAACGCACCGTCCGGACAGACTCATCAAATATTTCCTTCTTTACGCCAGAAAATTTCCTTGTACCTCCGCTTCTTCATCGTAGATACTGTCTATTTATAGGTGACAAAAAGGCTCCCTGGTGGTAAATGCTAGTAAATTCTGTGAAATCAGAGTTATCTCGTCATCAGGAGCTAAACCACGAGGGAATCAGCTTATGTTATTTGAGATTTACTCCATAATGAGATGGGTGTGACAGGGACGAGGTGCGGGGACTGCTAAGAGGGTGTAAGCGGGAGACAATGGTGGGAGAGGCACAGGAGCATAACGGGGCCAGGAAAGACGGAGCATATCACACTAAAGGTGCCGCCTGTGGCCACAAAGAAACGAGATTTTTTCCTTTTTTTTAATACATAAAGGAAGTCCGGCCAAGGGCAAGATAAAAGGTGGTTAGGAAAAAATACCCACTGAAGTGCCGGTCCTCAAAAAAGTTTATAAAAGATTGAAGTTTTTCTTTTCTTTTCATCTTTTTTTTTTTAGATAACTTTGCTATTTAGTTTATTTGTGTGTTTATATGTTTATTCTATTCATTCATTGTTTGTTTTTACTTTTTTCAGTGGAAGATACGAGTTTGAGTAATGCAGGCCTTAGCGTGGCAGTAGAGAGCCTGGCTTATTAAAATGTGAACGTTGTATATGTGTAATCTTGAACGAAGCATACAGATGAGGGAAAGGGAAGGATATGTTTCATATCCGTGTGTATGAAATGACGTAAAAAACAAAAAAATAACTCAGAGCCATCCCTCCATTCGCTCAACTCAGAACACCATCGCTGGACATCCCTATCCCTCCCTCCTTTACTTTCCCTCTCTTTCACCTCCCTCCCTCCCTCTCTCGCTCTTGGGCGGCGACTCACAGCCAGTCAACAGGTGACGCCGACCTGCCTCAGGGCTAATTACGTTAAATTACTTGAGACATTCCCCTCCCCTAAACAACTTCCCAGGCCGATTACACTTGATTACAGCAGACGACAAATAGTAATAACTGTCTCCCCCTCAGTACAGAAGTTTCAGGCGTCGCGATAACAATACCGCCTCATAATATACTGACATCCCAGAGAATCTACAGCGTTATATCTCCACATAATCTTCCAAAATTTTCATTAAACTCATTAAATTCATAACGCTATTTTTTCTTCACTGTAATAACCCTAGAAATTGAGGTTTCAAGCTTAGATGCAACGGAACAGCCTCTCAGATAGACTGATATTGCAACTACTCAGTCAAGACAGCTCATGGATCCAACACCTTTACCTGCAAGACATTTTAATTTACCTGCACGAGCGCCAGGCCACATACTAACTACCACTAATCCTGACACTTGCTTCTCCTTGATTATCCTTGAAGAGGACAGACTGGACTACCGAGACCAAGCACTCATCCTGGCCAGTTTAAAATAAGCCTCCAGGAACGCTGCATCAGGACGGTCTTTCACTGACAGACACTGCTGAACACTCATCCCAGACAGTCTCCAGTAAGCCTCACCCTCCAGTAAGCGTCACCTTATCAAGTCCCTACGCTCGCTGTACTCACTTTATTAGGACTTGGTGACGATGCCGAGTGTGCTTAACCCCCCCTTCAGTACTGGGGGGCGCTTTCTTATTCATTCTACTTATTATTTGTAATTTTGTAAAGCTTTAGAAATTCATGTGAGGATCAAAATAGTACAGACTCTGGTTAATAATCTTCTGACTTCCACACAGCCTTCTTAATGTCAATAAAAATCGTCTAATAACACCGCAAACTCGGAGTAAAAACGTGCCCCAGTACTGAAGGGGTTACGAACTTAAGGATGCTACAGATAACACAGAGATACCGGAGGGGCATATTTTGGCTACCTGTTCGAAACCTGATGACTATAACATGCTCACAGGTGTTTAGAAATTTGTGTAGCACAGATGGGTTTTTTTTTTATCTATAAAGTCCATTCTCTTACAGTGTTTGCATTCCACACTTAACTAGCAGGTAAATCCAGAAGTAGCCGAGTGTATATGTCAGCGGATTGTTAGTACTACCAGTTTTATTGTGGGGCAATATAATGGCAATGGTGATGATAATTGTCATGGTGATGGTAGCACTGGAGATGTAGTAAAAAGATTCAACATTTCTTCTCACTGTAGGTTACGTAACAGTTATGCAAGGAGACACATTAGCCACCCTCCGCCACAACTCATCATGCCTCCACACTTCCTCCACGTACGCGTTATGTATTGCCCTCCACCTCGCTCCTCGCCCAACACTCAGGAGGTAAACAATCTATATTTCGAGCCACGTACTCCCGGGGACAATTCGGGCAATTAAGAGCCAATCTCCCGCCATTTAACTACCTCAGTCACGACGCGCCCTTCCATCCCCGGAAACCATTCGTCCTCATGTCTTTACAAGTGGTGGAGTTTAAATGCCACCAGATTAGGTCATTCCGACGTTCTGCAATCATTAATAAACATCTTTTGCGTGTAGTTTCTTTTTTTTTCATCCTGCGCACCATTAAGGCGTATGGTAACTAACTGTACTCTGCCCCGGATCCTCCCGGCGGCGGGAAGACAGCAGTGGCGACTGATGCACCATGTTAAGACCTGTTGGTAGCTCTCTCTTCCCTTTCAGGCGCACCCTGTCATGTAACATTCATTACAACCCAAATAAAAGATACTGACACTCCAATCGTGTGCGAAACCGAATCCCAAGCAGTGGCAGGAGACGTAGCGGTAGTGTCAGCGTCCGTGGCGGCGCTGAACCCATACAGACAGACTACAGCGGAAAGATTAAGATTGATATCAATCTAGCACCACTTTAATGGGGGTTTAAGGGCTCGAGTAGGAAAAAAAGTAAAGGAAGTGTGCAAGTCAGGGAACTGAGAAAAGTGAAAACCAGACCTCGGAGACCGGATGCTTCAGGCAGGACGTGCGGGCTGGGCTGAGTCGCACTAGATTCGGCTGGTCTGCACTGGACTGGCTTGGGCCGGGCTGGCTTGGGCTGGGCAGGGATGGCACGGGGCAAGAATACACAATTTGCATATTTCTCACTGCGTGAAACCCCAGAACAGCAGCGGCGTGCGTCTCGTGGGAGAGGCCTGTGGTGCACCGCCCCATTTACGGCTGATGGCGCCTAATTACGACAACCCCTCCCGCGAAGCCTCCACATTAACATCTATTAACCTCGACACACTACCACTGAGGGAGGCGGCGGGGCAGGCGGCACGGTCCGACTGACTAGTGGAGGTACGAGTGTGTGTGTGTGTGTGTGTGTGCAGTAACAAGATAATCCACTGAAGGTGAGAGCACTGGCCGACGTGCTTCCCTGATGGATGCAGCGGCCCCCTTATCTCGCATCTCGTCTCGTTGCCTCCGGGAATTGTGAATGACGTAGCCCCTGAAATCATTCATCACGGGAAGGACCACTGCATCAGAACACTTGGCAGCACTACAAGCCTCTCATTGTGTGACTTATCCGGGTTGCAATCTCCAGAGGTAATGGCATCTTTTCCTCTCCACTCATTTACTGATGTTAACTGAATTTTAGACCTGGAAAGCATATGACAACTGATTTCACTTAAGAAGACACTATCCACATCTTCCTTGAAGGGCCACATGTATTGTGAAAACACCTGAGCCTCGAGAATAAAGAGATGCCTGCTGGCGGGAAATAATTTGATTGGCGAAGCAAGGAGCATCGCCTCGCATTCACAGATAAAGCAGCTCAGACCGGCAGCTTCTTCTTCCCTCCATTAATTCTGATAATAGCGTCTCACAACTGAGCTGAGATCAACAATTACCGGTGAGAAACAACGACGTGCGTGTCTTATGTTAATATATTCAATCAATTCTCGTACATCAAGAAAAATTGACGGTGTTGGATGGTTGATCAGAGCGTTGCGGCATCGTGTCTCATCCCACGGCAGGATATCGCGGTCTACATGAAGTAATGCGGCCCAACAGCCTCTATTTGCGGAACACCAACACCACTAAGGAAGACACCATGCTCTTGATGGGTATATCTAGCTCACACACACTACCTCACCCGCCACAAGGAAGAGCACAGGAAGAGCAGCAATAACCATTCATTCTCCTCACTCCTGACGATTTGAAAAGACTTACTACGCATCGACACTTGATTGAACGCTGCTGCTTAACTTACAAGGAGGAATGAAGACAAACACGTGACATTAACTAACGTGGGAACGAAATGTAATACAAAACACATCATAGACAAGACAAGAGAGAGAGAAAGACAGAGAGAGAGAGAGAGAGAGAGAGAGAGAGAGAGAGAGAGAGAGAGAGAGAGAGAGAGAGAGAGAGAGACAGAATGTTGTGGGTAGCGAGGATGGAGGAAACAAAAAAAAATGGTGTCATTCATTTGTATAGGCATTTACTCACATTCACTCACACAGACACTGGAGACGGAGTTACGATGTTTGACTGTGTGTGTGTGTGTGTGTGTGTGTGTGTGTGTGTGTGTGTGTGGGTGTGTGGGTGGGTGGGTGGGTGGGTGAGGGAGTGATCAGGTAGCGCCGAGGTGTTTGGGACAGGTTACTTTCATTTGCTCTACATAACTCGCTTCCGGTGGCCCTCTCACTCGGCGCACTGAGCGGAATAGCGAGGAGGCTCCGTGTGGTTGACCGCAAATGGAGCCGCTTTGGGTGTAATGGTGCGAGTTCAATACGATTAGCATAATGCGTCAGTGTCTTAGGGGAGGGAGAGGGAGCGGTGGTGAGTCACGAAGAGGAGGGGGAGGAGGAGGAGGAGGAGGAGGAGGAGGAGGAGGAGGAGGAATCTTTATTTCCTGATATACTCTCTTGTAATATTTCGTTCGTACACCTTTCATTTCCTTGTTTTTTTTTTTTTCATACACGTTAATCTTCTTCATATGTGTTTTATCGTGATATTGTATCCAGTCACGTCCGGTGTTTTGCTCAACTAAAAACTATTTAAAATCAGCGCCTTTTTTCCTACCTTTCCTTATCTACTGGAATGCAAATTACACAAAGACCTATCCATTTTCTCCCTCTGGTAACCATAACACATATAATTTCAAATGTACTAACACTCAACACACTCAAAGACGGTATTTGTTTCCTTTGTTGTCCCAAATCATAACAAAACAGACACTTGGTCTTCATAGATTTACAGTCACTTTACAAATTTACAGGTTAATGGAGAGGAAGTAAATAGGGACTTCCTCACATCACTGGTGAGTGGTTAAGAGGTGTTTCCGCAGCAGTTACTCACCAAAGTTGCGGGTAATAATGCAATTTTAAGAGAGATGTGCATGGCTGTAGATCAGAGGCGGCCAACATCAGCAGGGAGCGAGGAAGATGCAGCCCCTCCACGATACACGGGCCAAGAGTAATGCCTGCGTGTCCTTAAATTACAGCTTGATTAATACACTCATTACTAGTCTTGTTGAGGCAGGCAGGCAGGCACGCGCACGCCATCTCCTGTCACCCCGACACACACACACACACACACACACACACACACAGGACATTAATTACCGTGCACTTCATGTCGTGGCGGGATAAAAAAAATGCACAGGATCATTAAAGAATTCTGACGAGTAGTAATTTCTCTCGTATTAGCAAAGCGCAGGCAGGCGATGCAAACATTATAGACTTATGATCGGCGTCTCGTTACCACACATGCGCGAGGAGGCAGCTGCGTGAAGGACTAGCAAATAATGAGCGAATGTTTATTGCCAGGTATCGTGGCCACGAGAGGCAGTCACGAATGTGTGTGTGTGTGTGTGTGTGTGTGTGTGTGTGTGTGTGTGTGTGAGCGCCGTGTCAATCCACCAGACCGCCAGCACAGCAGAGGCCCATCCTCCCCATCCTGTGTATTCTGTCTATCCCGTCCTATCCAACCATCCTGTCCATCTCATCCTGTAAGATTCAAGGACGCAGTCGAGGAAAGTCTTCTTTTTATTTTTTTTTTCTTTCTCACGTGAAGCAGGGATTAATCATGCAATCTGCGAAAAATTTATCAAAGGATGTTACATCAACTTCATATTCTCGGAAAGTAAGACAAAAATCGAGATTCATTTGTCAACACCTCAATTTAGTTATTTCCCAAATAATACATAACGATGTGTGTGTTTTTCGTCTTCACGCGTTATGCTCCAGTCAACAATTCACCATTATAAGAAATTCAAGGTGAACACAACAACATTCTTCACATGATTAGTATAATGTAGAAATAGCCAAACCGGATTGTGGCATCGCCTTACCGAAATAAGGCGTTCATGTAACACTGAAAGCAAAACTACACCAAAGTTTTAAGACCAACATAATGAATGATATTTCCATCTTTGTTGTGCAGTACACCTTAATAACTACACAGTAATCTTAGTTAAGACTGGTATTGGAGCATGAATAACAAAAAAAGAACGAGAAAAAATCCAACTGAGGCACCGGTTTATAAAGGAAAGGACTAGAGAAAAAAAAATATTGAAAGAATTGATATTTACCTCCACCACTATCACCACCACCGCCGCCACCAGCACCAGCACCAGCAAAGAGCACAGCAGCCCGTAAAGACAGCCGAGGCTCGCGTGCTTGGCCCCTCACACCTAATGTCCCGGGCGTGTGCTGGATCAGAGCAGCGTAATTACTGAGGTAGTAGTGATGAACGGGGCGGCGGTGTCCGGTCAGGCTCGCCACCAATTGAACTCCACACATTAAAACTTCCTTTGTTACATTAAACTACCTTGATCTGTATTAATAAAACGCTTTGCTCTCACATTACGACAATTCTCCAAGGCCACAGAAATTATTAAGGGGATTTTCAAGAGTGTTTTTTTTCCGGTTAATAAGGTAGAAATCTTGTCATTCTGCCTCTAGAACATTAAAAACACCTGGAAAAACTCGTGCAAATTTAAATAAAGCCTTTTGAAATAGTGGAGGTGAAGCACACGCGGGAATACGGGCCAATGTGTTGTATATAATGGGTCACACAGCGTTAGATATTCACTTGGATGGGTGACGAGAAGTAATGTTATTAGTACAGTAAGTAATTTGTTATCATTTTCAAAAAAAAAATTATCGAAGAATTAACGGGTGACTAGATTCAGATATAACAGTGTTGCTATGTAATTGCAGGAAGGTATGTGATGTCATTTTTCTAGCGTTGTCCGTTTGGGTGATTCATTACAAAGCCTTCAAACTCTCTGGATACTTCTCACATGCCGCGTAATTCCTACCATTACATGCATGAAAAGAACAAACAGCTCACGATGCATGATTAAGTTTGTTGAATGCGAACCTCTTTATCACCACACTTCAATAACACGCCGAGCAAATACTCCACCTATAGTACACTGTGCAGAATTACTCACACAATAAAGATGAAAAGACAGCGAGTGAACACACAGACTCGTAGTAAAAGCATGACACTATAACAAAAGTATAAGCTCTATGAAGATTACAACAGATTACAGTGTCTGTTTAAAATCCTCCTCCCTACATCCACCTATCGTTATATTGCATGAACTTATCTGATCTATTCCACTGAACGCGGTATTCTTGTTTTCTGAGCCTCAATATTCTCGCAAAATGAGGTGAGAGTGTGTGCGTTCTCTTTTCTTGATGTCTTGAAACAGTTAATCCAAGTTTTACGTTCCTCGTCTCTAAGTCCACCTAAGTTCGCACAGTCCGAGGTATAAGGGAGTGTCGGCGTTCTCAGCTCCAGATCTCGCGGCGCTGCAGTGCGTAAGGCGGCGTTTGGACGGCTTCACTTAGGTAGGAATGCGCGGCGACTGGAGGGTCTGATGAAGGAATGTAGCCAATGCATTAGTCTGGGCAGCACCTCCCTAGATGGTCGTTTGTTATGATAGCAATGGAGACTTTTATTCTTCATTATAATGCAAAAAACAAACATGACCATTTTCCTTGTTTGAGGTGAGGGAGAACTGCTGCTTCGCATTCCCTGGCTTTTACGACAAACCTGTGGCGGGATGCTGGTGGCTGTGGCGAGGCGGCGGGCGAGGGGCGGGAGCGAGTGACCTTGGGGATGAAAACTGTGAAGCAGGCAATTTAGTGAACGAGATCAAGAAAAAGGTTGTGTCTGGAACGAGAGAGATTCCACGCCTCGAGCACGGCCGCGGGAGATGAAGAGCCAGATAAGAGTTAAATATCAGGCAGTGTAACTAAGTACATGATAGAAAGATGAGAAAGTGAAATCAGAGCATTAATATATGTACACGCTAATGTTAATGCGAAAAAAAAATCAACACCCCAACTAAGCATAATTAAAGAAAAAGAAGAAAAGTTGTAAGAATTAGACAAAATACTAGGCGAAACAACCAAGACTACAAAACAAGAGAAAATTTTACGTTTCATACCATGGAAATAAGTCACAAAGAAAACAACATCAATGAAAAAATTATAAAAGGATACTGACAATTACATATAAGATAACAAAGAAGAAAAACAAAAGTATGGCGAAACAAAACAAAAAAATGAACACGAAGGAAAAAAACTTTAAACAAATCATTAAAAAAAAGAAAAAGAACACATAGAAAACTAATATAAAACACAAAAAAAATAAAACAACACATCAGAGGAACCAAGAACACCTCAGCACATCACAACACAACACAGACACACAAAAAACCGAGAAAATGTACTGCAAAACACGAACAGAAATGGAGCATAATATTGCAGGTGGCTGGCAAAAGACACCATTATGCAGGATGACCCCGGAAGCAATAATATGCCCCTGTTGTCTGATGGCCCTCTTATTATGTCCTCCCTGCGGCATGCAAATATATGTAAATAACACCCCTTTTTTACAGCCTCGCAGCCTCCATCGTGTGTCCACCGTCTCACAATTAATAGCCCGTGTTAAAAACTGACCATATCGTGAAATTGTTGAAGTGATACAGATTTTAGAAGGTGTTTTAAAGTTCAAATGACGGATTGATAAAATTTATATATTGATTGTAGGAGGAACAAACACGCTTGGGAATCTTTGTTGCTTTTGGAAATAATTATAAGAGAGAGAGAGAGAGAGAGAGAGAGAGAGAGAGAGAGAGAGAGAGAGAGAGAGAGAGAGAGAGAGAGAGAGAGAGAGAGAGAGAGAGAGGAGAGAAGTAGAGA